>JFBX01000111.1:6776-90904 GCA_001563135.1 Colletotrichum simmondsii | reverse complement strand
GCTCATCTGTGGCGGGTCCGGGGCTCCCGGGGCGCGGCTGCCGGTGGAGGATTGCCGGCGGGCGTGGCGCTCTGTGCGGCGGCGGGAGTAGCCGCCTGCCCCTGCGGCGTCCTTGGACGGGCTCCATTCGTCGGGGTTCTCGCCCATGTAGGGCGGCAGCTGGGAGTTGACGGGCGGGGGCTGGGAGCGGCGGTTCTGGGAGGCGTTTGCGGCGGCTGGGGGTGCGCGAGGGCCTGCGGCGCGGGGTTGGCCTCCGTTGCGGCCGTTTGTTGGGATTACGCGCTGCTGCATTGCGGTCAGATGGTTTTTTTTTTTTGGTGACGATGCGGGTTGTGTAGGTGTGTGCGTGCTTGTGCGTTGTGTTTTGTGATTTTATGTGTAGAGTGTTGAGTGCTAGGGGGAGGGCGGTCTCAAAAGCCGCCCTTTAGTGAGATGAGTTGGAGATTGTGAGTTTGGGGAGTGAGTGAGTGAGATGAAGTGAAGTGAGGTGAGTTGGGTGAAGTGAGTTCTTGAGTGCTGGGGTGAGAGAGAGAGATAAGGGGGGTGGGTGGTTGAGGTGTAGTGAAATTGAGCGTGGCTGGTGCGTGTTTCGCCGAGCCATTTCTTTTTTTTTCTTTCTACGACACTCACTCTCCGATCGATCTCTCATCTCAAAGATTCCCCTAATTGAACCTTCAGTAAACTCACCTGTTGATGGGGCGCCTGCGCGAGCACGGCATCATGCAGCGCAGCGTCAGAGCTGGCCCGCGGATCCTCACCGCCGCTGGGCCCGGTGGTGAAGCGAGAATCATCGTCAAGGGAAGGCGAACGCGGTCTTCGATACCGGCCGTTCCTGCCGCCCTCGCCGCGGGATTGACGCTGCTGAGAAGAGGACGGGTCGCTGTGGTGGCCGCTGTTGTTGTCGTACTGGTGGCCGTACTCGACAAAGTCGCCGGGGAAGTGGATGGGCGGCGAGCCCTGGGTGTGTTGCTGCTGCTGGAGTCCCATGGCCATGATGGCAAACGAGACGGGGTCAATGTCTCTTGCGGCGGCGGCGGGGTGGTGGTGGTGTTGGGGTGGAATGGTTGTAGAGTTTGGTAGTGGTGGTGAGGTTGGTGAGGTGCGGATAGAGTTGACGTTTGGTTTTTAGTGTTTTGACAGGTTTGACGTGAAGTGAGATTGATCCTGAAAAGACAATTCAAGATGAACTAGGTAAGATAGGTCGGCAGTGACCGTTGAGAACCGTTGGATTGAGGGGCTTGTCTTGTCTCTCTCTCTGTATGTCTGTGTCTGGTGTCTGTGTCTCAACTCAGACGATGCCAACACACAGAAGAAAAAGAAGCGCGGTTGCAAGATCTCGCCAGGCGCGGAAGCTAACGGGAGAAGGGAAAAGGATGATACTATCCGAACTCAAAAGCAAAAAAGAGAGGAACAGACAATGTACCCGAGCGAGAGAAAGAATTTGGGCTCTCGGACATTTCAGGGTTTGACAACTTGACTTTCGTAAAGATTCAAAGTGGCTGGGAAACGAACACAGAGAGTACTCCGTACTTTCGTATGCACTAACAAATTCCCCAACGTCCACTTAAATCGCACCACATTTAATTACGTGCAGCGCTGCTGTGGTGTCGCCCAGCTCGGCGGGGCAGCGCCCATCTTCTCGCGCCTTCAGGTGCCCCCGTGGGCCCCGTCGGGTGTCGACAATTCCAGTGGCTGGGGGGTTCCACTCAACCTTCAACTTTGCGGATACTCGCACTCTCACCTGGCTGCGCCCAAACGTCGCCCAACCTCCGCGATTGTCAACTTCGTCTGCCCACATCACCGACATCTGCGGCACTCATACATCCTCGGGTCCCGGGAAGCTCCAATCAGGCGGAATGGGTGGGATGTATGTACTCCGTATCCTCGCTTCCTAGTTTCGCGAATCGCTGGGACTAGGTTCAACTTCCGGGGTGCCACGCCGAGTGGACAATGCTGCCCTGTTCCGTTTTTAGACCGCTGCACTCTTCAATCGACGAATCACCTGGGGTGAAGAACATGTCGTCGTCGGTTTTGAAAGTGACCGCTTACCCTTTGTATTCTCTCAGGGCCAACCTTGGATGCTCCATGACATGCTTTTGTTGCTTCTGAGTTCTCCTGGGGCTGCGCACACCTGTCCCGGGGAAATTACCCCAGCCATTCCATTAAACCACGGGTCTCTGGCAGCAAACGTCCTGCAAGTCACAGGTGAACATGGGGTCGGCGATAAGTGAACTGAACGGGGTACGAAGTACTCAGTACGGATATTTCCTCTACATCACTGCACCCAAAGTACGGAATAGAGACTGATACTCGTTAGACGAGGCCCGTCCCTCCTTCCACCGCCTGTTCACGAAGCCCCGCTACCGGTGCCGGGATCCCCACCCTCTCCGTACCACGTCCACAATTGACCGGCCGATGAAGTGGATACGCCCGGTTTCATCATACCGACGCGGGGACCAGATTCCCGGGGGCAATTCCCAAGAGCCCTGCAGGCTCCTCTCGGCAGGGAGAGACTCAAACAGACATGACATAATTACTGCTTTCGTTTGTAACCCTTATCACCATCATGCTCATAGGTCTGCCCCTCGAACTCGAACGTCACGGTCCGATCATCCTCCAATGCCTTCAAAAACTCGACCAACTCCTTGTTGCCACTGATCTCAGCACACACAACCGCTGTTCGATACTTGCCCGCTTGCCGGAACTCGGCTCTGGCCCCCAAAGCCAACAAACACTTAATCATATCTAAGCGACCAGCAAGACAGCCAAATTCGAGTGGCGTCTCAAGTCCTCTTCCCCATACGTTAAGATTTGCGCCCTCCATGGCCAAGTACTTCACCGTTTCGATGTGACCCCCAGCCGCCGCCCAGCTCAGGGGCGTTCGCAAATGAATGTCATGCTTCTTTTCCAGTTCAGCCTTGCGGTCCTCGGCGCCGTCGAGATATGCTTTGACACGCGAAGTCATCCCCGAGCGAGCAGCGTCAAAGATGTCTCGGCAGTAGCGATCGCCTGCATTTCTGATGATCTCAGACATGAGCTTGTCTCTTTCCTCGTCAGAAAGATCCGGCCAATTCTTCTCGGGAAAGAGGCGGATGGTTCTCAACTCATCGATGGACAGTCCCCGTTGTAAACAAATGCGAACGCATTCACGGTCGCCACCATACGCAGCAGCCCAAAGCACACTCCCGTATTGGCCATTGACGGCGTTCGGATTCGCACCCCTCTCCAACAGGAGCTGGAATGCCTCCAAATTGCCCGAAGCACCTGCGGCATGAAGAGCTGTCCCAACTTTGCCTTTAGCCAAGTTAACGTTGGCACCGTACTTCAGCAGTAACTCGATGCAAGCCAAGTTACCCGCATATGCTGCACATTGAAGTGGCGTGGCAAGGTCGGCAATCTCGTTGTAGTTGTGATCAACTCCAATGTCCGGAGATACGTTGAGCGGCTTCTTCCGCAAGATCACTTCTAACACATCCGGGTCACCCTCCATAGCTGCGCATTGCAAGAGACTGCCAGATCTTCTGCTGACGGGGAAGAGACTTGCGCCGCGGTCCATCAGCCACTCCATCGTCACTGGATCTTTAGCCTTGTAAGCGCAAAACATGGCTGGTGTGTCGCCAATCCAGTCGCCGATGTCAATATTCCCACCTCGATCAAGGATAAGATCCATTGACTCCAGAGCCCGTTGAAGTACCCCGTAGTGAAGTGGAGCACGATTCCCTTTACTGTAACCATTGGGATCATGGCCAGCATCAAGAAGACGCTGGACGACGCGCCACAGATTCCATTGTAGTGCGTGGTGGAGCGGACGATCAATCTGGTGGCCGTTTAGCAGTCGTTCCTTGGGGCATGGTCGGCCGCCGTCAATCAGTTTACTGCCGTCTCTGATGTGTATGTCCCACGCATAGCCCTCCACTGGTGTTGCAGGCCCATGGCGGCCTGTCACGCGGTGCCAATTGATGTAAGCGTCCCCATCACGATGGAACAAGGCAAAAATCAAGTCGTCAAGGCTGCCACGGTTGGTCTCCAGATTCGCATCCCTCGCGTGATGGACCCAGTTCAGAGCAGAGTATTGCAGAAATGGAACCTCTCCCAAGGTATGTGGTCCAAATTCGCTGACGTCGTTCTGATTCAGCAGGCATGCAACACTCTTGGCAGCCATGAGGAGGTGGCCTTGTCCAGGTGTCGTGTAGAATGCAGATGCTGGTCCGTTGCGTAGCTGTTCGGACACTAGATAGTCCTTGACCGAGGCGTGCGCCAGCCGCATTTCTTGCTTCTTCTTCTCGCCACTTCCACTAGTGGAGATCGATACCATGCTCGAGCAGAGAGACAGCAGCTGGTTCAAGTAGACTGTATTTCCACTCTTCTTCCCTCGAGGGTAGTCGGTGATGGATATGCTGACAATATCCATGACTTCACCAACCTGCAGAGGTCTTCGAGCAAAGGCCAGTGCTACCAGGACATCTCGAACTCGCGCCGCTGACTTGACATCCAGATTAACTAGTATTCTTTCATACGTTGACGGCAGGTCAGGCGGCAAAGACGCTAGAGTCTCGTCAACTTGATTGGAATCAATGCACTTCTCTAAAGAGTCCAGCTGACACTGAACCCAACGGAACCTTCGCATTGTCTCGGGTCAGTTGCGTTCTAGCTCCTCATAACAGTAAGTAAGCAGTCAGAAACTCACATTCCACCGGCCATTTCACTTAGCTGGGCCTCGACTTTTTCTCTGTCTTCCCCAGTCCATTCTTGCATTTCACCCGAACGGTGGATTCTTTCTTGGATGTAGGCTGCAATATCTTGATCAACCTTGGCGCCCCGCAATGGCAACTCTTTGGTGGAAGATGACAGCGCCTTTTCGATTTCCTGTTCTGGGCGACTCAAGAGGACCAGGTGAAGATTGCGTACGGACTGGAGCTCTTTGACTATGTTCAGCAATTTTCCACGTTCGGAACACTCATCCAACGCATCGACTACAACGAACACTTGGGGAAAGCACCCCAGGGCGGCCACTGTTGCTTCAAGAAGCTCTTCAAGTCTGGGCTGTTGACCTTGGGCTTCCGAGCATCGATTGCGGAGGCCGACAAGAATATCGTAAGCCGTAGGGTTCTTTGCTGCAAGTTGGGCGATGCATGTTCGGAGAAACGATTGAGCTTCTTGTTGCGACTCATTCGAGAAATCGAAGTACGAGTAAACAACAGCCGACGCAGAAGTTTGAGTTTCAGTTAGCAGAGACGTCACTATGGTCGAGCTCATGATGGTCTTTCCGGCTCCCGGCATGCCGGACAACCAAAGGCTACCCGGATTTCCTTGCCAGTACTCGAATTCGGGCGTCTTCGATAACCATTCGCCGGTACCTGGCTGTCGTTTCTGTAGAGCATTTCTCAGGCTTTCCCAGACGTCGGGCGGATTCAACCAAGCAAAGATCGCCTTGTTCGACTCGGACTCAACGTGTTGTCTCATGTAGGATGAATGTCTATCCAGCGTGCGACGGATATCTAATACAATAGCCCTGTTTCGGTCAGTTTTGCGGGCAGTGTCTGTTGCATACTGGGATCTTACATGGACTGTGTCTGAACAGCAAGGCTAAGTTGTGCTCGAGTTGATGCAACATTGGAGAGAATTTGGTCAATCTTCCTCTTCCGAACTGGCCATGATATTGATGGGACCTCTCCTAGGAGATTGGAGACTTTGACGACATCCTCTTGGCAACACGCCACAATGCTGTCTTTCCCTTCCAACATGTCCCGCAGAGCTTCTGGATGTCGGGATTTCGGTTCGTCGGGATCGCTGTCTAGGACTACATCCAGTAGCTGATGAAGGACGCGAACGAGGTCGCGCATCTCCCTCGCCAATCGTTTATGAGTTTCTTTGGCATCTCTAAAATCTGCGTAGATCTTGTATACTTGGGCGGTGGTCTTAAGCGCCACATCGATCAGCTGCAAGATGGCAGCGGCTCCGCCTACTGCTTCCATGATGACTCCCTGAACTCGCCAGTATTGTCGATAAACCTCGGGTCAAGAGCCTGGCGATGGGAAGGGATATAAGCCATTTCTATCGGTTTAAATTGAACACAGCCCATGCTGGCTGCCTCGTTGCCTCATCCATTCCGTTGAAGGCCACGCATCCAAATGGTGAAGAGGCAGCCACAGGAAGGATGACATTTGGCATGTCGAAGTAGCCTGTAGGGTTGCAACGATCCAGCGACAAGGGTCGCCCAGTGCGCCGCTCTGCAAAAGGCGAACTGAGCCAATTCCATGACGGTGGACTGAGGATTGTGCGGCAGTCATGCGGCTTATGGCACGTAATTGCAGATTGGCGGGTCTGAGCCTTCTACCCCCTTGTCGTCGGTCGCCACAAGCCAGCGAAAGGAGAAAACAGGCGGTGGCCAAAGATCACACGGCAGCCTGAACTTCTTCCCTTGCCGCTGCGGGAGGATAAGTAGGCTGGCCTCAATGTCAGAGCTGCATCACTGGCCGAGGCGATTCAAATGATGGTGATACGCAGAGCGTGTGGACTTGGCTGACTGTCTCTGCTATCCTTGCTTTTTGGGTAATCTGCAGCTCGATTCGATGGTCGAAACATGAAGCCAAGATTTCGCAGAAGATGGGTATACTCGCAAAAACTCAACAAATAATCTGAATAAGAAAAACGTTATTGAGGTACGTGAAGTCTCAGGGCAGGTTGCCTTCCATCTGACCCGACGGTCATTTCACGGCTTCCTTCCCCAGATGCTTTACCCTTCGGGCATGCCTTCCCGAATTTTGGACCCGACAGGAAGGATGGGTGGATAAATCACGTGCGCTAACCTTCTTCTGGAGTGCGTAAGTACGTACTGACAGGGAACCTATGAAAGCCAACGGCCAAAGCCCCAGCTGTGGACCCACTGTCATCGCGTCGCGTAAGGCACCTTCCTTGAAGTCCCCGGTCGTAGTTTCCGCGCCAAACTTAATAGCTTGATCCTCTTACGTCAGCAGCACCGCCCGGATGGGAGCAGGAACGACTGTGGAGAGCACCCGCACTGCACCTGCACTCAACAGAGCAGAAACCAAAGGCCAAAGCTCCTCCCGCGACCGAAGCTGCCCAGCGCCCCACGCCTCGTCTTCTTCTCATTTCACCTCAGGAAACGTCGCCGAGTCAATCACTCTGCCTTTTGCACCGCGCAATTGGCTGCAACCTGTCTCCGTTCATTGTGTGCCCTTTTTCTGCGAATCAATTGGTTTTTCAATCCAGGAATCGTCATCGATATTGAACGATTTCGACTGGCGCAAGCCAACGATCCACGCCATCCGAGCGCGCAAACGCCTCGCCCATCGCCAGATATCATCTAGATTAGATTCCTCCATCATGGCTCGATTGGCTGAATCTCCTGCGCCGCCTAATGGCACTCAGTCGGTCAAGAAACCCCAGAATACGAAGAACGGCGCATTCAACACCTTCCTGTCATCACCAGGCAAGCCCTCTGGCTCACAGTCGCCGCACCCGAACAAGCGCATCAAGAGCCTCGCGCCCACTGGAACCCCCCGTTCGGATGCTTCGCGATCCCGTTCGCCGCCTTCGCAAAACCCCTCTCCGCGCCTTCCCGTAAGCCCTTCGCCGCGCAAGGCTCTGAGCGATACCGTCGACGATGTGGATGCTGCCGACCGTAGCACACCTGCCGATACCGTTACTGCCGCTGTTCCCGCCGAGAACGATACCTCAGACCCGACCTCATCCACTGCCCCAGTTACTGCCATGGAGGCTACCCCTGATGCTGAAGCCTCCGGGTCTACACCGGAACCCAGTGCACCCCGGGCTGGCGTTGTGTCCTCTGTTCGCAAGACATTTTCCAACGTGGTCAATAACATAACTGGACAGCGCACTGGTACTACAACTGTCACAGCAACTTTTGAACAGACCATCGTGAGCCGCAAGCGGAGTAGAGAGCCGAATGCAGAGGAAAGCCCTGCTCCTGCTGATAAGGAGACCGATCAAGAGATTGAGGCTGCGAATGGCACTGAAGGCAACACCACTATCCAGCTCGGAAACCAGTTTGAAGCCGAAGTAGAGGCTGAGGAGATTCGCGCAAAGAGCCCCGTCAAGGAGGCAGTGCAAGGTACGCTCCATGTCCTTTTAGACAGAAATCAAGGCTGACTGATTGTAGTGGCTTCTCCTGCAGCAGAGGATGCCGAGATCAATGTTGCCACGTCCACTGATAACGCCGACACTGTTGAGGCTGCTCCTACCGAAAACTCCGCTACGAATGCCGCGGGCGACGAGGACGTAGAGATGGACGACCCAAAGAACGGCATGTTTGTGTTTGACAAGATCCTTGGGCATCGCCGCGATCCTAACGATAAGACCCTCTTTCAAATGCACATCAACTGGAAGCACGATGATCCTACGTGGGAGACTGAACAGACTATTCACGAGGATGCCGAGGAAGCACTGTTTGCGTACTGGAACAGCCTCAAGGGTGGCAGGCTAGGTGCCATGGCCGACAAGAATCTCTGGCATGCTCTCCGAGTAGAAAAGCACAAGCAGAAGCCTTCTGGCGCAGTCCAGCTCTACGTTTGCTGGATTGGTTCCCCTGAGCGATCATGGGAGCCTGAGTCGCAAGTCGAGGTGTATGCCCGACAGCACGTCGAGAACTATTGGAAGTCCAAGGGTGGACGCGAGAAGTGCATCAAAGCTGTTGCCATGCCTGTCAAAAAGGGACGCGGTCGTCCTCGCAAGAACAATGCTGCTGAGTCAGATGTCGAGGTTGAGGTCTTGAAAGAGGCTTCAAAGGAGCCTAAGCCCAGAGGCAGACCCGGACGCAAGCAGAAGCGTGATGACACCGCGGCTGAAGAGTCGCAGCCTGAGAAGTCTGAAGAAGCATCCGCTGCAGAGGATAAGCCCGAGTCTGCGGCCAAGGAGCAGTCTGAAGCAGACGAAGAGCCCCCCAAGAAGCGTGCCCGCGGCCGTCCTCGCAAGGTTAACGCATGAAGTTGTGGCGACTTTGGCGAACCAGTGTAGTGACTTTGATGGCCGATTTTAGACACGATAAGCTCAATAGCATGATCGCGGTGAAAGCGACAGAGGTGAGACTTTTTTATTTCGGAAAAAGATGTCTGGAATAAGAGAGAGGTTTGCTGGGCAATTGCGAGGATTTGTTATGTATTATACGCGGTTCCCATTTTGTGCTCGTAGCTATGACGGTTCTCAACAGGTATCAATAAGATGACTTGACTTCAAAGTACGCGTTGGTTCGACCATTTCAATTTGCCATATGATATCTGGTGCTTGGCTAGGCGTGGGAGAGAAGACAAGATTCTCTTTAGAGACCTAGGGTGGTTTTTACACACAAATGAGCACCGAACCACTACAGTCCGTTCCAGAAAACCGTTTGGGTAGCAGCAACCTTTCCAAGGACTGATATAACGCATGAGTCTCGGTGTCAGTTGCTGATGGTAGACGAGAATTGTTGGCTTGCGCCGGCTGATTCGCCATACATTCAAGACATGACCTCGTCTGATACAAATCTCCGCTCAATTGTTCCTGCCCAATTATCGTGATAGCTTGAAGGAAACAGAAGCCTCACCTAATTATTTGGTAGTAGAGTAGATCAGGATAAATGCCTATTGTGGTTGCCATCATTTTGGCGGTTGAAAATCGGTTGCTTGATCGTTTCACATCTATTCTGAAATCTGGTTTCCCGAGTTTTTGTTCACTAGGTGCCTTATCTCCAATCAACTCTTGATATACTCGTCTACTAAACAAATGCTTTGAATAGAAATTCCCATTTAATTGCCTTCCATCATCTCAATACTGGGGGGGAGTCGGACGGGGGAGTGACATGGCCCACGTAACCCGCCGCAACTCATTAGACGTTCGCCAACACGTCGAGAAGTTCTCTGCGAGGGATAATGATGGCCACAATGTCATCAAGATGGTTGCTGACGACACTGCCCCCAGGTACTTGGTGAGAGATGCTCATCGTTGAACTCGTTACAGAGGTTTCGCGTTGTACGGCGTCTGCAGAAATAGGCTTACTACCAGACGACTCATCCAGCCGTAGTACAAGACGAATAGAATTGAAAGAGGGAAGTGCACGCAAATGGGATAACCTTGTACATCGTGAAATATCATTATGAAATAGATTGAAAGAGATGACTCCTTTTTCCTACTTGCCCATCGTTGACCAGTTGATATCACCCATAGGTACAACACATAATATTTCATCCCCCAAACAAAGCGGTATCATTGAAAGAAGGTGTTTGCCAAACCAAGCCCGAATCCGCGCTCATTTCAATCCCTTCAAACTCCTGGTATTATAACACACACGCCGGCAATTTCATTCTGCGAGGCGATCCCTTATCTACTCAATGGCGCATAATCTGCAGGATTATAAGCATAAGCCTGCCCATACGTCGGATACGCCTGCGGTCCCTTGACCCTGTGCTGCTGTTGCTGCTGTTGCTGAGTCGCCTCCGCCGCCTTGCCATGCGCATCCCCGCGGTGCTCCTCCTGCGTCTCTGGGTGCGTGGGCAGCTCGGACGAAAACCCCTTGTGATCGAGAGCCGGGCTGGCGTATCCACTACTCGCCTCGGACGACGCCATGCTCGTCGGCCGCGAGCTCTGTTGCGACGGGCTCGGTTGGCCCTGGGACCAGCGCCATGAGTTTGGGTCCGGGGAGAATTGTGATTGTTGCGACATGGAGTCGCGGTCACCGTTCTGTAGGCCCGGGGACGGCTGCGGGGGTTGCAGGTTGTTGGACGATTGCTGCGGGTGGTAGAAGTTTCCTGGAAGTTCGGCGATGAAGGATGTTTGAGGTGCGCTGTGCTGGGAGTAGAGCTCCGACGGCTGGTTCTGGTGTGCGCCGTAGCTGCCCTGCGAGCCGGGGCGGAACTGTTGCATTGATACCGGTCGTGGGACTTGGTAGGGTGTTGTGGGCGAATGCGATTCCGGTCTTGGACTGCCCTCGGGGCGCTGGTTGAATAATGGGGAGTGCGCGCCGGACATGCCTGTGCTGGTGCGGTCGGCCGGGTTGATAGTCTTGAGCTTCCCGTCCGTGATCATGGCCTGCAACACGCCCGCGTCGAGCAGCTCCGCCTTCTTGATAATTCTTGAAACCATTTCCTTGCTCGCGGCCTTGAGTTGCGCCTTAACGAAGTTGACCATGGTGATGTTGCAGCGGATCTCGATATCCTCGCGCAAATACAGCCCATCTGCGGGCACACCGAGGCCGGACATACCGATCTCGGGCGGTTGAGGCGGTTCGAAGCCGGGCTGGTTGCCGTCGATTTTGTACTTGATCCGGATGTCGATGTTCATTGGGGCGTAGGTGTGCGTCTGCAGGCCCCAAGGCATGTCGTGGAAGCAGCCGTTGAAGCTGATCTTGCCAGACCCCATCTTGCCGATGCCGGGGATGTACTGGATGCGCTCGGTGATTTCGTACCATGTCGAGTAGTACTCGTCGGAGGCGGCATCGCGGGGCGCCTTGATGGGCTTGTGGTCGAGGACGAGGGGATTGAGGGTGATGACCTCAGAGTGGGAGTGGAGGATATCGATGGCGAGCTGGCGGGGGATGAAGCCCGGGATTGGGGTGACGGTCGTATAGACCTCTTTCTTGCGAAGCATCTGTGCGGTGTGTTTGTCGTCGCTCTCTTGAATATCTCGAAGTTGTCGTCGATTCGGAGGCGCGATGCGATGATGATACTATGGATCGTGAGGATCAATGGTAGAGGTTTAGTCGAAAAGCTGGCTTGTTTCTGTCAGACGGCCGGGGGGAACATGTGCCAAAAGAAAGCAGACGTAAAAGCTGACGACCCAAGCAACAAAAAGCTTCTTGGTGCTGACGGAGGTGCGCCGCGCGAAGGATGGTGGTCAAGGAGAAAGCCAACCTGGTTGAGGTAAAGCCAAGCCATGGCAGCGCAAGACCTCAGCCCCCCGGGCCGGGACCATTCCACTCGCTAGCTCCGAGTTGAGAATGGATATTCGAAAAAGCATGGCTTGGGGGTGCTTGGTGCGCGGTGCTTGGTGGGAAACGCAAAACCACATGCATGTTGGCTGGGATGTGCTTGGATGCGTGGGATGGTCTGGTGGGCGTCTCACGTCATCTGGGCGTTGGGGGGAGAGCCGGAGAGGGGCAGATGGGAGACCTCCAAGGGAGATGGGATCCACGGGTGCTGATGGTCCGTCTCCGGCGCCACAGGTTATTTTGTTTTTAGGGGGGCATTTTAGGTGCCGTCCACGTCGTCCCATTGCTGAGATAAAGAGTGCAGGCGGGCTCAGTGAACTTTGGAAGCCTAAAGTTGGCACAGCCAGCGTTCTCAGGGAACCTCGTAGAGGGAGAAGCCCGCTAAACTCGAGCTAAGCGAGGCGAAGGATCACTAGAGCTGCCCTATTCATGCGTACTGGCCAATGAGAGATGTCGAATGTGGTCCGGAGCGAGTGACTTCCGCTGCCGACTTAGGTAAGCATGCTTTACGATTACTCATCTCTGATTCGCTGCGGTACCTCCTGCGTACCTCTCGCCTCTCTCGTGGGAGTTGGCGGACGGGACCTCCCCACCAGCTTCCTCCGCCCTCCGCTGTCGCCGTTCATCCGTCCTCCCACCCCTGGTTTCTGGCTGTCAGCAAACACCGTCAAACAAGAACGACAGGGTCTTCCGAGACATTCCCAAGAGCTGGTAGTGGCACAATGGCACCCAAGCTCCCCCTAGCTATCCACAGGCTTTCAGCTCTTTTTCCCGTTTGGCAGCTGAATACCACAACGTCGTCCCCTTGAAGCCATTCCCAGCTGGCAGCGACAAGAATCCAGCCCCTGATCTTCCACGATCTTCGTGTTTATCAGGAGTCTTTCAAGTCTTGGGGCGTCCCAGCTAAGGGTCTGAGACGATGGCCATGTCCGCACACGACGGTAATGACTTAGCGAAATCGGATCGTCTTCCTTCAGCGCCGTCGAAGCCACCTACTAACGCCAGGTTCCACCATCACGGCACCACTGACCGCCATCTTGAGTTTGGACCGTTGAACTCTGGGAAGGGCGGCGGGTGAGGCAGCGGGCGTTATCGCTGCGAACGAACGGCTGACGATTATTGCTTTGTGCCATTTTCGATCTACAATGAGCTTGTCGATTTCTTCAAGAGCTTGGCTTCCTTTACGCGTCGCCGCCAATCCAGGTTCAATGAATGTCTCACATTCTGGACGCCGCTGACTACTGCATCTTGCAACGACGCTCGAAGCAATAATCCTCCTGAATTGTCACCTCAATGGCCGAGCTGGAATGACTTACGCTATATTACCGAAAATGAGCAAAGCAATCCGACTCTCGTGTGGTAGCCTATAGGAGATGACTCCCCGGCCGCTTGCTGAGAACAAATCAACGACAAAATTCGAGGCACATAGTCACATATAACCAAGCTTGGTCTCTTCTTTTCTCCCAAAACCACATTGCAAAGGGACAATAAAGTTCCGGATCGTCTCCTCGGTGGTATTTATGCTTACCAAGAAGCGGCAAAGGATCGAGTCGACCTTGGTCATCGCCAAGCGGCGCTGCTGTAGAGGGTCGCATCACAGCGGAGCAGCATTTGTCACCGAGCCAGCCCCTTTCGGGCAGCTGCATGCGACACCTTGTTCTGCTGCACAAAGTATCCGTACGGGTGCTGCAGTTGAGATTCGATATCTCTGATGTCTCAATGCAACGCACCACGCCTGCGTGTACGGAGCATCCTCACGGAGCACGGCAGTACTCAGTAGTACGACCTCCCTCTCTCGGCCGAAGATGCAGCCCTTCACCACCAAAGCCGCAGAAGCCGCCCACGGCGCCAAGCTCGTTCAGGTCCCCCAATGCCACATGGCCAGTGTCATGTCTCAGAGGGCTTTTGGGTATCCGTACGGTGTGGGTGGCTGACCTGCAAGTTCCACCGAGGTTATTGTTTCACGCCTCGTCCACCAATCTGCAGCGTCTGCAGTGTCCAACTGCAGAGTAACCTCGGGATATCGACGTGTTTTACCGCGGGTGGATTGCAGAGACGATCTGCCAGCACCATTCAACCGACGGCAACATGAGTACCGCGGTTATCATCTACTGCTCTAGTGCCTCTTGATTGCGTTGCAGGCACCCAATACATCAATCTTATGGCGTCGCCCTTACAGATTTCATGCATTCAATGCAACTTCCTGTCAAGCTGAACCAAAGGAACGTCAGAGTTTCCATGGCTGTGCCGGTAAAATGGTTTTCCGGCCTGCGCCTTTGCCATACAGCCGAACATGGGACGAACAGGATTGGAAGGACATTGTCACATTGACTTTTGATGATCACCAACACTGGACGAACGTTCAGCCTAGGAGCACCATCTCCGTTCAGATGCTGATTCTCGAGGTGGCCTCTTGCTCTCTTCAGTTTCGAATGTTTGATCTGCCGAACGTTGAGACCACACCTTGTGATCATCGAAGGGCTGAAAAGGAGCCTCTTTGAGTCTTAGACGCAAATATCTCAAACTAAGTTTGACCGGTGGGATAGTAGCCTATCCCGACCTGACGGATTGCCAGCCCTTTCGCTTCGAAGTTTCCGAGTAACAAACACCAATGAGGGCGGTTGGCAGAACACTAACTTCAACCCTTGACCCGCTCGAGAGCGCAAACGGCTCCCGTTCCGAATCTCTTTCCACAGAGCGACTCAGTGCGGAAGGCTCGGTTTTTCGGAGAGCAAGGTCTTTCTTGAGGTGTGCTAAAGGCTCCGCATACGTTGCAGCATTGTGATGAATCTACAACTCTACATACGCGTACGCTGGCAGTTCCCGCTAGCATATCAACCTCACTTGCCGATCCCAGTTGCCGAAGACAAATTGCCCTAGCTTTCTTGGCAATGTTGACACCCCTCGAGATTGCAACTCAATAGGCCTCATTGGCTCCTCCGAACCACTCAAGCTGGGGTCTTAACCTGGGCACGTGGAGCCTCCGACAAGCCAAAGTGGATGTTTTCCCCAGGATTGCGGGGGCGGGCAGGGCGGAGAACCTGGGGGAATCGTCTCCAGGCGGAGTCATTTGAAAATTGAGACTCAGCAGACAAACATTACTCGAGTATGAACGAGTTTTCAGAATATTCGTCTGTTTCCTGTTCGTGGTGTTCTCGTTGAGCTTCAAACGCTATCACGTTAATGCCATCATAGCAGTGCTGATCTCCCGCGTCAACGCTGCAGTGGTCGTGTTCCGGCATCTTTGATACAACCCAGTCCACAATTGGAGGAGAAAGTGACAATCTTCTCAGGAAACGATGCGGCCGATACAACCTCGATGATGGCGTATCCCTACCCCGCAGGCATTCCCACTTTGATGGAGCCCTAAACATGGAGGGTGCGGCAACGCCAAAGATGCAGCTCTGGTCCCCAATAGAGTGGTGCCCGGTAAATGCTTGGGATGCTTGGGGGTTGAGCTAGGGACATGGGTACGGCATTTTTGACCAGGGGGGATTTGTTGCCCACGATGTATGAGGTACCGCTGGATTTAAATAGACGACCACGATCCTCTCTTCAGTCTGTATTGGCAACTCATTCCTCGAGTATCCAGTCTGACTTTGACGACTGTAAGCCAGTATTTCAGAGACTCGGAACGTATTCTGAGTTTCGAACAGAAGGCTTCGAAGAGTAGCTTTGAGGTAACATTACTTCGTCTACTCTCGAGTTCCAGAAGTCATTATCCGAACTATCCAACATCCCAACCTTCGCCATGTCTTCCACGGAGAAGGAGGTCCCCAAGGGCACTCACGTCGAGGGCACCGAGGACCATGCCATCAGTGCTGCTCCTGTCCATGACAGTATCCACAACGCAGCTGGAAGGGGGCAGCTTGCCACCGACAAGTCAGTAGCTTCACCTTCACTCTTAGTGGACGTTCACCGGACTGATCACGCCTCAACAGATATGGACATTCTCTCGTCGAGTTCGACCCCGTAGCAGTACGAAAGCTGCGATGGAAGCTCGACTTGCATACCATTCCGACCGTCGCATTGTTGTATCTCTTTTGTTTCATCGATCGTGCCAACATTGGTGAGTAATATCATCAAAACCCATCTCGTAGCCTCCCAGTGCCTTCAGGGTTACTGACACCCCATCCGCAGGCAATGCAAGAATCGCCGGTCTCGATAAGGACCTCGAACTCAAAGGCTACGACTACAACATGATCCTCTCCGTCTTCTACATCTCCTACATCCTCTTCGAGATCCCAGCCACAATCGCCTGCAAAGCAATGGGCCCCGGCTGGTTCCTTCCCATCACAACCCTCCTCTTTGGCATCGTGTCCATCTGCACTGCCTTCGTCCAGGACCGCGCCGCCATCTGTGGCGTCCGCTTCCTCCTCGGCATCTTCGAGGCCGGCATGCTTCCCGGCATTGCATACTACCTCTCCAGATGGTACCAGCGCGCCGAGCTGACCTTCCGCCTTTCGCTCTACATGGTCATGGCACCCCTCGCGGGAGCCTTCGGCGGCCTTCTCGCCTCCGCGATCCTCACCCTCGACTCCTTCGGCAGCCTGCACCGCTGGCGCATGATCTTCGCCATCGAGGGCATCGTCACCGTCGTCCTCGCCATCATCTCCTTCTGGACCCTCACCGACAGGCCCGAGACGGCAAAGTGGTTGACGCAGGAGGAGAAAGACCTCTGCGTCGCCCGCGTGAAGTCGGAGCGTGTCGGTGCCACGGAGGTGATTGACAAGATTGACAAGACGAAGCTCAAGCGCGGCATGCTCAACCCCGTCACCCTCGAAATCGCCATCATCTTCTTCTTCAACAACATCACCGTGCAGGGCCTGGCCTTCTTCCTCCCCACTATTGTCAGCAACATCTACCCAACCTTTTCGACAGTCCAGAAGCAGCTGTATAGCGTGCCGCCCTACGTCGTGGGTGCTTTTTTCACGGTTGCGTTCCCTGGTTTGAGTTGGTACCTTGATAGACGGCAAGTTCTCATTGCTATGAGCGCGCCGATGGTCATGGCGGGATACATCATGTTCCTCGCGTCCAAAGTGGCTCGCGTACGCTACGGGGCAACGTTCCTCATTGCCAGTTCGGCCATGGTCATGGGCCCCATGTCCAACGCCCATATCAGCGCCAATGTCGTCAGTGATACGGCGCGAAGCAGTGCCATTGGTCTCAACGTAAGTTTACAGCTTTTCCTTTCTTCATCCCTCTCTACTAGTCATCATGAAGATACCGGAGGGTAACACTGAGGAATGCAGGTCATGTTCGGCAACATCGGCGGTCTCGTATCAACATGGTCCTACCTCTCCTGGGACGCGCCCGACTTCCACATCGGCAACGGTCTTAACCTCGGCGCAGCGAGCATGATTTTGATCGTGGCGACCTCGGCGTGGTTCTGGATGAAGTGGGATAACAAGCGTCGCGACGATCGTAGCATCGAGGAGGAGCTCGCTGGGTACACGGAGCAGGAGGTCCGGGATCTGGATTGGAAGCACCCTGCTTTCCGCTGGAGGACCTAGATTTTTTCGACGCGATGGATTAAGAGTCCACTGGGTCGGAATGGATAGGGTTTGGCTTACTCCGCGGCTGGATATGTATCCGTAGAGGGAGGTCAGCTTTTGGAATGCTACATGAATCATGATGATGAAAGAATGTTGCACTTTGCTATGGAAATGTGACCGGGAGCTTTAGCTTCTACCTCCCCATCAGCTTGTTGTCCTGACTTCCGAGCCTATAATCGTAGTCCTGAGAGGCAGCTTAGGGTTTAGGTAATGATACGGCGAGATCATTGCCCGATAAATTCTGCTCTTGTCCGGCTCTAGTCATTAAGTTCTTAACTTTCCAACCCATATCCTGATCATCGGAAAACTTTGCTTCGCCTCCAGAGCAAAATGATACCCTACCGACGTGTGTGCCAACGAAATGGATCTAAAATAATTTGGCGTTGAGGCCATGCTTGATATTCCTTTGCACACAAGGATGACTGTAGGTAATCGCGTGAGAGAAAACGACCAGAGCATAACAAAATGCAAAAAAACAACAATGAGACGACCATCGACGAATCGAACTTGGATCCAGAAATAAACAGGAGACTTCACTGCCTAGTCGGGGCCTCTGCAGCCCGATTAACCCCTCGACCATACGGCCCAGGTACTTGTTGTTACGATCTGGTGATGATTCATCGGTTATGGAGCCTGGCAGGTGGTCGCCAGGGACTTGATGCCCGGGGGAGTATTGAATAGCACGCACGCACAGGGGCACCACGAGTAACTCGAGGGCCGACTTTAGGTCTTCAGCAGGTTGAAGCGGTATGGAATAGGTAGTGAGTAGCACCTTGATAGCGAGTTGGTCGGAATGAAACCATGTTATAGGGAATTGGCCATGTGAAACACATGAGTAGGATGATTTACATCAACTCGCCGTGATAGAACAGTCACCTAATTGTATGCGTATCGTAGTGTAACGCGAGATTGTCAACTAAGATTTGACATGCCAGGTTCAGCACCTTCCGCACAAACATGTAGCCATAGTCGACGGCTCCAAGCACCCCATCGGGTGTTGAAGATACATACCCCATTAGGTCTCCCTTTCTTGGCGTCATAATTGACGTTGCTCATTGTTGCCTTACTATTCTACTTGCCACGAGATGACTTCTGGTCTTGTACAAGTATATGAGTACTACGTATATCTATGAACCTTTGAGGGTCTCTGACTTAGGGGGGCTAGGTCAAATTTAACGACATATATGCCTTCCGCTTACTTGAGTGTTAGTTACCTTAAGTCAAGGTGGCTGATCAACGTGTAATTTGCTTTCCCCCAACCTGATCACTCACATCTACTCACTGTAAGCATTCGGCACACGATTCGAGAATAGAGCGGGCATTCAACAAACCAAGCGCAATCCTCTGTATAATCCGAGAGTTTTCGCTGCTTCTAAACACGCTGTTCAAGCCTTCTGTCTGTCGAATGATCCAAAGAAAGACGTTCTTCAACCTTGCGCAATTCTCACGTGTCGCATGAATTATCATTTCATCATGCTGCTGTGCTCGATAGCAAGCCCCGGCATCACTTTCGTAACGAGGAGGTGTATGGCAAATAGCACGATTGGGCGATGATGTGAAAACAAAAAAGAATTTGGTTGTTCCACACTCAACTGAGCCGCACAGTGATTCGGTCGTTGATCGCAACGATGGAATGCCAAGGTGTCTGGTCCTCATCAACTCATCATCCAGCAGCTTTCCAACCATAGGCTCGGGACTCTCAAGGGTCGCTTGACTTGCCAGGCTGTGGTCGACGCACCTCGCAGTCGAAATTGACTTTGACAGAAACGTCTACTCAACCGGCATTGAAATCAGGACATACCCGTCTATTTTACTTCAGCATCGAATGGGCGACACGCGGGACAGGCCGGACCTTCGCCAGGCACACGTCCACAGCACGCACCAACGCAGACCAACTGGCTCCGATCAAACGATGAGATCCCTGTCCCGCGGGGATTTGTGCCTGAGATACCCGAACTCCGAGCTCCCCGCTCCCCGCACCGCAGGATGCACAGTCGCGGATCCGAAGGGGACCTGAGACTGGTAGCGATTGGCTTACATCCGGAACATCTTTTCTCTTCGCTTTGTTGTTGGCGGACTTTGACGACCTTTTAGCCGTCGTTGATCTTATCTTGCGGCTGATTTGAACGCATTGTCCATCCCAAATATCGGAAAGTCTGTCAACCTACTAGTTCGGAATGTGGGCTGGTGTCATTAGTTGGTAGATTCCCAGGCGTGCGGTTGCACCGTTGCTGTCAATTATGGAGAGAGAAGTGAAGATGGATCTAGGAGACGACTAGTTCAATCGACCTCTGACAGATTGAACTCTTTACTTCGCGATGCTGAGGAATCCTAGCATCAAGAGGTCAATCTCCCAGATCCCCTACGCTAACGCAGGGGAAATGCCCTGCAACAGGGTCTTTAGGTTTGCCCCTGGCTGCAACGTTTAGGACATCTCATTCAGGCTGCCCTGTCGAGTCGCATTTGACAAAGCCCCCGCTGACTGGCGAGACCTCAGGCAACTGGATACTTCACACTCGAGACACCTCTCTTAAAGACAACCTTTCCCGTAATGCAATCTTCAGACGAAAGGGCTGGGAAAGTGGCCTGTTGCTACCCTCCCTCCTGATTCCTCCGCTTAGCCGTCATAGGGTGCGGAACCCCCACAAGCTTGAGCTTATTGTCGAAGCCCGTCGCCTCGTTTTCCTCGCTTGTCACTTCCATTCATCCAGCGGGTGGCCAGTCTCGTAGAGTTTGGCAAACCTGGATATCACTCACAATTTGTTTGGATTTCCGTCTTAGCATTGTTTACCCGCCCTGGCTGTGAATAGTGCTTTCGTCTCACAGGCCTCAATCCGGTCGAGGTGTGCTCCCTTATTCTGCTGGGTAGTCGGTTGCAATGGTTCCGCCGGCGCTTTCACGTCAGCACAGCCCGGCCGAGTCAGGCATCACTTATGACGGGCTATAACGTCGCGCGAATGCCACCTCTAGAATCACGCGCGCTTACACTTGTCGCGTCTTTCTGTCATGCTGTTTCGTACCCGTGTCTCTGGTTTAACCGCTTGCAACCAACTTGGCAATCGGGATCGGCCTTTTGCCAAGATGCGCCGAGAAAACTGTTCGCGCATCATGCTGGGCACGCAAATCCTGGGCACTTGAAGACATCATGGTTTCATTAGCGTGCGAAGGAACATAATATTCACTCTTTTAAGGAATACTTGACATATCTGAGCGATGCCCGCGTCAAGATGGCGTGATGGAACATGATGCACCAAGCAGAGTGTATATTCTGATCGGATAACCCCCGAATTGAATATATTCTGCTCAATCATAGCGTGGAGTGTGTGAATTAGCGTCCCTGGAAACGGGAGCGAACCTCATAGGAGCCCACGATGGCGCGCAGAAGATCCAGGGAACGGGCTTCATCCCGCAAACCCGACGGCGTAGGGACATTTTCAACGGGAGCCAAATAAATGGGTTAAGCTACGCGAAGGTTTGCTGAAATCCGAGGAAACGTTTTCCCATGCGTCCCGTGTGGGAGACCGTGGAGAGGTTGCGAGGTGGGCGCGAATCGGAGGGGACAACAACCGAATCCCAAGGCCCGCTAGAGTGCTTCACAAGTCGCTCTGAGCACACATGTTAGGCAACTGAGTGAGGGGATTGTACTTGGCACTAACACGGCCTGTGACAATGGCTGGCCTTTTTCAGTTGTCCGTGTGCTGTAGGAGCTGGACCAAGTAAACCAGGATACGAACCCCATTGTCTTGCCTTTTCGACTGCGAAAGAGACAGGGAGCGCTGTACGAAACGAATTAGACCGCCGACCTGCAGTTCTTGAGGACGGGTGTCTGAACTGCCATCCGTTCCTTTTTGGACAGGATGGTGTCACCATTGGGACGTCCATTTGTGTGTAGCATTTCTTAACGACGGGAGATGACTAACCCAAAGCTTAGCCTGTTGTAGCTGCGGACAAGTCCTTTAAGCTTCTCGGGAGCATGGCTGTTTTGAGTAAGGAGATTTTTGGGCAGAAGAAACGTCCATCAGACGAGTCATGGATGTAGCCATGTTGCAAGCCGGCACGAGTAACCATGTGGCCAAAGATGCCCCAAGAAGACGGTAAAGAAAGGCATCAAAAGACCAGGCAAGGCGGGAAAGGATGGGCACCATTTCCAAAGAGAGTTCGAAGTCCGAGACGTGAAGTTGTGACGTCTGGTAGGGTGCCGTTGGCGGCTCTATTCAAGCAAACCATGGCCCCTCAACATGTTCGGACTCCCTTCTCTGCCCTACTGAATCGCGGCCAGGGGAAGGGGGGAAAGATGAGCTGCCGACAGGGAGAACCCGAGGATGTGATTCGTGGGCTGTGTGGCTATTCTGATACCCTGCACCTCAATGCATCGTCTGTGCAGATGGACAATCAGGGAAATCCTTCCTTCGTCCCAACGTTATCAAGGTTCGAAACAAGCAGCACAGCGACTCGGCGACCGCCCCAAAACACTCTAGAAAGTCTATCATCCGGAAGTTTCAACCCCCATTGCTGGCCAGCCTTCGTGCTTCCTGCCTGTTGAACAGCCCACAGGGAGGCGGCCTCATCTCATGATTTTGCTTCGTGAAGTTGGGGCCAGCTTAGATAGTGTGCGTCTGGCCGTTTAGACTTATAAGACCAGATGCCCGCCCGGCCTTTTCTCGAGTTGCTCTTCGCCTCTGCACTGGATCTGGATTCGGACATTAGGACAACATCGTCAACTGCAGCAAACGGTCATTACTCGCCCTCGGACAGGCTCCACCAACTTTAATTCAACTATATACAATCTTTCTCGAATAATCGTAAATCACCACCAACCGTCACAATGAAGGCCTACGCTGTTGTCCTGTCCCTCGCCACCCTGGCCGTTGCCCAGATGAACGGAGGAGCCGCCCCCGTTCCCCCTCCCGCCCCGGCGGCCGGAGACACCCCCGCTTGCGCCGAGGCGAAGATTCTGGCTGGTGGTATTGCTTTGAACATCGAGGTCCAGCAACAGGAGGTTAACGGTGTCAACGCCGTCATGCAGGCTCTTCAGGCCAACCCTCCCAACCCTCAGCAGTTCCAGACCGCCAAGTCCAACCTCCTGTCCTTCGTCAGCGACGGCATCCAGGTCAGACAGGCCAACCAGCTTATCGCTCCCTCTGGCAATATGGCCACCCAGGGACTCGCTGTTGTAAGTGACCGGAACCTTTTTCAACCTATGAATACCCGCATTAACCTGATATCAAGGTCGCCAACGCCCAGCTCTCTGAGTTGCAAAAAGTTGCTGGTCTTACCGGCAACCCCGCTCAAGATATGCCCGTCGTCCAGTCACTTATGATGGATTTCTCTGGTGGTATCAAGAAGAACATGGAGAACCAGCAAATGGTATGTGCTTGCCATCTCACACGGTATTCAATAATAACGCTGACCCATCATTTCAGGCCGTACAAGGCGCTTGCTAGAGAACTCCAGTTCAATTGGTCGACATATTGGGAAGCGATGGTGCACGGGGGACGGCTTATGGGCAACGGCGTTTAGCGGCTTTGTCCAACTTACTTCTTTAATCATTTAAATCATGGGATCTGGGCGGTTGGGACTTGGGCGAAGTTGATCCTCGCCAGGCCTTCATTCGAAACGAGTTTGCCTCTTACTAGGTTTACTTGAATACCAGTCATCCGACAACTTTCCTAGTTGCACATCTTTCAGCCGGATCCAGGCCAATGTTTCTTATTTGAATAAGACCACTTGCTGATGGGTATTCATAACGTGGTTTCACAATGCTTCATCGTGATTGTGTCGCGCAACTGTGCGATCATGCGAGTTAACAACGACTGGTGTGAATCCTACCGGTATTTTTGCATCGAAAGTTGAGCATTGAGAGGTTGGAACAAGAAGCACCCGGCGTACATCATGATAGCGGTAGTATCCTTTCCAGTGCAAAGAAGAATAAGAATACACAGAACCCATGAGTAATCCAGACTGTCATCAACATAATTACTCAACATATTACTACCCGCATAGGTTGTATTTCTAATGAAGTAAGGCCCCGCGGGCCTCATGACTTGAGACAATAGAGCCTACAGAAATCCATCCTTCAGACAGGTCTCCATCGCTTTGAAGCCGACGTCTCTACTGCTTGTCCTTTGTCATCGTAGGATACAGTGACTACATCAGTGCGAACAATCCTTCCATCATCAGGCTGGCTATATTGACTGCCAATAGACGTAGCTGTTTGAGCTCGCGATCTGCCTTTTCCGGAAACGATGTTCTCTTGACTGTCCCCTTCAACGATGGTGAATCCGAGATCATCTCTAGGTTTTGGTCTCGCCTTGCGCTGGCCCAACTCATATTCGTAGTTCCCATACACACGTGAAGGCCGATAATTACTCGGTGCTGATCCCGAATTGTTGTCAGAGGATTTTGCCGTTGGCCTCGATGCTCTTGCAGACGAGAAGGGATTGCGTTTGAGGATCAGCTCTAGGAGCGGGTGCAAGACAGGGATGGAGCTTGCTATTATGATGGTGCTGCCTTCGATCCTGTAAACTCTAGTCAGAATTGATCACCGCCACGGCTGCGACTCTGCACAGCCGAGACCCCGACTGCGACTTACACTGTCCAAACCACTAGGTCAGGTGTCTCGTCTATAGGAAAGGAGGAACTTCAGTTAGCAAGATGCTACCCTGGACATCTGGATTGTGGGTACAGGTCTTACACGAGTAGTCTTCACTCGCGAGCAAAGGGAGACGTGTCGTCTTGTAGATGGCGACAATGCCTGAACTGTGGTGGAATTTCGTCAATTAGACGTCAAGAGTGAACGGTCATCGATTGAATCTGCTTACATTGCGCCGATTCCAAGAGCACAGGACAATGCAACCTTTTTCTTGATTGGCATTTGAAGACGGTATAGAACGATGGACGGGTACACAGCTAGGTAGACATCAACGAATGCCGAAAATGCTGTACTTCGAGTCAGTTCAAGAGCAAGAATGCCATCCATAACGACTTACTGCCTGCATAAATCGAGAAGTTGATTAGAATGTCCGGACTGAAACAGGTGCCCTCGATGGAGAAGTCCCACAATGAGCTTGCTGGTGTGCATCGCCCTATGAGCAGTCCAACAGTCACGAAAAGTGTCAACTGACACCATATTCCCATCCACCACAGAAACCACTTGTGGTATACGCCAGGGTTCATTAGTCGTGTTAAAAGTGATACTACTGCCAGCTTAGGTAGGCCGAAAGACATGATCCCTGGGCATTGGGCAGCAGTCGTCCACAACATGCCATCTTGTTGTTCGTCCAACGTGAGTAGCTCGAGGTGTTTGCCAATACCGGAGTACACTGCAAGTGTCGAGAGCGAAGTGGAAATGTAACCACACACCTGCTATTGTCAGGAATTGTCTTAAAGGGCGGTGTGAAGAGAATTGTAGAATATACCAGCCCTGCGATAACAAAATAATCATCGCTGTGGAATTTTTTCATGATCTTCCACCTGACTACCACTCTGCCAAGGACAAATATTGTGCTCAAAGCGGTGAAGATCCAGCAAACTGTAATGATACCCGGACCTTTGTCCTGGGCCTTCCAAGCCTCAGAGCCCTTTTCTGGACTCGACATGGTGGGTTGTATGCCAGCAGTGTGCGGTAAAGATGTCGGCGCATACTAGACAAAAAATGTGGGCTCCGGGCACGAACCATGGAACACAAGTGTGTCTCAAATATTTGGAAAACAGACTGCGGGATTGCCTCAGTTTATCACGAGGAAATTCCTTTAGTGGCGTATCTAGAGTCTGCCTGCGAGGCCAGCTCCCATTCCCCCTTGCAATGGATCGATTTACTCTCCGCGTCACATTGCAAACATGAAAGAACTTCAAGGACCACTAAATGCCATTGCAGATTTAAGAGGGAGAGACGGATGTTCATTGCCGCCATAGTTTAGCAAGGGACGACTTGAGGGTATTTGAATTGCGACTGAAAGGTGATGGTGTCGGATGATGACCAGCGATTGGAGAGAATATTCAGCCCCTGCCTGATATGCGTTCGATTTCCATGCTTCACATTCATCTCCATTGTTGAATGTAGTCTACTAGTCCATATTGGGTCGCGCCTTCAGCCCAAGCAAACCAACACGATTGGCAAACTGCCTGAAGAGATCAAGTGCATGCCATAAAGGGGTTTGGCAGGGATAGATGGCAAACATTATGGATAGGCAAATCAACCCGTTCAAATCGCCAAACATACGAAGACTTTACTCGGCTTGTCAAAGAAAATCCCCAACCCATGTACATACATGTAAGCTACTCGCTAACCGAGCATCGGCACGAGTTCTGTTGGCATTTTGTTCTAGGGTAAACAGGGGTCAGGGTAGAATTGTTGGTAAGGGCACACGAGTGAAAGAGCTCATGACTTTGCCGACTACTCGGAGTATGTTGATCTATGATCCCTAGTAGTAGTTTCTAGATCGTATTCTTTGCTCGAAAAGCGCTAGATTTCGATCTAGGACTATCCTAAGTACGCCCAGGAGGCTCCAGGCTACATCAAATGTTCGTGTACGCAGCTGGCTCGGAGAAGACATCCCATGCAGAAGCCTTCATGATGAGATGAATAGAGAAGGAGAAGCACAATGTGTTGAATAATGAAGAAACTTGAACTTTTTCCATCTTTTAGACATAAATAGAAAAATGAGGATGTACCTAGAAGAAAGAACAGATGAACGATCGAATGTGAGCCGAGTGGCATCCGGGACTGCAGCAACAGATCCGCCCATCAATGAAGATTGGCTGCAGTAGGCAACATCTCGACCCGAATTGGCCTCATGTGCAACAAAGACTGCCTGAACCCTGGCTGATCAAGAGCTGCACCCAACATTGCTCAAAGCCAACCGAATGCCCACCCCTTAGCCGAGTCCTTTGTCCTCTCTACCGGTATGCAGTGATATGAAAGCCGTTGAACTGTCACCAATGCATGTTGGTGTCTTTCATTACCAGCGTTGGAGGATACTGCATTGCTGATGGGCATGTTGGCCTGAACAAATGATATATGTTTGTTTGCTGAAAGACCGCGGACCTGGTACCCAGCTTACCCGGGCCAACGGGATACGTTCCCCCTCAGAATATTACGTGGACTATGCAAGCACAGCGACCTTTTCTTCGAGTCCAAAAATCTTGTTCATATCAGTTGTAATACAAAAACAAGTCTTTGTGCGGGGTTTCGCTTCTCTTGGATCTTCATTGGGCCCGTCCTTGAGCTTGGTCCTTAACAGCGTACAAGATGACAAGGGCATTATTTAAACCATTTTGATTTATGATATCTTCCATATTTCTAAGCTGATACGATAAGAGAATTGGATGAGTATTCAACTCAATCAGCGTGCGTGTGGCCCACCAAAGTTCTATGGCGTGATTGCGCTGATCACTTGGATTCAAGCAAGAATTAAAGTCTGTGCCGTCGCCAACCAGCTTCACATGTTGCAGAATTGAAATGAATCCATGAGCACGCGGTGCCTGAATCATTAAGTCTCATCGGTTCAACTTCTGTTTCATGCCATGTTGAAATGATGTGAACGTAGCTACGTCCTCAACTTCGCCGTAGTCTGCCGACATCGCCATTTGAGATGTTTGTCCTACGGCTTTAATGGCCTCAAGGACCAAATTCCATGTATCGAACTTTGGCAGTCCCATTTCGATGAGATATTTTGACAGGATCAAGCATTACTACTTTATCCGCGTTCTAATTGATACTGGAAGGAAGGTTTCTCTTGTCGTGGTGACCAACCATGTGCGGAGGGAGCGAGGCGAGCGTTCAGAAGAAACCCATCCAGCATCTTGATGTCAATGGAAACCGTTCACATACTGCGATATCATGAGCCGCCGAGGAGTACTCTCCCACCTTAAGGTAGCTAGCATCACTCATTCAATCGCATCGAGACCAGTATTCTAGATTCAACCAGAGACCAGGATGTCTTCCCCACAAACATGCCATAACTCTCTCAATAATCATTAATTAATAACTGATCAGACTCTCTCAAGCTGCTGATGCTTCACATTTTCCTACCCACTGAGATGCTGAAGCTAGATGTGTGCATGAGTCGTTGGTGAATGCCAAGATCACCAACTTTCGGACTTAAGAACAGAAACGCCGTTGGCAAAAAGGGGACGTTGAACCCCACTTTTGCTGAAGAATCAATCCATCGGCGCCCCCTCAGATCATGCTGTGTTTGTGCCGGAATCCACCTCGAAGATGCCGCACAAGAGGAGTAGAACAGGGTGCCTCACATGCCGGTAAGATCCCTTATCCTCCGATGATAGAATCGTGGTACTAAGTTCAATGACAGAGATGAGGGCTACAAATGCGACGAAGCAAAGCCTCATTGCGGCCGCTGCGTCCGCTTGGGCAAGACGTGCAAGGGGTACGGGCTAAGAGTGAGATGGAAGTCAGCCGATGACCCCAAAGATGGCGGAAGAGTTACAAAGAAGAAAGGTCCAAGGTCCAAGGGCAGTATTGGACCTCGAAAAGTCACGCCGCCTTCAAGCGATGAGCAGCCTGCGACGCCTAGCTCCAGCTCGATGACGGCGACGTCGACCTCGAGCCCAGACAGTCTCATTCGGAATCCGTCATATCTATCGCCGGACATCTCCCCAATGAACCGCTACTTATTGCATCATTGGAATGGATCACTAGCGAGTGTCATATCGATGGCATCTGGTGTGCAGAACCCGTTCCTTGTCCACCTCACGCCCATGATGCTCCGCTCCACAGCCCTGCTCTTCTCAATCTCCTCCATGGCGGCGGGCCACCTCGCCATCCTCCGGAATGACAGTAACCTCAAAACGCTATCATCACGCCATATGCTTGTCGCCTTGTCATCACTACGAGGGTCAATCCAGGTTGAGAACCCCGAGCTCTCGCTGGCCACCATCTTGATGCTCCAGATCTCAGACCGTCTCTTCAATACCGACAGCCAAATCGATCATCTGGCTGGAGCCAAAGCCGTCATCATGCACTCGGGAGGACCGGCCAATTGGAACACCTCGAGCGCGCAGTTTCTTCTCAGCCTCTGCTTCTACCACGACGTCATGTCATCCATTTCTCGCGCATCGAAGCCGCTGTTGAGCATGACGAATGTAGCGCCTCTCGAAGGCTTGCATAGTCTGGCCAAGCTTACTTCAGTTGTGTCCATCGTCAGTACCATCAGCAAAATGCAAGGGCAATCCGGCGAAGCGCATCAGCAGAGGGGATACGTCATCAAAAGTAACCTACTGGAGTTCAGCTTCTCTGAGGAAGGGGATCCAGATATTGAGCACACGATCCAAGCCTACAAACACGCGGCGATTGTCTACCTTTACCGAGTCTGGGATGATGGAGAATCGTCGACCAAGCCATACTACGCAGAGCAGTGCATCTACCACCTCTTGAAGGTGCCCATTACATCATCCTTCGTCTCTGCTCATGCGTGGCCCCTGTGGACTGGCGGCTGCGAATCCGTCGAGACTCGCTTACGTCAAATGGTTCTTGTCAGGATCAGAGAGATGTATCAAAACCGGCAACTGCCTTCACTCCGACGCGTGCAAGAAGACATGGAAGAAGTGTGGCAGGTCAAGGATGCACAAAGGCTACAGTTTGGAACGGAAAATGTTGATTGCTGCAAGATGATTCTGCATACTCGCCATCGAGAGGCAGACTTGGTCTAGCATTGCCTACGACTAATTATATGCCTCTTACCCCTTGACCTTGAAACACACGCGCCCCATACATTCACTTCCTCTTGGGCGTCGGTGAAGATTGTCCAAGCCCAAGACACGAAGCAATCTTGAAGAAGACGTCTGTGTTATCGTACACACCCGCGAACGTCTCCTGGCAGGGCCCCATAGCGAAGACGGGCACATCAGTCAGGGAATGGACACCTGACGAAGATGACGTCGGGATGGTACCAGGAACGAAGAACCCATCCTCGCCATCCTCGGGGTTCGCAACATACCCATCCTCCCCGCTCACCGCCACCCGACGGGGGGACTCGTGAAGCTGGTAATTCTCATTCCGATCAGGGTTGGCACCAAACGCAGGCGCAATAGCGTACCGCGGGCTCCAGTTGGACGGGAAGTTGGGACCGGTGCCGTACTCGATGCCGTCCGGCCGGGAGACGGTATACTGTGACAAGCCAGACCGCTCATAGATGCCAATCGCGTCACGCTTCTTGCGGTCCGTATCCTGTGCGGCGAGGTACTTTGTGTCAGCGACGCCAAAGACGTCGAAGCCGTGGCCGTGATCGGCCGTCACCACGATGAGCGTGTTCTCGAGCTCGCCGGCCTCGCTGAGCTTCTTCACCGTCGCGCGGATGGTGTCGTCGAACTCGAGGAGGTCGCCGAGGGCTCTGTCGTAGTCTAGCGCGTGCATCTGCTTATCGATCGAGGCGCCCTCGGACATGAGGAAGAAGCCTGTGTCGTTGCTGCGCTCGAGAAGGATGTCGACGGCTTTGAGGGTCATGTCTTTGAGACCCGGGAGATCGAGCGGCGCGGAGCCGTCTCCGGAGGGGTGGGTCTTGAGTGCCGCGATGTTGTCTTTGAAGATCTTCCTGTCGAGCCAGACGGGCAAGTGGGAGGTGGAAAAGACGCCGAGAGCAGGGGAATCGATGGGTGCTTCGCGAAGAGACGTGGCGTTCCAGCTCACCGAGTAGCCTTGCTTGCGGAACTCTTCGTAGTAATCCTTGCCCTCGTATGAGGTTGCCCCGGGGAGGAAAGTTGAAGCACCGCCGCCGAAGTAGACGTCAGGACCGGGATGAGCACTCCAAGAGTAGTTCGTCATGCCATTGAGGGCTTGGTCGATGAGAGAGCCGGCGTTGGATCGAGATCTGCTGTGGCCGGTCAATGCTGCTGGAGTGGCATCGTCGAGAGCCGCCGTGGTCACAGCGCCCCAAGCAGATCCCTACGAGGTGTCAGCTACCAGAAGAGGATCTGGATGCGTGAAAGACGGCTTACCCAGACGCGAACTACCATCTCCACTATCGTCTCGACCTTGGGGTCGTCAAAGTCATCTGCCGATGAGTCGGAGTACACACTACAAGACAATCAATATTCGGGTTCTTTCATGAAGATGTCCGTTTGGCCAAGAACGTACCCCATGGAGTCAGATGTGCCCTTATGACCAGAGTACAGCGCGGAAGCAGAGTTGGCGCTGTCAGTGATGAAGCTGTCCACAGAGTGTGTCTGCTCTCACATTAGCACTTCCAACACGGTTGATAATGCCTTTCTGTCTCCACAAACGTAACTCACCATCTGATGCCCCAAAATGGGAAACTGATCCATCTGCATCCTCGATTGATACTTTCCATTCACGCTTTTATGACCCAACAAGCGTGCAGCCGTGATCATATTCGTCGTCATACCATCCCCAATGAACAAAATCACATTCTTGGCCTTCTTCTCCTCAGCAAGAGGACGAACAAGCCACTCTGCCAGCGTCTTCTTCGTGCCGTTGTAATAGTTCAACTCAACCGTGTAGTTCCCCGGCTCATACAGCGACAAGTGACGGTACGCCTTGGACGCCACATTCACCACAGACTTATTCCCCGCATCCTGCGCAAACAGATCCTCGTACCACGAAAACGTCCACGTCTCCAGCTCAGGCTCCTCCTCGATCCCAAAAAAGTCGACGACGGACTTGCCCTCGGGCTCGCTATTGCTCGCAATCGTGAGGGTGAACTCTGGGTCCGGCACGCCGTCGTTGAAGGCCTCGGTCCCGTTCACCGGCGCGTGGATCTCGACGCGGATGTCAAAGTTTTGGCCGGGCAGGAAATGGGCTTGGTCGGGCGGGAAAACGCATCCGAGGTCTGGGCAGGCGCCGAGGCGTTGGAAGGTTTGGGCGAGGGTGGCCAAGGGCGCGGACGCCAAGAGGACCAGGGCGAGGGCGGAGGCGGACATTGTGGGATGCTACGGAGCACAGTCCACGAGGTAAAGGGCCAAGATCGGATGACACTTGGGGTGAAGGTTGGATTGGCAATGGAGGCACGTCTTTACGGAGGAGCGGGAGATGTGGTGATATACACGAGCCAAGACATCGTGGGCGGTCGGTTTAAACCTCCTCATTCACGATCACGCGTCTAACTTAACATAGAAGGTCAAACTACTTGCCGCGTAAAGTTCTTCCCACATTCCCGGGGCCGGCATGGATGGACTTTGGGGAAGGGAAGCGCGTCAGCGGGGGACTCGGCTCACTCATCACTTTCACAGCAGTAAGGAAACCGAACTTATCACGAGGATTGAGATCGGCGTTGTCCGAAGAAGTGCTGACCGACCTCCCACGAGGTGGGGGAAGCCAAGCATCGATGGCAGAAGCGTTCTTGGCTTGCAGCTTCACTGCTGCGTACCCCGCTTCATTGACGATTTCCCCTCACAGGCTAACGATAAGCACGCTACCTATTTCCTGGTCTGTCGGGGCCATTTTTGAGGGATCGGAGGTGATGTTGTAGAGTTGGCTGGTGTTGTTGGTGGTGGGTGGAGGTTGAACGCGCGGGGAGTGTGATGCTTCGTTGCGCCGAGCTCGAAGATTCTTGGAATGGACTCCCGCAGGTAACAACGTTGGAGAAATGAATGCGGTGCAACTCTTTCACGCACGATGACATACTTGGAAATACGTAACAATTGGGTAAATATGCTGAGAAAAGGAAAAGATATAGCGAAGTAAGAAGCGAGAAGCGAGTATTTACTTTCAATACTGTGCTCAAAGGGCCCATAAACACACATCGAAACTCGATTCCTGGCGTCCCACGTGCTCACAGCTTTGGGGCAAAACAACAGGTTACACAGGTTGATGGCTGGGAAAGTCCACACAGCTGAAAACCTTGAAGTGCCAAGAAGGGGTTCTTCGCAGCGATAACGCTATGCCCTGATTCATGCTCAACGTCCGCGATGCCAAGAAGAGCGCCGTTTGCCAAGCCTCTGATATCTCTTATCCTGTAAATAAACAAATAGCGCAAGCACAATAATTGTTTTCTTCCGTATAATGCGTAATTCGTAAGTTACCGAGGGAGCGGAACGTCCGGACTGAAGAGAGGTAAGCAGAGAATGTGATAGGACAGAAGGCCGCTCGATGTCAGAAGCACAATGACAAACGGCCTACTTGAACGCTGCAAATGTGTCGTCCGTGACAAACCCAACCATGGTCTTCAACCCAGTCCTCGCAGCATCCAAACAATCTCTCGCCAATGCCTCTTCGCCCAGTGCGGTGTAGGCCTCGGCCGACCATTTCAAAGCCCTTATGACCTCAAACGTCGTCACCGCCTGGGTATCCTGATACATCCACAGCCTCCCCTCCCTCACCGGCTCGACGAAGCCAAAGTTGCGGAAAACCTCACTACCCCACTTGACGACCTTGTTCCATTGCTTTCTGGTGTGCCATACTTCCACGAGCCACATCGTCGGCCAGACGAGCATCAGGCGCGGTAATGAAAGGTCATCGTAGACCTCTTTCTCATGAAGACTAGAGAGCTTGTTCGCTAGCTTCTCGACCTGTCGGATTGTCGCGTCGGGGTAGAACTTGGTTGGACGCTTTCTCCTGATGAGAGCCTCGATCTCTGCAAGAACAATACTCCTCTTCTGGTGCTGCTCCGTCGAGGATCCGGATTCTCCGGCGCAGAGAGCGCAGCTACAGACAAATCCCCAGCTGCGGCGGAATTGCGGCATTCGATGGAGGTACGCCGCCTTGGGAGGCAGGTAAATGTGCGTAATTTCAGTGCCGGCAGGAATATCGACAGTAGCCGTGGCGATGAGCATGTCTCCGATGAAGGACCTGTTAGCATTGGGAAGGCACGCGTGGTTGGCGTAGGCCGAATACACCCAGAGCCCGCGCGACATGCCCTGCTTCCACATGTTCCATTCTGGGTTCGCGGCTTGCGCCGACACCTGGGCGCCGCTGAAGCAATTCTTGCGGCGGATAGACTCGAGAAGGAAGACGTCGATGACCGGCCTGCCGTCGACCAATGTGCCTTCTTGGCCGGTGCGCTTGTAGGACCCTCCGTGGAGGTCGAGAACCTTCTTGTGAATTGTTGGGTTATCTGCGCACAGCTCGACGAGCTGGGCGTATGCTGCAGCTGCGTTGTGTTCTGGATTGAATTCGTTCGGAACACTTGTTGCTCTTTCGGCGAATATCATCTCCCCGGCTTTGATGTCTTCTGTAGCGAAGAGGCCGCGCCCGTGGTGTGGTGAGTCCTTGACTTGGGTGCGTGCCAAAAAGCTTGCTCTGTCGATGTGGATATTCTTCGAAGTGACACTCGCTGTCATATCTGCGAGATCGTAGTTGCCCTTTTCCTCCTCGAGCCTTTCTACACACCTCTCGTATTCCTTGCGGATGTTGGCAGCCTCAGGTTTGAGCGATAGAGCCGATTCGAAGTGTTGCTTACTAGTCTGGAAATCCGTGAGTTCATAAGCCGCCTTGCCCGCAATGAAATGCGACTTCCAGTCTGAAGATCCCCCTCTCGAGGAGAGTGCATCTGATAGCGCGCCGTCAAAACACTTGAGGCTAAGATTGATCCCCGCTCGTTTCAACAGAACATCAACCCGGAAGGAGGTATCCTTTTCTGGGACCAATTCCAGAGCTCTGGTGTAACTATAAAACTTGTATAAGCATGCATTCAATGAAAGGAAAGGGTGGTTCATCTCACTCCGCCACTGCCAAAGGGAGATTCTTGGAGATAAAGGCTCGATCGCCAGCAGCCTTCCAGTCAGTGGCAGTCTCGAACTCTGGCACCGCCCTGAAAAGCTCTGGGATAAGCGCATCGTCTGGGCCTGGTCGAAGAAGCATGACATCTGAGGGGTGGTCAACACAAAGCATGAAGTCGTTGTCGCCACTGAAACGATAATATGGTTCTTTCACGAGAACCACTGAGCCTTCCGGGATAGACTGCAGAATTGTAGAGTTGCCCTGATTGTAAAGAGCCATTTTATCAACGCTGCCATGTTGATCTTCGACGATGGTAATCGTCCCGGCTCCTGGGTAGGGCTGAACGATTGTCCTGAGGACGAGGTACTTGTCCTCGTGATGATTCTCCACCAAAAGCTCGTCAAGGCACATCTGGACATGGGTCAGCGGTTGCGATTCAGGCCGAATTGCCTCATGTCTGAGAGAACTACGTACCAGTGAGAGATCCAGCACGGACTTGACTGACGGCGGATACGAAAGTGCCAATACGACCTTCTTCACCATTCGCGGTCCGTTCTGCTGCCCAGACTTTTGTTGCTGCTCAACATAGTCATTGTGCGTGCTGACAAGCACCTCTCTCGATATGCGCGTTGGAGGGGGTTTTCCAGAGTGGGCCTCGGCCTTCTGCAAGAATTCTAGGGAGACGTCGGGATCAACGTCGGTGAGAATTTCTTCGACGCCAATTTGGAGGTTGAAATCGATGGTGTTGAGTGTTGGGTGCGTGGGATTTGATGTATCTGTGTCGCCATCTGCGTCCCCATTGTGCCTTTGTTCTAAACCCATGGTAGATGTAGACGAGTTTCAGAATACTGGAGTTTGCCGGCTGAGCTAGGCAGACTACAATCCTTCTGAGGACCTGAGTAATTATTCCTTGGAGAGTCAGTCATAGGCTTATGGGGTTTGAGAGAAGATATGCCGGATGAGAGCATGCGAAGGACAAGTTTAGCCTGGAAGAGACCCTCATCAGCTCCGAATGCAGACAGATTCAGCTTTAAATGTCTTGATAGGAACCTAGAGCCCAGGGAATACACCTACAAGTTGCTTTCTGATTTAGGTGTCATCTTGACGGGCTCCGTTGGTCTCTGCTACCAATTGGGCCCGGCAATGCGGGAGCAAGCGCGATATGTCTTGGACACCGGACTCGATTCAGGCAAAGACCTATTATGGCACCAATGACAGACAGCCCCATAGCGTCTGGACTCGGTTTGCAGTTCCGGATGCGCATGGATTTCGGAGGGTGTGATTCCGCATTTTCTCCAACATCATGGGTACGACTGGATAAGCGAGGTCAGATCTCGTTTGGAACCGCCTACACCCTATTGGCTAACAGTAAGGCAAGTCAGGCCATTCATGGGTAATTGTTTATCTGTAAAGAGCCTCAATGAGGACAACAACTGTGCCTTGCGCATGCAACGGATCGTTACAATTGATTGACTTGGTTGCAGAGAAGGTCTTTCATTCGATCCCTTAATCTATTGTTGAGGGAAGTCTAGACACAAACGACATGATCAGCTGGTGCAGTTGCAAGATATCGGCTGATACGATTTCTCGACTCCACACTTCCATATTGTCTCACGCCAGTCTCGTCAAAGAATCTTCATGGCGCACGACAGACCCGAGTCCACATGTTCGCACACCGTACGCCCACTGTTCCAAGAAGATTCCCACAAGTATCGTACCTTCCATCAGAGAGAAAGCATCCGACGCGGATCGAGAATCTGTCCAACGTTCTTCTGCACTGCCTTAAAGCGCATATAGCCGCAGGATTCGCTTTCGAGATGGTTGACGACCGCGGCGAGGGTGGTGTACTCACGACCGCAACGACGGTTCGGGCAGTGGTAGAGTTTCTGTTGATGAACAGGAGAGTTGAGATGCTGGTTAAGGCCACTCAAAGTCGAGAAGGCACGGTGACAGAGATAACACTCGTACGCATCGATGTGGTAGTTGTATGTTCGGTTGGTAGCGGTGTAGGTAGGAGATGCATGCCACTGCAGGAGCTTCTTGCAGATGACTCCGTTGGGGTCGCGGGCACGCACGGCTTGGTAGAGCTTATCACGGTCAAGAGGGGCCTTGGGACAGGCGCCCCCCTCGAGGTGATGGATGAGGCCGGTGGCAGTGTTCCTCTTCTGCTTGCAGAAGGGGCACTGGATGTCGCCGGTACTGCGATGAACACTGGAGTTCAAGTGCTAGTTGCGATTAGTCGGACTGCTAGACTACGAAAATGGGCGAGACTGCCTTACCTGCCGGATGTTGTATTGGTTGCTGAAATAACGGTCGCAAGGATCGCAGTAATTGTGTTCCTCGACCTCGTGGTCGCGGAGATCCTGCTCGTCGTGGAACCGATCGTAACAATCGTCGCATTCATATTGGCCGCTAGAGCATTGAGATGTGTCATCATCATCCCAATGGCCCAGTGCATCCATGTGTTGCTGAACTGCATGCTCGCTGCCAAAGCTGCGATCGCAGGTGTCACACTCCCAGTAGTTGTACATCGCAATGCTTGCTCTGGTAACAACACCTAGGTGCTTAACGTGTCCCTGTCTGCCGGGATAATTCGCAAAAGTGCGTTGGGGTGGTGGGAAGAGCAGCTGTTAAGCTAAAGTGGCGAGTGATAGTATCAAGGAGAGATGTCGGAGATTATAGAAGGCCTCGGGGGGTTTGCTCTAACAGGGAGCGAACGCACTGGTTTGAGACAATGATAGAATGGGAAGATTCGCGGTTTGTTGAAACGAAGAAAAGATTTAAGTGCTTGCTGCGTGGAGACGTGAAGTTGTAAAGTTGTGACGAGAGGAAGTGAGCTGAGGCGGGAAGGTGGAAGCGGAAGGGAAGGTGTGCCCAGAAATCTGAGGCAAGGCAAGTGCAGGAAGGAGATGAAGTGAGAATGGGAAGGGACCAACCGAGTGGACTTAAAACGTAAGGAAGGTACGGATCACTGTTGACTACCGTGACTGCCTCATACGCTGCTTTCTTTCTCCGGGATTTACCTAAGCAAAACGTACTTTGTCTGGCGCGGAAGGGGGATTCTAAGCTTGATGCCACTCTCGTCTGTGAATTATCCCGTTACTCAGCTATGTGGTCAGTGAGGAAAGTTCTCCACCCTTGTCAAATGTCCGCGGCACTGATACGATCACTTGAACAATTCAATCGGAGTTACTTAAGGTAAAGTAGAGTAGGTTGATACAAGCACACAATTCAGTTGACGTTGCTGCCGAACCATACAGCTAAACCCAAGCGAGCGCCTTTCTGACAATCTCATCCAGTTCTTCGTGCTCAACCTTGAGCAACTCATTATCTGCCCCGTCCAGGACAGATCTACCTGCTCCATCCTCATAGAGCTGAGCCACGAGAAATCCAACATATGCCCCTTTGTAATCGCCTTTCTCCAACTTGATCCTGCCTTCCCGCCTGGCTTCATCAGTGCTGACCGTGGTAGTATCCCACTTCTGGTTTGTCAGTCTCTCCAGCGCCTCGAGGATTGCTCGCTGTGAGGTTGTGAGAGCAGAAAGCCTCACATATCGGTTCTTTGTCTCTTCGGGATGCTTAAAGACTGCAGCGATTGGCTTGCCGATCCTTCCAATGCTCATAGCTGTGAAGGGCTCGTTGCCTGAGTCGTAAATCGTAGCTGAGTGGTTCTTGAGGTCGAAGCCAAAATCGGGAAACAAGGCCATAGACTGAGACTTCCGTTAGGCACTGGAATCTTGTGAAAACAGCATGATACAATGCTCACCCGGTCCAGAAGAGGTCCGTTCCAGAACGAGGTCCAAGTGAAGTTACCGTTTTCCTTGGCCTTCTCCTCCAGAAGCGCTTGTGCTTGTGCCTTTTTCCCCAGGATAGCGCGGTACTCCGGGACGTCGTTGGGCCCTTTGGGAGTTCCAAAGTCACTTGGAATGAACCTCTTGACGCCGGCCTTCGAAGCAGCATTGATCACATCAATCTGCCTGTCGAAAACAGTATGACCCAAGACACACAGCACGGCGTCTTGTCCTGTCAACACTTGGTGTAGTGATTGTGGACTGAAGTCGATGATGGCTATCTTCACCTGCGATGGAAATGACTTTCCTTCAGCTGAGGAAGTGATAACGGTCACCTCAAAGTCGGCTTCCAGTAGAGCTGGAAGAGCAAAGCGTCCGATGCTACCGGTAGCCTGAGTGCGAATTGAGTGTCACGATACCTGGATTGACTTTCGTTGTAAACGGGTATTTGGAAGAGAACTTACGCCGAACACCGCAACTGTCTTGATTGACGACATTGTCTGATGGCTTATGCTGGCGACTCCTTTGTTCAAAGTTTCGGTAAGTACAATGAGCAGAGATTGTATGTAAGATGAATCTGGGCCATCTATTACAGTCGTAGGGGCTGAACTAGGTCTTAAACGCACTGCAGGAAACAACTGCCAGAACACACAAGAGAGTTAACGTTACTAGATTCCCTATCCCAAATCCAGAACTGATTGATTTCTCAGCAAATTTTTGATAGACAGTGTTGCAACACACTTTCTTGGTCCCTGGTAAACTTTATTTCTGGGTAGAAAGGAGCTCAACCTGCGGACATATCTTTGGCCGCCGGAATAGTCCGTTCGTACGGACTCCATTTCGGACATGGATCGCCATTGTCCGTCTGCGGATGCCGTGTCCTTGACCACATCCTCAAGAAAAGCTGAATTCTGATTCGTAAGCAATGAATCTCGCTGCGATAACGTTTCTTCCTCGTCTTCCGTGGTTGCAGCATGCAACTTTTGACGGATTTGATATCTCTCTGCTGTTGACGGCTTTGTCAGCAATGCTGAGCAAGAACCATGGCATCGGTAATCTTTCGCAGAACAAGCGCTTCATCGATTACTAAGGCAGAATGCTCTCATTTCTCTTGGATTTGATATTTTTAAGAAACATCGCTATGAACTAGATGTGATAAGAGTTGAAGTAGACTTTGAGTTCGTGAGACCTCATTTGTGCTGCCTGTGGGAAAATGATCCAGGGCCTAAGGTACCTTATATCTCGATCATTGAAAAAGGCCACACTATGTAACCTAGATCAAGGCATGTTCCAAAGTACAAGGAAGCCCGGGGTCGGTGGCGGGCTCTGCCAGCGTCACAACCAATTGTAATATCCGTGCTACTTGTTAGGTAGTTGCTTCGCACGTAGTGCACACGGGCTCAACATCGTCACTACAAGGAAAATCCTGATACGGAAAACGCCTTGCTGAATCTCAGTGAGACGGATCAACGAGTTTGAGCAGTTAGCAGACTTTGAACGGCAGCCATTGTAGACTAGGCATTTCTTGCAGTAAGCTTAATCGATACTTGATCTACTTACACATATGCCTCGCAAGACTCAGAGAAATCGTGCCGTAGAGTGTTGAAGCATGGTAGAAAGTACCTAGGCCGTGTATATATTGGGAGAAGGGTGCTGATTACATGTGCAGAGGTATTTCTGATCAGCAACAATCTCTTTTCGAATTTGGCACAACGAGGGGATTTCATGAATGATTGAAAGTCATTTTTGTAACTTCATTAGATATAGTGCAATCTCAATAATCGCCGGTACTAGGTAACTCCGTAGACTCATGCCGTTGCACTCTCATATCCTGAGGCGATGATGAAAGCTGCCGTATCAGAAAGATATGCCATAGCACTCTCAACGTCAACACTAGAGTTGCCATCCTTCAACGGCGATAGGTGTCGAGTCTGAAGGGCACACCGTAATAATCCGGCAAGGCACAAGTCGACTTTGGCTCAAGTGCAAAGCAACTGACAGATCGTGGTCTGTCCGGCTCACTGGCAAGACAGAAAAGTCGCTTGTATCCGCCATTGTTGGTGATGCTCAACGCAGGGATAGCGAGGGACATGTCGCCAGGCGGCACTGTTGCCGTGTATTTCTTCGAGGCGCTGTCAAAGTTGACTGCTGTGCTGTATTCTTTATCTTTATCGGTGGTGATTACGTCGGATTGGCATCGCGATTGTGCGACGACAGCCAAGGGGAGGCTGAGAAGGAGGCCCAGGGTTGAGAGAGTAGGAATATGCATTTTGGCTTGTCTGTAGAATCTCGAGTGATGATCGGTGAGAGTTGAAAAGTTGAGAAGATTTACTCAACTTGAAAAGATTTACTCAACTCAACTACAGTCGTGAGTTATAAGTCGTCACTTGTCTAAATACTGATTCATCTTCCGCAACGGCTCCACATGTTCATGACATTGTTGTACGGCAGTGTAGCCCCTGAGGTGTTTGGACTAATATGACTTGAACTCTATATTGATTCAAGTTCCTCGAAACGACGTTGATCAACATAGCGCACTGACGGCATTCCCGGAACAAAATTCGACTGCTCACCAGCGGAACTAGAAAATCCATGATCGATGCCATTGGGACAAGTCATTGTGCCCACTGCGTATGTGAACGACTTGAACACTTCACGGCCCGCGACATTCCGAAGTCGTACGGGCTGTCCTGGATCGCATCCGCCTCATTTAACTCGGGAGTGGGTACACCGGGTCGAGCGGCGGGCAGTTCACACGAGTCCTGGGAACACCGCTCGGGTACCAGATCGTCGCACTAGAGCGACTCCTTGAATCACAGTTCGCAACTCGCAACTCGCAACTCACAGCGCGATTAAAAGTTAGTGAGCGTTGCATGCTTAGCATTGTTTCAGCGGATGGCTGCGTCAAAGACTTGTTATACCTTCAGCCCTGAAGATGTCTAGGCAGGTTTCTAGAACCACAAGTTCGGTAGGTGGTAATATTTGCCGAGGCCCAGCTCCAACCAGTTCGGCCGTGCGACAGATATTTCGCTGCTTAGTTGAGCAGATTACTTTACACGTCGTCGCGCCAATTGGTTCCACCAAAGCAACTTTGGCTGAAACGTCCATTTCTGGGGAGGGCGATTGGCGAGCGAGAAACCAAACTTTAGAAACGGGTTGAACTTGCAGCTGCGTCTGTTAGAATATCAAACGAGTCACCGGGAATTGTCGGCCGATGAACCGTGATTCCCATATTCGATGTCTCTCCGGACGTTTCCGGACATCGTGAGGCTTGAATACACGGCTAAAATGTGATTAAAACGCTGCAGATCGATCGGATCGGTAGTACTTCTAGAACCCACGCGTGGTCACGACACCAAACATGTCCGGATGAACACAGCCACAATCGGTCGACATGTCATATCTGTCCCGCATCCGGAACCGAATGTGGAGACGAAGGTTCCGGCTCCCGAGGAACTCTCGCCCGGGGTGGTATGAACGCCAAGGCCTTTGCAATGTCTCGCATGCGGTCTCTCATGGTTCTCATTCGAGATTGGTCATGTTGTTCTTTTCTTCCAGTCTCCAGGGACGTGAGCGGGAAACGCCGGTGGCGATTGTCTATCCTGAGGATTGCTGAGAGGCGTCAAATGCTTCGAGGCATGAAAGATCAAACGGCCCAACCGATATGTGAATGTTGTTCTTCCTACCCATGGCGCTCACATGCAGTTGCATCCCCCTGATTCTCTAATCTACCGCTGTGGCTTGATGGCACTAGGTACCTCGCTTAGTACATTGGCTTACGCTATATTAAATCGGCTTTCTCACAGTCTTCGAGTAAGGTAGCCATGATGGAAGGGCACGCACTCGCGTCGACTGTGCCATTTGCACAGGCAGCCAGGCATTGCCTGTGGCGTCGATAAAGATGCATTCTAGGCGCGGATAGTTGCCTCCGCCATTTAGCCGTTCCTCATCACCCTATAGGAACCTGTCCCTTCAATCCGTTGCCAGGCGTAGTGATGACGGTCCACGATTGCCGTGATTGGGTCTTCCCCAAGCGACGGTACTGGTGTCAAACGCGATCCCTTATTCGGTGGCCTCGAAGACAAAAAACGCATCCGTGCGTGGGCCCAGATCGACAGCCTAGATCCCCTCCAGCTAGCAGCAAGACGAACAACGAAATGTCAAGCCACGACGAGCCTGGCCTTGCAGGAGGGCTGATGCTTCGGTACGGCCCCTGCATCTGCCGTGGTGGCCTCGATGCGAGCTTGGGAACGTAGCCCCTTCAATGATTGAAGAGCTGGACGAACGGCGAGCTGTGGCGTTGGTCCGTCATCTATGCTTCTCGTCCTCCTGATCCCTGAAGACATTCTTTAAAGCATCCTTGGATCCAGTGACTTGACCTTGTTCCTGGATTCATTGTTGTTCAGCGGTTGCTGACGGGAGAGACTCCAAAAGCCTCAGCTTACCAAAGGAAGAGCCCTTGAAGATGCATCCGTTCCGCATCGCCTACCTCCTGCTCTTGAGCCTTGGCGGCCTGGGCGCGGCAGCCATGTCACTCAGCTTGGAAGGCATTCCCAGTTGCGCTGTAAGTCATGATATCACATCACGGGGTTGCCAAGGAATCATCTGGCTGACTTTGATTCATCCTAGATCACTTGCATGGTTCAAGCCCTTCCCTCGACAACCTGCTCACCCACGGATCAAGCGTGCCTCTGTGTCGATCCCAAGTTCAACGCCGCAGTGCAGCCTTGTATTCAATCAACATGCACGATACAAGAGAGCCTGAGTGAGTCAGAGCGGGAACACATTTGTTCACCAACGTAGTAAAGCTGACGGCGTGATAGTTGTTACCAATGCAACCTGGTCGAATTGTGGCTTCCCGTACAGTGACCAAACTTCCAACATTCATTTGATCAGTGGAGTCGTTACTGCCATCGGTATCATTTTCATCATGATGAGGATGGCTACCAAGATTGCGAAGCTCTCTGCCTGGGGCGCAGACGACACTGTCATCATCGTGGCTTTTGTGAGTGACTATCGTTATTCTCCTTGATTTTCTAACTCTCTAACTGCCACATAGGCGTTGTTCATTGGTTTCTTTGTGGAACTGTTTTACTGTGAGTTGGTCGCGATCAGAGAGAGCCATTGGGTGCGTGGGAATTAACACCATATTTGCAGTCGTCAAGGCAGGACTTGGCGAAGATATTTGGACTTTACATGACTACGAGATTACCTATTTCCTCAAGGTATGTAGGCCCGACTTCTCAGACTGCGTATGACGGTATACTAAGCACGTCACAGCTCCTCTTTGTTCTCGAGTTCTTCTACATCATCGGCCTAGGCGTTGTCAAGGCGTCCATCCTTTTCTTCTTCCTGAAGATCTTCCCCAACCGAGGTTTCCGCCGCATCTTGTGGCTCATGCAGATCCTCAATATGCTTGTGGTGCTATCCTACGTGATTCTATGCTTCGCGCAATGCCAGCCGTTCTCGCATTTCTGGAATGGGTGGGATGGTGCGCACGAAGGCCACTGCGTCGACTTGAACAGGATCGGATTGACCCACGTCTCACTCAACATCACTCTCGATATCATCATGCTTATTTTGCCAATCACTCAGATCTATAAGCTTCAGCTTAACAGGAAGAAGAAGATCGGTGTCATGGCTATGTTCTTGGTCGGCGTCTTGTAAGTTCAACCCCTGCATGCCACCCCCATTGTGCATCGTCGACTAACCCTAATTGAAGCCTCACTATCGTCAGCATCCTGCGTATCAAGACACTCATCGCATTCGCAACCTCGCTCAACACTACCGCTGACTCAGTAGCTGTCGTCCTCTGGGCCTACGTGGAGCTCGGGGTCGGCATTGTGGTCGCATGTATGCCCAACGTCTGGCAATTACTAAAGACTTTGCCGTCTAAGGTGATTCAGTTGTCGACGACGCTTGCTTCCAACATTAGTCACTCAGGCACTCGCACTCGGCCCAGTTCTCAAATCTTCCTCGACAAGCAGAGTCCGACCAAGCAATCGTTCACGGAGAGCTCATCGATGCAGGTTGCTTCGGCATCGTCACCGTCAATCTCTAGTCATTGAGATTCTCCCTTACTGTTGGACAGGGCACGAGATGCTGTCATATTCTAAAATTCACGCCGTAAAAATTTTGTATTCAGAAGTGACTGGATTTAACGGGGGCACATTCTGGTGCTTGAAAATGATACCCGGCAATGACGTGGCGTAACTTGCCTGCAATCAATAGGCCAAGGCAAATCTCTCCATGGTACTGTGTTCACAACTTCACCATTGCAAGAAAATGTGATCGATGGTGTGAAGGTGTACTTGTTGCCAGTACGAGCACATGTGATGTCCGCCCCGCGTCGTCACTCCAAATATCACATGAATTGACATGGGTCTTTGACGTTCCATCGAATGTTGAAGAAGCTCGATCTGTGTTGCGTCGTCGACGTTAGAGTGGAACAGGGATGAGTGCTAAAAGCTCCAGCTGGAGTGCTGGCGACGTGTCCGCGCACTTAGTCGTGTGCCTTACCACCCTACATCATGTGTTGGGCAGAATCAATTGTCCAATTATCAAGTTCAATTGAGTTCATCAGCTTGTAATTTCCATCCACGTGTATTGATGTTCATGAAGCCAGGGATGTTGGAGTCATCTCATCGCGATGCTGCATTAGCGACCGGGATGAGATCATGCAGCGAACCCAATTGATCGCCGATAGCCCCTTGCCGTGAGTCAACCGGCTCGTTGGGTTTCTCTAGGACGAATGGGATGAATGGAATTTGAACTTACTTGGTGGTATTCGGGACCACCTTTCAGTTTCACCACTTCATCCAGTGTGAATCATCAGCCATGTTATGAACGATTCATTGGGGTCATCTTCTTGTTCGTCTCTTCAGAAATAAACTTGGAGGCGAACCTCCGCGCTGATGACTCCCAATGGCCTCGCCTGCCCACTGCCTACTGTAGCCACCGATAGCCACCGTGCCGATGTTAGGGCTTCATTGTAAATCCGTGTCTCGGGAGCTTCTAGAAGCAAGGCAAGAAACATGAGGCATGAGATCCACTGTCTCTTCTAGTCCATGTGCGATCCTGAGGAAAAACAAACATGTACCTGGGCAATGGGAAGTTGAAGCACTACGCAACAGCTCACGTCGTGTCACTTGTCAGCCTGCCAGGTAGCACAGCACGCGCTGCGCCCTCATCATCGCCAAGCATGACTCACTCATCATCAGCCACTTGGTCCCCAATCAGCGGCCGTTGCAACCCACCATCAGGACCCTTGAACATCCCCAAGTTGGACTAACACTAAGCTTTCGGGAGCGTTCTGCAGGCCGGCTACAGGGGTAAGCGAAGGCGCCCACGCGTTACAGCCTACGCCAGGCCCAACTCACTCGTCGGAGGCCAACATCATCAGTTTCGCCTCACAACATCGAGGTAATCTGTCTAGATGTACATATATCTCTGCAGTTCGTCGACATTCCATCTGTCTCATACTACAACCATCATTTTCAACCGGCTTCAAGTCACCGCACGCGCCTTTGCGTCAGACCCCTTGTCGACTTGCTCTACCTCTTTTTCTACGCCCTTCCCAGGACACGTCTCCCTCCCGGTCCCTCACTTACACCACCCACCACACGCAAACTCCAACCAGAAACAGCCCCCGTATATAAAGCCAACCTTCTGCCCAGCATGGCTCTAAGACTTCACAGCAGTAGCAGCGATGCCTTAGATCTAGATCTCACTCAGCGGTACCTGCCCCCCGGCCCCTCGCAGGTCAGCAGGCCGCACCCCCGCGCCCACTACAACGGCGCCTACTTCCGCCCCGACGGCTCCATCACTTTGCACCGAGAGTTCGCCGACCAGAAGCTCCCTCTCCTCGACCTCGTCCTCACCGCAAACCACCAAAAACGGGCCCGTCGGCACCGACAGACACGTCGGGGCCAGACTCGCCGCTCTACACGGCAATGGCGCACTGACGAGGCGGCCGAGGGCCGCAACCTGGCCTCTTGTGGCCACAGACTCCCCGGCGAGCACCGTCGGACGCCGTCCTTGGAGAGACAGGATGCCTTCCGGGATCCTCGCACAACTAAAGCCCGGCTCTATACGGATGATACCCCCGACATCGAAGAACTGTACCGAATGGGTCTTCTCTACGACGATGAGCATCTTCGTGGTCCTGCTTTCGGTCTCGATATCATTGACCACTATTCAGAGCCTGAGTACACCATGCGCCCTGCCAAGCGGGCGCGCAAGTCCAAACCCCAGCAGATCTCGTACGACGATGATGTGCAACTCGCCCTTGACCTATCTCTAGCCGAACTCGGCCGAGATGAGTCTTTCGCCCAATTTCTTTGTTCTCCAGAACTAGACGAGCTCCCTTCGGGCGATGAGTCCGACAGCAGCAGCACGTACAGCGCACGACTCGCGCCCCTGCAGTTCGTTTCCGAGCTCTTGGGGTCGCCAACAGACTATTTTAGCGATAGCCCGCCTGAGCTGACAGCTGATTCCACCTCTGATTCTTCTATTTCGTTCAATTATTCTTCTGATGAGGAGCCATCTTCCGCGGAAACCCGCGAAACTTTGACGACAGCGACAGAATCTGATGAAATTACTGCCCAGAAGCTTGACAGCACCTGGATGATGTCGGGTGACGGCTCGTAGCAAGTCCCCAAGGATCCCCGCGCGCCACTCGGATCTCGACTGCGATTTCTTTGGCGAGGCCCTCGCGCCCCCGGAGTGGACTGGCCCTCATTTAGCCCGGCATCACCGGGATAGATGCACGTGGGTTGGTTCCAGGTCTCTGCATTCTGTCGTAACATATTTAGGAGTTATGGTAGGACAGCTGTGTGCTCGTGTAAGAATGGCACTGAGCTCGCTGTCTTTGATCTTTTCATTTTGTCTGTATCTTTCCCCCACCCAGTATAGTATTCAGCTACTTGTCGATTCTAAATAGCATCAAATCTTCAACCCTTACGTCTTGCAGTGACTCCTTCCGTGCCCTCCACTTCAATGAGTAGATTTTGACAGACGTGCCCCTATTCCCGTGTAAAGCTCTCACTACAAATCACTCATGGATGCCTACTCAACCCATGCCACGGTATCCAGAACCCAGCAGCAAATGAGAAAAAGGCTCCGGCGGGATCATTACTTAGCACGCAGGATGATAATGAAGCTCGGGCTAACTATAGACACCGAGAAGCAAAGACGATACTCAGTTTCGTGAGATAAGCTTTGCGGAATTACGGGAGCGATTCGAGACCGACTTCGCCGTGCGCTGGGCGTGACGCCCGCGACGTATTAGTCGAGGTTGCCGAACGCACGAAGGTTTACTCAGGGACCGAATTGACCGAATAATGATCCTAACGCTGGAAGAAATTCTACTGGCGTGTATCCGTACAATGCCTCAAAAGGCCCATCTCGCCTAGGTGTTGCCTATTCGGTGCATGACGAGAGTCATGTAACGTCTTTCCGGGGTTTAGCTAAAAGCTTAGCATAAGTGTAAATATATGAAGCTAGTCCTAATACCCTCTGGTTAACACTGTCTAGAACTCCTTATTTGACTAAATTTCATTATGTGAAAAATTCGTAAAGGCAGCCTTGCATAATACAAGTTCTGACACGAGGCGACGGCTTCCTTGCGAAAACAAAGATACTTTGCGTATTCTTGGATTTAGGGAAGACCACCACAGCTCTCTTAGCAAAGACTTGGAAGGCTCCTGTACTATCATTATCGCCAACTACTCGGAGAGCCTGATGAGATCCGCCGTGTAGTCAAAAGTTTTCCAGCAGCGTTGGAAGTTTTTTTTTGCAGGGGATCCGAGTACCGTCGGTCTAAAGGTGGCTAGAACGTAGTCATGCGGTCGTCATTAGCTCCCACCGTCTCTGTGTAAACGAGCAAGACGACATTTGGTTTTCACAGGCTTCACGAGATTGGTTATGGAGCAATAGAGTCAAACTCTAAGAAGTTGCTCTGTCTTTAGGCGAAAACACCCTGTTCCACCAGGCTGTTCACTTAACCCCCTCGCTTTCGGGTCCTCGGCAAGAAGACTTACCAACTCCACTCGAACCTCACGATAGCTTCGAACTGTAAGTCATGGAGACGTCCACTTGCACGAGTGAATGTCAACCATTTAGGACCGTATTTCGTTGATGACTTCAGGCTTGTCCGCCTCAAGTCAAGTATAAAGCATCTCGGAATGCCATGAGAAATCAATTTTCTCGCCGGACAACTCATCAGCCTTCTCGCCCACTCTTTCTCAATTACACTCACTCATCATCACTCATTAGAACGACTTTCACTTTATTCAACATTCAAGATGCACTTCCAACTCATCCAATCCGCGGCTCTGTTGGCTGCTGTCCTCCCGACGGCCCTTGCAGCCGTTCCCTCTGACACTTTGGAGCGCCGGGCTGAGTGGACTACGACCACTCAGGATATCGAGCTGTCCGAGTTGGGAAACATTGAGTTGTACTCTCAGAATGAGAACCCCGCCAACGTGGTCCAGAGAGAACTTGAAGCGCGAAGCTCCGCATCTGCCTTTGTCTGCAGAGGTCGTCGCCCCCTGCCCCGCAGCGGCGGAAAGGTACGAACTTATCGTTCTGTGTCTTCTTCAGTAGAATTAGTGCTAATATTCAAACAGTGGCTCTACCGTGAGGCCACCTGTGACCGCACCGGCACTGACGTGAACACCTTCAAGGTGAGCATATCCCATCACGCCCTGCAGTAACCATGCTAACAAGCTCCAGGTCTCCTGCATGGCCGAAAACTCCCACGCCGACATCCTCTACCGCCTCCCCGGCGCTTGTGGCAAGAACCAGTGGTGCGTCGAGTTCCACGGCTACAACGAGATCGGCCAGGGCGCTTGGGACGTCACCTGCGTCGACAAGCCCAACATTCACACCTGGGTCGCCAACACCTTCTCCAACCCGGGCCAGGTCACCACCTGCAGCGCCGGATGGAACAACAATGGCAAGCGTAACCTCAAGGCTACCTTCGAAGTCGACGTCATGGATGCTGGTGGAACCAACCGCATCAGCCCCAAGGAGGTCTACTACCAGCTTGGTGGCAAGCGGATCGGTGTCTCCCGCAGCGGTGACTCTGAGGTCGGTTCGGGATCTCTCATCATTCCCCCTGGTGGATCTATCCAGGCTTGTGTCACTGCGTACTCTGGACAGATCATCAACATGCTTGGTGCTCTCACTTCACTTGTGTCGCTTTAAACTTAGAAGAAGCCGGCTAGCTGACGCTTTCGTGCGCTTGGACATCGCTTAAGAAGCTTTATTATCTAGACCGAACTAATTGATGTTCGTATGAGAGATCAGCACAGTCATTACCGGATAGTTGCGCCGTAGATACATTGAATTTAGTCAAACAATTTCCATTTATCTATCATCAGGCCAGTATACAGTGCATATTAAACTCTCAAGTGTCTGTCTAGGTCAAGTTCATTGAAAGAAAAGTGAAGGATTCGCATCGAATACCATCTGGGTACACGGCTGCACAGAGGTGTGTAATGTCTTTCGCAAATCAGGATGGCTCAATGATTAAAAATTATTCACTTTGAAATGCTACTAAAGTTTCAAGAGAACAGTATCTACAGATGAAAAAAAAAAAAAAATGTAACGTTAGATGGCATTGCCACCGGCGCCATATGCTCAGCCACGGAGCTGTGAAAGCCTCATCCACCCTCACAAAGACCCTGAAGATAACTCACGTATTGGTAGTCACGTCTTTGGACCACAAGTTCCAAAAGCAGACCGGATACTCAATCATAGCCGCTGCATCAAATGGTGGTGGGAAGACGGGGTCATCCAATTTGCCATCTCCATCCTTCAACTTGTAGCACTCGTAGTTATTGATCAGTGCGGCGCGGAAGTCACGGATCCAGTGCTTCATGTCTTCAGCTTCACTATCGCTGATGGTGTAATGCTTCAATTTGCTATCAACACCAATCTCGGCGTAGCCAAGTGCGATGCAGTTCTGACGACTGGTTAGCATCCAGTTCGCCGTGAAAAGACGAAGATGGTTGCGGCTTCGCAAACTCACATTATCATACCACATGCGCGCCGCTTTACTTTCGCAAGCTTCTTGGTTCATGTAGGTGACACCATTCCCCTGGCACGAGAAGCACAATCAGCATTCCAACTCAGTCTGGCAAGATCTAAAACAGGCAACTACTCACAGTCGGTACAACTTTTTGATCGGCGGACGTGACGAGGAACTTATACTCTCTCTTGTTTGCCGTCTTCATGGAACGGATGAGTGCAAACTCTCTCTGACAAATGCGTTAGTAACTTGATGTCTTGGTTTTTGCAAGAATAAGGGAAACTTACGAATTTCCCAAAGACGTTGGTTGCCATCATATCAATCATGTCGCCCACCCACTCAGAACTCAACCACGCACCATCGTCGAAATGGCGCAGAATGTACTCCCGCATGCCCTCTTCGCCAATCCTTGGAACTGTTTCTCCATTGATCACGGAACTTAGTGCAGTTTTGCAGTGATTCGAGATGTGGGAGAACATAGTGCTGTAACTGTCTTTCAAGTCCTGCTCGAGCCCGGCGGGATCGACCTCTGGCACATTTTCAGCTGTTGTAGCTGCGATAGCGATCACGCCGGCGAACAGTGTCATGGGGTTGACGAACTTGCCGAGCACACCTGCTCCTGTGCTTCCAGGCAAAGCGTCCGAGATAGTACCGCCAACACCAGCGAGACTCGTAAAGAGACCGACGAGCATGTTGAGAATGGTGTTGGTATCGTCCTTGGGTGTGCCGTACTTGTTTACAATGGTCGTGATATCGCTTCCTAGCGCAGTGACACTGTCGTTGACCATCATGCCCCAGAACTTGGCCATGCCATCGTGCAGGTTGGCAATCTGCATGTGCACGTAGAACGCCTCGGGAGGGTTGTACTCGGAGCAATTCTTGGAAGGCCCAGCGCAAGAATGGAAGATGTCTCCGCAAGTGATTTGCGTACCGAGGATCTTGTTCAGATAGTTTGTTGACCAGGTTGGCGGGCTGTTCGTCTCGAACCACTTTTCCAGGCTAGCACGTGCACCCGAGTTCTCCCAAGTGTTCTTGAGCGTCAGCTGTGTCGTCCCGAGGAACTTGTATGAGCAGATACCCTCTGGAACCTCATCATTGCCGCTGTTGGGGTCTTCGGGTCTCACGGGCAACTTAGGATCGATAACACCCTCGGGATCGTCGCCCTCGACATTGCTGAGACCACAGGCGGGGCTGAAAGATGTTTCAGCGATGTTGTTGATCGACTCAAGAACATAGTGCTCATCCGCGCGGAAGTCGCCTGAGAGATCAGTGTAGAAGAGGCATGTTCCGGCGGCTAGACCGGCGTACGCCATCTCTGTCTGTTGACGCCAATGGAATGCTGATCCCAGCGGTCTGCTTGCGTCTTCGCCTTCGTTGTACCAGGCCCAAGTGTCGCCTGAGAACTTCTCAATCCACAAGAGATCGTCTCTTCCGTCGCCATTGACATCAGCAAAACGAAGCATGGCTCTGTCGTGGCCTTCGGCAACCTTGACCTGGCCGACTGCCTTGAAACTTCCATCATTCTGGTGTAGCAGCCCGGTGATGAACCCATCTGGGCGGAGACAAAGGAAGTCGGCTCTTTTGTTGCCAGTTAAATCTGCGAAGCGAACAGCCACTTGTCTGGTTAGTTCAATGCCAAAATGGCGCGGTGTGCTTTCATGAACTCACGGTCGTTGATCCCGACACCTCTTTTCTCGTGACAGGGAAGAGTGGGCACTTGGCTGATCTCAATGAATTTCCAAGACTGTGTCTTCGGATACTCGTTGATGAACACCCGCAACTTGTTGTTATTAGGGTTCACGTAGATGATATCGCACGCGCCATCACCGTCCCAGTCGGCGAGGTGCAGGTCCAGCCTGTGCATAGCCGTGGGTGGCGTCCAGATGACCCCCGGACTCCAGTCCCAGAAGCCCTCAGCATCGTTGTCGGCGATGGCCTTCTTGCCTCGGTTCATGAAGAGTTCCATCTTGCCGTTGGACCATGTCCACACATAGTCAGAGCGACCGTCAGCGTGTCCGACCATGTTACAGTATTTGTTGCCATCCATTTTCAACTTGGAGGCACCTCCGCCAGTGTTCTTCCACACGCGCATCTTGAAGCTATGCATGCCGTTGCTGAGCTTGGCATGCTCAAGGAAGACGTAGTCTTTGAGTGAGAGGTTTCCGAAGGATGATGAACCTCCGTAAACCCGGGCAAAGTGAACGCGTTTGCGGAGATCAGTCTCCTGCTTAGTGATGTAGCCGGGGACGCCCTTGTGCGTGGGACCAGTGCCTTCTTTCTCGAAGAAGCCCTGACGCCAAGCGACATTGAGACCATCGCCTTCTTTCTTCTTCTTGCAAGAGCGGCTGTTCGTGAAGGTGGTCGTAGCTCCTGTCTTATCTGTCCAAAGCCAATCGTCGCGGCCCTTGCCAGAATATTAGCTTCGGCTCAAATGTGTGATAGGATTTTGACATACGTCGCCATTGATATCGTGGAATTGGACACCCTTGATATCTCGTGTGTATTGATCCTCCCATCGTACACCCAAAGCTTGCCAATACTTGGGTTTATCGTCGACCCATCCGTTTCGCCATGCGGTGACTGTGCCAAGCTTGTCGATGACGAGATAATCGCCTCTTCCATCGCCGTCGATATCGGCCATGCGTACGTTGTCTCTGCTGGATGTTTCGGTACTCTTGATGAGACCAAGATGTCTAAAGGTAGGCGGCCTCACTCCTCTGCCGCCGTCTCCGTTGTTGATAGATAGGTATGCGTTACCCTTGCTATCGATGCAGACCATATCGTCGAGACCGTCACCGTTCATGTCAATGAAGTATTGGCTGCCTGCATCGCAATACATGCCAGGATCAAAGTCGGTCGAGAGCTTTGTGAATCCGCCTTTTCCGTCGCCGGAGTTGGACCTGGGTCGCATTAGCCTCCATGTCAAGAAGTCTAGAATGAAGCATCGAGATGATAAATACCAGACTGCAAAGGTGTTTGACGTATCACTAGTTTTGACCCATGCAATGAAGTCATCGTACTTGTCTGAGAAGAGTCGAGCGAATCGCCACTGGTCGCGATCCCATTCACTCTCGGTCGTCGACCAGATGATCTACTACTGTTATCTCAGAGGTATTAACGGCGTGAACAAGTTGAATTTACTCACTCCCATCTCTTCGCTGTAATGACGGTAGGCATCATCATCGTTCCCAGTGCCCCTCTGCGTTCTGCCGCCCGGATTGAGACCTGAGCCAGAAAACTTGTCGCAAACAGGGTCAGCCACTTCGAATTCGGTCGACGGGGGCATGACCTGCCCGAGAGCGACCGCCTTGAGGATAGATCTGTAGAAGATGTAAGCCATCTTACGATGTCCTTCATCCTGCGGAAGTTGTGTCAGTGGATGTGCAAGGTCAATCAGACTATGAGCTCTCAGCAGACGTACGTTAGGATGCGTGTGTGGATTCTCGTCCGGCTTGTAGTCCGCCCATTCAGGCTTTGCGTCTTTCGCTTGTATCCATCCGTGCTGTGGCCCTTCTGGCGGATCCATATCAGCCAGAACGATGCATCTACCGTCAGCCTCTCGGTCGTTGACTAGGCGTCGATATTCCTGGTTAATGAAAATGCGGTTGACGGCGCCAGCTTCGTCTGAAGTGTCCAGAAGAGTCGATAGCACGATGCAGGCGTTTCCCATGTCCTCAGAGCTCCAGATGTCGCTGAGCATGTCGTCCATTCGGTGGTATATGCCGGCTGGGTCAATCGTCCGCACCGCATCATTCGTGCCCCCATTGATGATGATGACGTTTGCCTGTTTTGATGCTTGGTAAGTAGGGGTATGCTGACGAAAGACCTGCTACAGACCTTGTACCCCAACGCATGTTGAAGTCGGGTTCGAATCTCAGTCAGAATATCTCCAGGGTTAGCTTCGTGATCCTAGATGTCAAGCGTTATTAGCCAAACTCACACACAGCTTCTATCAAACTCACATTATCCTTCATGGTGCCGGAGTTTCGACCACCAACCATGTCGACCTCGAAGCCATCGAAACGAAGAGCATCTCTCAGTGGCTTTCTTAGACTATGAATTGTCAGCTGATCCACTCAATCGGGTTGAGAAGTCAAGGTGATTGATATACCCGTTGCCATTCGTTGATCCGACGCCACTCATGATAGACGCACCAAGCGGCAAGATTCGTAAATCAGGCTTATCCGCTCGCTTCATCACAACGGGGCCAAAGTCGGCAAAGGGATGAGTTTCGATTGTCGGGAAGTCGTCATTGCGAGGATCGTAGTTTGCTGGGAACGCAGCACCAAGCCCGGCTAGGCCGGAGGTTGCGAGCCAGAGTCCTGTCAACCAACGCATCATGGAATCTTAATGAAAGTGAGATGATGGCCAGGGGAAGGTCAATCAGACTGGAGAGAAAGATAACGCCTCTATATGACTCTTCTCACTAAAACTGGAGATCAAGTTGTTCTACCTTAGTCGACATCGTGAAGCCTCTAAGCTCCGGTCACTTACACCGGCTACTTTACTGCTGCCTGGCTAATCCGCACGTGAGACTTAATTTTCAAGATTAGAGAACCAGAGTTTACTAGCCTAGACCCGGTAGAGTTTCCCTTTCGAGCACCTGTCAGCTTCGCATCGTGCAATTGCAGGGACTGAAATCCCGATTACCCACTGTATTAAGACCTATGGTAAGCGGTAGCAAGTGGGGTGGGTCTGCACGTCGGAAGGATTCTTCAAGTGCAAATGCAATAACTTTCCCACGCTTGACCCTGCTCTTGCCGCGATCACGCTCCTTCGAAGAGAGGCATGCTCGGGAAGGGTCAGGTCTGGAAGACAGTGCGGGGGTTCTCTGAGTACGAACACACTGTTGTCGGAGTAAGTTCCGAAAATATGAGAGTACCTAGCGAGCCGGAAGTGGTGAGATTGGGCCAAGCCTTACGGGCCGTTGCGCTTGGCAGAGTCCGACTTTGACAGGGTCCGGCACAACATAGGGGCACCGTTGTAAAAGTCGCTGCCTGCCATGCTCGCCCACCTGCCAAATGAGGCGAGAGCTTCTGGACATTATGCGGTTCCAGGAGGATTTTCTTCCATGTCGAACATTGTGATGACCGGGAGAAACTTCTGCCTGACAGTCATCTGTTTTCTAGGGAGTCGGTCTCGCTTTCACGTTTTAATCCCTGGAGTCTGGATGTCGTTGCTCGCCTGCAGACACGCGAGAAGTCTCTCAAGCAGCCCATTCTGGCAAGTTAATCATCGTACACTCAAAAAACCTATTGTGCTGATAACTTACAAATGTGTGTACTAAATTATTGCTGCGGTGCTAGTTAATAACATAAGCACAATGTAGTGAGAAAATTGCTTTTGTGTCTGGTATGAGATATGATCAGATGAAGATACTTCATCGACACTTGTGACTTATGTTGGCCTCCCATATGTGGTCAGATTGTGCCGTTTCCCGAGTGAGCACGACTACTCCATCAGGACAACAAGACTTCCAATGTTAGCTCATTCACTGCAGAACCAGTCCGTCCCCCGAACCGAGCTCAACGAAATCATAATCTGGTACGTTGCCCTGCATCCTTGCCTCTTCAGCCTCGACAGCCTGTTTAAGCGTATATTGCGTACGCATAAGCAGTGGTGCGATGAGCCCCCCGCCCTTCTTTGCTTCATCGTGTGTCGCGACCCAGTAACGTGCTCCAGTCTCGGCCACGGCTTGGATGCCGTTCAGAGCTCCCAAGTTTAGCTGCTTTGTCATCCAGATGCGAACATCGTGAAGGCCATGGAGCAAAGCGAGAGTCGAGAACCCAGATTTGCGAATGCATTCCAAGTCCGTTGCTTGTATTCCATGAGGAGAGTATAATATCGTCTCCGGCGTTCCCGAGTCAAAGGCGATCATGATTGCTGAGTGGTAATACAAGGCGTTCCCTTCTGTGATGACCCGTCCAATGCCGACCCACGGCGGAAGGCCGGAAATACTAAGATCAGACTTCCAATCTTTCGTTTCGGAGGAGAATCCAGGGGTAGTGGTGACGGAAGAAAAGTGACTCCATGAGCGGATGAGGTCAGCAGCTTTATCAGTGGCAAACACTGGTGTTGACTTGGGAAGCTCTTCCAGAGTCGCTTGGTGACAGTGATCGGTGAACTCGTGGGAAATAACCACGGCATCGATATATGAGGTATCGGTGACTTTTGGACTATCGGAGCCGTCTTCAAAGCCGGCGAGAATTGAGTTCAGTTGGTCCATGGTCTTTAGGCTTGGTTCAACAACGTGCCATTGTGTAGAGAACCACGACGCGACGTCGGATTGCGGACCTTGCAGCCAAGGGTCTATGAGAACATTGAAATGCTCTCGGCCGGGAGGCGAGGCCGATGACGGGGGATACGGCAGCTGAATGAGCCATGTAGTGTCGGCATTGAGGTGGATGAGAACGGGCCGTTGAGAACTCAACGCCTCCAACCAACCGGCTCGGTCGCTGACTTTGATCGTCGCCGGCGCTGTTGGTGTTTCTGATTGGTCTTGAATAGCCATAAGAATGTCGTTAGCTCTGGATTCTATCGTAAAATTTGAGGTTGAGGTGTTCAAGATGTGTTTTCGATGGGGTTTACTCGGCGCATGACGGTTCCAGTTGATGTTGGATTGGTGTCCTAAATAGGAAGAGCATGACGTAGTCGAGTTTGCTCCGCCCCCATGATCTGTTTCCAACGTGTACTAACACCACGGACGTATGGCTGGAAACTCGGGGTAATACTTGATGACCACTTCGAAGTCGGGCGAACGCAAGATATGGAAGGGCGTCCCAGATGTAGCATAAGTCTACAATAATTCCATTACACTTTGCACAATTACTAGGGAGTAACTATCTCTGCATATTTTCATTCTCCGACTCGGGTTTCCGAATTGACGTATTGCCAGCTCTCAGACCACATTTGGAGATGGCTTCATCGCACGGACTTGATGGTCACCATCAGTGGGTGTTTCTCCCAGAGAATGTAGGCCTTCTGGTTCGACCAATCCTCACTCTCTTGACAAAGGCTGAGGTCAAAGTTCCAGAGCGTTTTGGCTAGAATCAGTCTCATCTCGTGCCAAGCGAGACTAAGGCCGGGAAATTGTGATCAGCCAACTCGAGGTCCTACAAGCTAGAGGAGCACGACAACTTACTTGATGCCAATGCAGTTGCGAGGGCCGAGAGAAAAAGGCTGCACGACTTCCTTCGTGTTTGGCTCATAGTCTGGCCCGGGAATCCATCGCTCGGGAATGAATGCTTCAGGGTCCTTGAAGTTGCGCGGCGAATGGTTTGCAGGGAACTGCGGGACTGATACGCGAGTCTAGAATATGAACTTAGCAACCTTTGTCCATGATGAGGTGAGCCTGAGTACTTCATACCTTCTCTGGGATCCAGTGTCCTGCAACAGCGCTGCCGCCCTCGGGAACTTCCCTCCAGACTCCAACAGGGACTGGAGGATACCACCGCAGTGCCTCATTGAGAACAGCCGTCATGTACGGCAACGCAGAAAGTCTCTGAATATCCAACTCGTCTTCAGAATTTACCTCGCGGATCTCGCTGACAAGACGAGCCAGCTTATCGGGGTTCCGCAGCAGCAAGTATGTGACGCCACTGAGGATTGTTGCCGTGGTCTCGGATCCAGCGACCATGAAGACAGAAGCGTTGTTGTACATGTCGAACTTATCAATCTGTTTGCCTTCGGGCTGACTGAGGACTAGTTTCCAGATATCGGCCTGGTCGGTGTCCCTTTCAAGTCTGCGGTCGACTCGTTCAATGGCATGCCTGAAGTGCATGTCGGCGGCCTTCTTGAGCTTCGGCGGCGTAACTAGCTGGACTATGTTGCCCAGCCATGACCACTCGCGACCAACTTGGGCGATGGCGTTGTTCTTGAGGTTGTCGAAGATATTGGCGACCCATTCAGAGTACTCCGAGTTGGCGAGAAGACCGAGTGATTCTCCAAACGCCAGCTCAGCCATGATGTCAAACGTCGTCAGGTTGTACAGCTTCACCATATCGAACTTGGCGTCTGAGTCTGTCTGGATGCTACGGCGGATGTTCCCCACGAGCTGGTCGACGTACGACAAAATCAGTGGTGCCTGAGCCTTGAGGCTTCTTTCCGAAAACGCCGGCGAAAAGACTCTTCGGAGACGGCTGTGGTCGGAGTCGGGCAATGTTGTGATTAGATTGCGGTGGCCATTGGGGTCGCTTCCGTACATGCGCGGGTCTTTGGGAAAGCTTTTCTTGCCTCCCGTCTTGTGGGCGTAGATGTCCTTCCAAGCCTGGCCGTTTATGATGCTTAGTCTGGAGGCCCCAATTCGTACAACATCGCCGTACTGGGCGTGCAGAGAGCTGAGCCAGGGGAGCATTGCCCCCTTTGTCTGCACCGCCATGTATGGTATGTTCGAGCAGCGGGCGTAAAGCGGCCCAGGGAATTTGGCTAGAGGATGGAAGTACGCATTGTATATGAACCCAAAGACGAAACAAAGTGGAATCTGTTGCAGGTGAGCTCAATCGTTCTTAATAACTTATGTATCTAATGATACGAGTGAGCAATAATCGACTTACGAGAGCCAATGCTGCAACAAACATCTGTGCTCGACTTATTTGTGCCAAGCTGTCCAACACGTTAGCCGAGTAGGTCGGCCAATTAGCCAAAGATTTGGTCGTATCAAATGCCATCTTTCCTGATTGCGATGAGCTATGTTCGAACTCGTCTATAAGGTAGTCTACTCGGAAGTGCAAATCGCCTGCTACTTATATCGACATTTCGCGTTCCATATAAGTAGTACGGCCCTCCCATTAGCAGCCAAGTATGGGCCACTAGGAGAGTAACAAAACTCCGTGACAAAGCTCTCTGTAAGGATCGAAACTCCGCTGGGCACTAATTCCAGTCTTCCAACCCCGAGGGCCAACGTACCGTGGTACTGTAAGGGCATTGGCAAAGGAATGCATAAGCCGGCCGTCGGATCGCCAATGCCCCACTACTCTCGGGGTGGAGCTCGGAACGGACTGAAAGGGGGCCAACACTCGACCAAACTTCGGAACAACTTTGTCGGCGAACCGGAAAAATATTCACTTCCGGGTGTCCGCACAGGATCAGCATCCTCCCTTGCGCAACTGGTATTACTCGTTAGGGCCCTGGATTGAGCCCTTACCACTAACGTTATTCTCAGCTAGCTCTCGGTGCGAGGTAGCTCGCGCATCCATTTAGTTGAAGCTGGTGAAACGTTCACTCGAAGTAGCGGCAGACCTAAACCATACAGTCAGTAAGGGCTCAGGTATGCCAGGAAGCGATTAGCCTCTAATGCACATTGTCCAGTTGTCCATTAATGCCATGATATCTATCTATGTGTACATGCTGTCGATCGCTTCAAAGGACCGAAAATCAAGTCTCTACTCAATCAGGCATCTTCAAGAGCCTCACAGAGCAACTGGGAATACCGAATCTCCCAGCTGGTCTTCGCTCTCCTTCCCAGTCATGGTCTCCAAGAAAGACCATGCGGAAGTTTCAAGATTCGGAAAATGACCCCGACCAACGCCGATGTATGAAAATGGTGGCACTCCTTCAGCCTCTAATGCCTGTGCCCACATCTGCGTGTTGACTGGAGTTGTTTCTTGAGGATTCAAAGAGCCAAGAGGATTGTTGCCGTCCTGGACAACGCTGTCAACACGGGCTCGTAGTTTAATGATGTATTCTGGGGACTCTCCCGGGAAACCAGATCTGGTGAGTAGATCCAACCTCTCCGACCAAGCCCGAAGCAAGAAATGCGCCAGAGTCGCGCAGGATTTCTCGGTAACGTTGAATAGCCCAGGCCGGAACCGGTAGAATATTTCAATCTTTTCCCAGGCACGTTGCGCAATTGGTCCTTCGAGTCTTTGTCCCAAAAGCACCACGACGTAGAGTAGTACGTCGTATTGGAAGTTGAAATCAGCGAACCAGAGGAAACCCGTGTCCTCTGAGGAAGAATACAGGAACGCCGTATGCTCAAGCATTGAGACAGCCCACATGAAAGCATTGTCCTCTCCACTCTGAAACACGGCGTCAGTTCTAAGTCCATCGCTAATGCTCTTGATCAAGTGTCGTTTCTGTACGAGAAGAGCTGATATGAGCCCTTGAGCCATGACGTGGACCTGCCCCGCGTGTGGATTGCATCGGTTGTCCAAGATGTGCTGAAGGCTCTGTTCCAACAGCTCGAAATGAGTGAGGTAGTAGCTCATCTGTTGTTCTCTCGTACCGCCTGCCACTGGAGGAGCACCGCTGGACTCGTTCAGCTCGCCCATCATCTTCACCGGTTCGAGGCCGGGCGTATCGACTAAAAACTTGGTAATTTTGTGTCGGACCAAACAGAGGATCATCTCCGAAGGGCCGTCACGGTCCGGCGTTGGTTGCGTAGCGGCCGGAAAGATGTCCGCGTCGTTCAAGTTGCTCGGCTCCCTGGCATCCCAGTCCCGAGGGAGCAATGAGTGACCAAAGCCGGAGAATAAGGCGAACTTTGCGTCGAGTGATACCAGCTGCCACCATACCCTGCGTCTCATCTCTGATTCAAAGGGTTTTAGGCCAAGGACATCGCCGTCTCGGTGAAGCCCCATCTTCTGAGCGATGCGTATAACGGTGCCACTGAAGACCCACGAGCTGTGACGGTCATATCGGTCTTGCAAGGAATACTGCATATAAGGTCAGCATATCGCCCCAGTTTTCGACGCCCTGGGGTCATGATTACCAAACTTACCAAGTACAGGCAGAGCGACTGGAGAATAACTAGATCATTAGTCCGCATGAAGTTGAGTTGTCTCATTATTTGGCGGATGCCAGAGGAAAACGACGCTATGGCAGCTTCTTTAGTCTTCTTCAACGTCGTTAAGCATTCCTCCTCAGACATGGCGACTACTGCCATTAGAAAGATGGACAGTAGTAGTGACATGATATTTTCTGGCAGGCCTTGCGTGCCATTCGTAGCTTCCACGACGTGAGGCTGAAAGCTGTGAACATGAATCACCTTTGTGAAGGGATTGACTCTGTCAAGGAATATCTGCCACAGCTTGAAGACAAGTGCGGCACCTGGCCAAGCGTCGAGGACTGAAGAGTTAGAGGCGTCATCTCCCAGAAGAAGATCTGTGTTTGGGTCGGAAGGCCTGCTATCAAGTGGGCTACTGCGTTCGTTCTCATCCAGATTGATGAGCTCATCCATGGCTCGAAGCTGCAGTAAGGTATGTAATGTCAGTGGCTTGATGTTGAACGACATGTGTGGAGAATGACGTACTTCCTCGTTGACAAGCCCCAGGAGGTAGTTATCCATAAAAGCGAGCTTGCCATTTGAATCTTCCACCAACTTCCCTTCCGGGGTCCATTTAGAGACCGGGGAAGGGTCTGCCGGACTTTGAGACTGCGATGTCTTTGGCGTGGTGACAGCATTCGGGGAAGCCTTTGCGGCTGCCGCTGAAGCTTGGCCACTTAGAAGTTGCTCACATCGTGCTAGGCGTGCTTTGAGGGCCTGGTTGTAAGGCTTCCTGCCTCGCGGAGGGGCCGGTGTCCCTGGGATGCATTGGCTGGATGACTGATAGCAGCTCATCAGCCTCAAGTCCTACTAGGCGCGGAGCCACCCTACGGAACACGACATACCCTAACGCAGTTTGCACAAGGAAACACCCGGCTGCACTTGACTTTCCGCTTTTGGCATGCAACGCAAGCAATGAGGCGCCGACCCGTACCTGGCTGGTCACTGTCGGGTGACATCGAGTCCGGCCCCGAGGCTCCGGGTGGAAAAGTGGCCATGTTTTCCAAGGCGAGAGAAGGGCCGACAATCCCAGCGGACCCGAACGAGCAGCCGGCGCTGTAAGGGCAAGAGGGGAGACTGTAACACTGGCCGGAAAGGAGGTGTGACGTGGAGCTTTGTTGCTTCGTGAGATGCGGAGGGCTGCATATGTCTCGTAGACACGGGAGCGAAAAAGATTGCTGCCTCCTTTTAATTCGCTCTGTACAGAGTTTCTGTCCTTCGGTATCGAAAGTTTGTCCGACGATCCGCAAACCCATGTTTCACTAACTAGCGCCGTGCGTAACTGCTGAGTCGCCCCCGCTTGCCCCGGCCTTTCTAGATAGTGCAATGCGAGTGTCGGACTAAAAGTCATAGCTGGAAGACCTAGCGGCAACAAGCTTGTTGCTGGTATAGGTGACCATACACGCATCTTCTCGAGGGCGACTGATAGTGTAATACGACAACGCTGTGTTCAGATGGCAGCAGCCTGGCGGTTAGTTTAGGTGCACGCGCTTGATCTCAAAAAGGATCTTACTGGGAGCCATGAGGCAGCACATGGCATTTGCCCTACAATGTATTTCCATGAACCTTGATTCAGACTTGAGCTCAATCAATAGTTCTCCATATATCTTGTCAAAATCTATGGAGACCGCTCAATCGGCGAGGTGTATCTCTTGATGCTGCCGAGAGCCGAGCAGGTCTCGGGAAGTGGAAATATAAACGGAATAAGATGCCGAATTACGAGACTAACGCAATATCGCGGAGACGCAGGAGTCCCATCCGAACCACTGGGGACTTTTCTCCGACCATGATCAGCCTATGGAATGCAAGGCTATTGTATTCAATTTCTGTTTCAGTTCCTGTATCGACGATGCCAAAAGAATAACGTAGTGTGCATCTGTGAAAGGCCCCATAAGTTAAGCGTTAGCGAGTGGAGCCTCCCGCGGGAGTTCAACGTCAGTCTTGGAAGGAACTGGAGCATTTTAGACTCGAGTTTTGCGGCTCTATCAAAGCGGTCGCTCACACTTCACTTTGCTACGAACTAAATCAGTGTGCTAAGCTCAATAGTCGTAGCTCATATGACACTGACAGGTGACCTCGCTGATTCATGGGTTAGAGAGGATGATGTCATAATAAGGTATGCTGAATACATCAAGTACGTGGGTGAAAACATTCTCTACTGACACGAGCCTCATCAGTGTGTGTCAGTCAACGTGACAGTTAAGTGCTTAGTAAATATATGATTTTCTTCTACTTTTGAATCATATCGAAGTTCCAATCCTTTACATCTAATCACATGCTAGTAATCCCATTGTGGTTTTCGACGGAGCATGGTAGTCACTGAAATGCCATGTAGGATCACGAGTTCGATGCTCAGGTTTTGCCAACTCATAAAGTAATTGCAAACCTCAGTCTATCTGGATCACCCCACCACGGGCCGGCCTGTTTGTGAAACTCAACGGCACTCCAATCCCGACTTGCAAGCTAAATCTCTTCGTCATCCGGATCGAAACGCCTACTTGGTTCGACCATCAGCGTCCAGACGCATCTTCTTAACACAATGACACATATGCTCAAGTTCGTCATGAATATGAGCAGGAGTATGCACGTCGTCATCTTGCAACTTGTCGGCGGACGAAAAATCCCAATCGGAGCCAAGAATCTTGTTCAACGCATCATCTGAGAAGCAGCTGCATGATGGATGGCAGTAAGAGCAGAGCTTCTTGAAGAATCGATAGTCCTCGATCTTTCCGTAACACTTCGGATCAGCCTGAGAAGAAGTTTTGCAACTGGCGGTTTCCTGCTCGAGACGGCTGATCTCCTTGCCGCACTTGGCGCAGATACGGACGAAGAAGGTGGTGATGCACATGGTATCTTTTGTCAAGCTAACTAGCTGTTAGTGTGGAAATAGGTGGGCAGACTTACTGGAAGGTTAATCGTGTGAGTGGATGTAAGAGATGATGCCGTGGTGATGAAAGTATGGGCGATGATGGTACTCGTGGCTTGCAAAACGGTCTTATCAGTGCTGATTCATGGTCTACTACTGAGACTTTATACATGTTACCGTCAACGAAGTCTGAGGCTTTTCCGCCTGTTCGTCATCGTGAATATTGTTGCAGTGCTCTTTGTCCGCATTACAATCGCAGGCTTTGTCCGAATAAAAGAACAATAGGATTGGGTTACTCAAGTTCGGGTATCAAGGTCAAACAACACATTCAATGATCAATAGGGGTTGAGTTAACATAAAGAACATTTGATTGAGGGGTATCAATTTGCAGCCAAAAGCTATGTGCAGCTAGAAAAGAAAGAGTATGTACAGCACTCATGTGGTATCATTTACGTCATGCGAATCAAGCAAAGAGATCCCCTCAATATTTGGACTTCTCATCTAGTACTTAGCGGGATGCTTAAGAGTACCAGTTGTTGGGGGTCCACTTGACCTGTTGAGGTTGTTAGTGAGTGTCCTGAGTTGGAATAGCTAGTTTGCGTTTGACTTACGTAGCTGGCGTCGATCTTCTTCAGGTCAGGGACACCAAGGTTGCCGGCGTCGATGGCGATCTCGTGCTTGAGGATCTGGATAGCCTTCTCGACACCCTCCTGGCCAAAGATGTTGGAGAACATGATAGGGCGGCCGAGACCGACAGCCTTGACACCGAGGGAAAGAAGCTTGAGGACATCAGCGCCATAGCGGACACCACCGTCGGCGTAGACCTCGATCTTCTGGAAGATCTCGGGGTCCTTCTCGTAGATCTCAAGGGCGACCTCGAGGGAGGAGGGGGAGCCGTCAAGCTGGCGACCGCCGTGGTTGGAAAGGATGATGGCAGGGACCTTGTTCTCGATGGCGGCCTCGGCATCCTCAACGGTCATGATACCCTTGATAATGATGGGGAGGTCGGTCATGTTGGAGAGCTTGCGGTACTCCTCCCAGGTGATGAGGGAGTAGTCGGAATCGGCGGAGCCGACAGCGAAGCGAGCAGCGCGGTGGCGGTTCCCGTCGGCGGCGGAGTCAACGGTGTAGACGATGCCGTTGGCACCGGAGGCCTTGATGCGGTCAAAGAGGACCTGGGTAGCGGTGTCATTGGTGGTGAGGTACACCTGCTGGAAGGCGACCTGGCCCTCGGCCTTGACCTCGGCGATCTGCTCGATGGTCTTGGCGGCGTAGAGGGCGGGCATGTAGAGGATGTTCTCCGCAGCGGCGGCCCTCATCAGGTTAAGCTCAGCATCAGCGTGAGCGTAGTCAGCGCGGGCAGCAGGGCTGATGAAGATGGGAGCAGAGAAGTTGTGTCCCAGGATGGTGGTGCTGCGCGAGTCAGCGATTTGCTAAATTACCAAGAACACAACCAAGGGGGGTTCGTCTAAATAGGAAGCTTGGAAGCTCGGACTTACTTGAGGGTCGACTCAATGTTGGTGATGTCAACCATGGTGCGAGGGCGGAGGCGGTAGCGGCCGAAGACCTCGAGGTTGTTGCGGTAAGACCATTCACCGGCGGCACCGTTGCGGTAGTAGGTGTAGTTTCTGATGGGGAGGTAGTTGCGAGCGGCGTACTCGAAGTCGGGAAGGCCAACCATCTGGGTGAGGTTGGGAAGAGCACCGACAGCGAGGTCACCGAGGGCAAGCTCGATACCGGTATCCGGCTCGTTGAGGAACGGGCGGGTGGCGGCAGCGCCAGCCGCGAGGGCGGAGATGAGAGCAGCACGCATGTTGTCAGATAATGAGCGAATGTAAGTGAGTGATGACAGTGAGCACGGGTGTGATGAATCTCAAGGTCGGTTCATCAGCAAAGCAGACGGTACTACGAGTCTTATTTATCATGGCCACGACAATACCATCAGACGTCAACTTTTTTCTCTAAGCTCCCCCCTCCCCTATACTGCAAGATTCTTGGCATCGCTCCGAGCCTCCTTGCTCATATCCGCATTCGGTACGACGAGCGGGCCAAGCGGTTGCTACCCAAAGCCTACATGATTAGAGGTATTATTCCTGATGGGCTCCATGACGTGCGCCATGGGTGTCGTTGAGCACCAGGAGAAGTCCGCAGGAACGGGGACGGCGGCCCCGTTTTCCAATGTTGAGATGCCAGTGGCAGCTTCTCTACGAGTCTCTGCGCATGATGCCCCCGACGCTGGGGAATGGGCTGCATCCAGGGAAGGTCAGTCTTGGCGAACGGGCTGTCTTGATTCTTTCGGACAAGTCGGGTGGCACTCTGCAGTCCCAGGAAACTTGGATAGGCGGGTCTAGAGGAAAATCCAGGCCCCAAATCCGGAAGCTTGACTTGGACCTGTCATGAGAGAATGACGGTGGGATAGCAACGATGGTTCAAACTCAGATAGACGATGTCGACCCGCTGCCAAGCTTAATGGTGCTGCAATGCCTCCCTGATCCGGGGAGAAGCCCGTTATCAGATCTTGTAGGGTGGACCAGCGAGTGCCGTTAACGACCCAAGAACTGACGTATCAAGTTAATGGAAGACTGACGGGATGGAGCTAGTTTCACGTTTTTTTCCTTCTCTTCTTCTGCCTTCCTGTCTGTGCTCCCCCTCGGTTCCCTTCTGCAGTCTCCAGAAAAAGGTCAGCCACTGGCAGTTGGCTGGCAAGGATAGGGCGGGTAACTGACTCGCCGTGGAAGGAGATTTGGTAGCTTAATAAGGCGCTACTATGGCTGAATAATAACGGAGCCAAGTTAATGAGCCAAGTCGTCGCATGGGGGGTGGGCGATGCTCCTAGCCAGCACATGACACCAGCCCAGCCAGCGGGATGGGGCTTGGACAAGCGCGCGGGTGGTGACAACGTGAATGGGGACTACAACGCTCTCGGGAAGCGAAGGTCCCAGAGGTCTGGATTGCAATTGTTGGCCCGGTCCTGGGAGGATCCCACGTCACGGACAGACTCCTGTCCCCGATTGAGGGACATTTGGAGGCTTTCGCACTTAAAGAAGTTCGGTCGACTTCCGACTCTTCAAGCATCGTAAGAATTAGGAAGTTGAAAAGACTTGGGAACATGATGGTTCCTAGCTTACTTCATTTCCATCCGATGTCAAGTCGCCCACGTGTCTTTGGAAATTCCTGGGTGTTAGTCTCGGGTTCCTGGTGCACTGAGCTCTACGGAGTATGGGCATGACTTTTCCCTCTGATCTCCCTTAATTGTCTGTTTGTTGTTTACGGTTGAGAGCGCATTATGCTTGAATCGTCCGGTGTCTGGAAAACATTTGTTCGCTTTCTTCTTCAGAGACAGGGATAAGCCTCCCGCCAAAGACAAAAAGGGAGGTCGCATCTCCCGTCACATTCCAATGCTACCTGCCACATTTGCACATGACGTATCCTGGAAGCGAGATTTTGGTCAATAGCTCCCTCCGGTTCATTCTCTTTTTCCTCAGACGAACTGGGTCTGGCCCGAAGTTGAGAAGGAATTGAGAAGAAAATTTTGACCCTCAACTTGCTCGACTGAATTCCACTAGAAAATAGTTCCCGCAGTTTCCATCGCGAAAATTTCCGATTTCTCGACCAGGGTCCTATTTAGGCGTTGACAATGTCGAGTCCGTCCCTCGGACTTATGACCGGCCGTGCTCACAAAATGTCGGATCCGTGTGGGAGCCCCTCGACCTTGCGGAAACAGTTTGCTGCCGGTGGTGGCAACCGAACACGACGCAGACCGTGGCGGAGCCGTAACTTGTAAGGCGTTGAGAAAAAGTCAGTATCTCATCACGACTGTATTCGTACGCCATGTAGGAAAAATTGCCGCGCTTCGCCAAGGACTCTTGGACTCCGTGAAAACCGTCAATCGCAACGGTGAGGCAGCCGACGACAGTGCATTCTCGGTCTTGGTAACCGATAACGAGCACAGACAATGGCCCATAGCCCCATGTTGCTCCCCCTTCTGTCGATAACTGAGCTATGGTCCGTGGGGGTTAGATGCTCAAGGAGAGACGTCTTGCGATGCTATGCATCTCAACGGAAACCTGAAAGAGATGGAGTCTGGCCCCATTCGTGACTGACTTGTGGACACTGGATGCTGGTTCGTCTGAAAAGATTTGCGGATACGCGCGTTAAGAACCTAAGCTGCGAGGATCACTCTGTTCTCTTCTGCTACAGTCTACAGACCGACTTTTTCCATGTCAAGTTGTGGCTTGTTCTTCAACACCCGGTTTTCAGACTGCAGCGACATGCCGAACAGGCACTTGACCTCAGTTTTGCAGTTGGTCGTTGAACCATTACTTCTGTGGATTTGGAATAAATTGGCCACGATTCTTCCGATATTCAATCTTTTACGCAGATTTTCGGGATTTTCACGATATATTGCTCAAATCCATGTTGCATGCGTCATGCGCCGCAACCTCACTGGCCCTCTCAAGCAGGTTTCTGGAAGGTGGGAGTGCGTCGGAACCAACGAATTCTCCTCATCAAGACGATCGGAAGTCTCGCGAATGCAGGAACCACCACGGGAGCTTCACTTGATCACCCGGATTCTGTCTCCCGCTCGGGACCTTGTTAAGTGCCCGCATCAAATACCGGCACTGCATGGGGAGCCTGGAATGCACCTAATGCTTTAAGTAACTGAGTTGCTGGAGTTCAAATTCCGACTTCGGCGCACGACCTGAATCCATTCCCAACTCCGAAATCATGGCTTTGATAACGTTTTGCGAGCCGAAAGATCTCGGACAACAACCGATCGTCCGAACAGCCTCCTCCCGCACATCGCGGTGTTGACTACATTTGTGGATGAACACATTCTTGTCGGACATGAGCCAGGCCTGATAGTGGACCAAAGGCCTTTTCGGCTGCGATAGTAGGGTACATCCGACGCAAAAGACCCAGATTCCCACCAACTCGCCGACTCTTCACCGACCGGGACGCACCCGCTCCCTCCGCTGAACGGATGCGGCAACCCGTTTGTTGATAACGAATTGCTCTTGCTGAAGAAGGTAGGTGAATCTCGCCAGCACGGATTGTGCAATGGTCCAGAATTCAATGCCTGCTCTGCACCTTGCTTGCCCTGCGCGCCTCCATCAAATGGCCAAACCGCGCGTGTGGGCAAGGTGGGATTTTCGTGTCCACACCAATGAAACCTGCAAGGGATGCCAGATATTGATCTGCAATCTGGCCCAGGAACCCGACCACTCAAAAGTCTACATGACTCCAGTTTTTAACATGCTCGGTCAGGCCAGCTCCGGGGTAGGATTTCTTTTAGAGCCCCCTAGGAACGCTGCACCAGCACCTTCCAGAAGGTTAATTCGGCCCTGTGATTTAACTGTAACTAAATCCTTATTCTTGGTTGTAGCGATGGAACTCTGCAATCGTCCTTGCGCAGGTTTCATCCAGCCCCGGCGACTTTCACCGCTTGGCGAGATAAATAGCTGAGAATAGGGCGGGCAGCGTCACAGATTGAAATGAATTTTTGGCAACTTTTGCCTATTCTTAGCTAATAAGTTCGGTCGCAGACTGGGCCAAAGCAATCCGACGTCACCGATATAAAAAGGAATACAGTATGTTCATGTTGCCTACTTCGAGATTCAATGACATGAACTCATCAATGCGAATGGAATCAATATGTCAAAAGCTTATAGCAGAGTGAACTACTTCGTACATTATCGAGTCAATCCTCACCATAAGACCCGACTCGTACCTGTTAGGTCGAACTACGCATTATGCATAGTTATGTCACCATTCAGTGAGTTATATCTAAGGCGTGATGTTAAAAACATTTTCACCTGGCCGCAAAGGCCGAGGCTCCTTGAAGAAACTACCATATGCCGAGTCCATGTCTGTTACTCATAGAATAATTCAACTGAAGGCGCGGAAAAATTGTTCTGTGGTTTCACCGTCACTTGTCTCATAATGCCGGCACTACGAGTAACATGACCAAACCTCGCAAGTCACCACTATGGGGCTGCAAAGCATGTCACGCGAGTCTGATTGATTTCAAGTAGTGTATTGGACTACTAGAAACATGACGCGAGTCTCGGTGCCCGGCGTTGCTGTAAAGATGTATATCATTGATGCGAGTATGCTCGATCCCACAGGTATGGCGAGAATTTCTCATGTCCTCACGTCGAGTCTTTAAACACCACAAGAGACTCTGGCCAAGTTGGCCAGAAAATATTTACGCCTCGTTGCTCATCGGCGAAGAAAGTCATGGTCGAACTTCTCTTCTAATCGGAGTTGTAGGGCCCCATGATCCTTTTCGAGAAAGTGATCATACCGATAACTCGTCTCGTTGGCCACCTCATCGACTGGATTCACTTATGGCGAATAGCATTAGCCAAGGCAGATTGATCCTAAATACCCATCCATGCACGGGTTGAGTTTCGACGAAGATGTAACAACACCTAACAGCTTGCGTATGGACTTAACTTATCCTGCATGGACACAAGAGTTGGCTTGGTTCTTCCAGATTTGTCTGTGAGCATCCTTAATTTGATAAATGATTGAAGATCTAAATGGTTCGCGGAAAACGACTGAGCAATGTCTTTTGCAATAGGAAGTCAAACCTCTGAGGCCCGAAATCGCACGCGATCAAAACCTTGAAATTCTGCCTGCAAAAAGTGAGTGCAAATCCGCTCACAGACCTAAGGAATCAAGATCCATGATTTGTTCAACAATTGACACTATCTCAAAGGCTTAGTTGCTATTCACATACGTGTCCGGGTCCGGAAGTCAGGAGGTCGATGGAGACGGGCTTGTCCCAGGCCAACGTAGAGCAAAGCGATCGCCTTAAACTCACCTTAAACTAGATAATTTCTCTCGAAAAGCGAGAAAAACTAGCAACTTTGTCTTTAACAAACTTGAATGCTTGTAAAACGTCAATCAACCCGTCGTCAGTGCGTGTGGTCTATCCGCAGCGCTTCCCCGTCTGATCACAATGGTTCAATGTCAAATGAGAATGGAGCACATATGTTTTCGAGGCCTCTGATGTTGCACAGTTATCAAACTTCCCGATTTAGATAACTCATTAGCTAAGGTAGATATCGTTAAATTTTCATTCACTTCTGTGGCTCTTGGTACATTGCAGTCAATGCATAGCTTTGATTTCGGTTGTGCAAAACTCAAAGACGCGTTTTGTGCAAACTAAAAGTTGAGTTGAACCTTGGCGTTAAGGCTGACGATAGGATATCTTAATGGAGCCTACACAGAGATGGATAAATCAGCCCCCTGTCCTTCTCGGCTACGGCTTTCCAGTTGCGGGGCAACAGTGGCAGAATACCTCGCTCAGTAGATAATATCTTGACCCCTCTTTAACTTTCCGCTGACTACCGCGACCATCAACGGAAAACCTTTTTGGAGCCTTACGCCATTGAATTGCCAGCTTACTGTCGAACTTGGACACTCCTGAGCATCTTTGCGGGCATCGCTATCGACTATACATTGTGCCAGGCTGTCGTGCGGAAGCCGGCGATGTCTCTTTTGCATCTCCCTGTCGAGGTTCTGCAGAGCATCATCTTGGAAACAATTCCCGAGTCGATCGATAATGTTGCACTCACTTGCAAGAAGTTGCACGAAGCGAGCGAGAGGTATTTGGTGCAGCACAACATTCTAAAACGCCGATTTCGTCACTTTGCCTTCGATGTGGTTGAGTAAGTAGGTTTTTCATGATGCGAGGAGCACAGTGTACAATTCGATTTATTCGCGATAATATAGTAAGGGGAATAATCTAGCTGACGAGATTATTTATGACATATTATAGTTCTGAGGATGACGAGAGAATTCACGGGACAGAGACCTTTGTTGTCAATAGTCTCAATCTCCTCATGAAAATCATTCACGACCCAATAATTGCTCAATACATCCGAATCGCAGATCTCAAGACTGCTTTCGGCAACGTGCAGTACCATTCAGGAGATATTTCGCACCTGCCACCGCTCACGCGAGATGAAGATATCAAAGCACTTCGAGAATTTCTGCACGGGTCTCCTTATCTTCAGGAGATTGGCGAAGACCCCGATTTCTGGGAGGGTATGATACGGCATGAAGCTCTAGGACATGCTGAATTTCTCCTCCTCAGCTTGTTGACCCACGTGTGAGAGCTTGCTCTGCCGCCTAATTGGCGTCAGCTTGGGGTACGAGGAGAAGATTCAAGCGGAGCTGGAAACGATCTTCGTACTTGGCAGGTGCTTGATCACACTGTGTCTCGTGCTAATGAACGAGACACAAAAGATGCGGCACTCTCGAAGCTCAAAATCCTTCGACCATTTGCTAGCTCCGGTTGGAGATCTAGGCATGCAATGAACTTGAACACACCGTTCTTGGCCATCAAGTCTCTTCGGGAAGCCTACATCGGAGGCTGTGTTGCTACTGACGATGGCGAGACGGCTATACCCTTCTCACCAGAGTACCCGGACTACAGCCCACGTCTAGAGAAGATGGAGTTAGTGGGCTGCACAATTGGGCGAGGAGAATTGCGTGCTTTGCTCTCCCGCATTCCCAACCTGAATTCCTTACGCTACGCACACGAGACGAAATGGGATAGTTGTGGTAGTTACTTCGACCCGGGACAGGCCCTTTGCACCATCATGGAGTGCACTGGCGAGACACTGAAAGAGCTTTCGATGCACACCATGACGCAGATGGGAGCAATAGAGAGTACTCTTTCCAACATGAAGGGCTTCAAGCGCCTTAAATACCTGGAGATTGATGCCGCCATGCTCATGGGGACAGAGTTCCGCAGAGATATCATCAAAGAGGAGTTCCCCTATCAACCGCTCTGCGTGCCGCTTTACGAGATAGCCGCACCAAGGTTGGTGGACATGCTTCCTCCATCGATCAAATCTGTTCGGATTCTGGCGACGCCTTGGGACTGTAGAGAGTCAGACCCTAGGAAGACAAGATGCCTCAGAGCTTTGATTGATGGTCTTTGTACAGAGAGACATAGTGAAGGAAAGCTACCTAGGTTGAAGGAGGTCGTTTTCTCAGCCCTGGGGAACACTATTGACAACAATTTCTTGGACAAGTACAATGCCGGGTGGGTCACGATCTCTTTGCAAGAGGGAACGGAACTCCAGCCAGACTTTGTCCCAGATTTCCACGAGCGGTTCGGGGTCCCTGCTGAAGAATATGTCGAATCCGATGAAGAAGATATCCTACTCCCCGTCGGCAATGTCGAGCTCGAGGACAGTGAATCAGATGAAGAAGACAGCGAATCAGAGGATGATCAATACTTCTAGTAGGCAGACGTTGAATAAGAGCAACAGTCGAGCATGAGTACGCCTTGGAATGCCTACGGCGTGGAAACACTATCACGAAGCCCCAAAGGGAACAGACGAGCAATCTTGAGCGACGACTTGCCAACAGTAGTGACGGCATTGATCCTCGATCATCCGAGTACTCGCATCCGTATGTTATACGACTTCAGCCAACGGAATCAGTAAAGCGTAGTGCTCTGATCGGGGCAATGCACGCCGAGAATGCAAGCTGTGAACGATTGCTTGGTTGTTCATTTCCCCACACTTACAACAAATGTGGATGGAAGCGAGCTGCACCCCAGAATAAGCAGGAGGGGCACTGCATTAGTCTCTTGATCAGGTGAACGGGCGTGTTGGAATTGGGGCGTCCGCAGATACGCGTATTCGTTCGGGCATAGCTTGATACAGGGGAACATCAATGAATGCATCGCAGATTCTTGCTTTGTTCCAGCTTCTGTCATGGCACGAAGCCTGAGTACAAGTGCCGATTTTCGTGCAAGCGCAGAGGGGTTTACCCCACATCACCATCTTTTGAGCAACTTCAAGTACATGTACCAGACGCAAGAGTAGTCCATGAACTCGGCTGTGTGCTCTTAGGTCGTCAGTGGTAAGCTACCGTCGGGGACTGCTCGATGTTACCCAGGCCATACAAAGCGGCCCGATGTCGTCATTATTTACACCGAGGAAACAGCCCAATATTCCTCGGTCCAATATCTTACCAATGCAGATTTCGTGCCCAGCTCTGTCTCTGTCAAGGCCATTCATTGAGCTTTGCTCTGGTATTATTCTACTTAAATTGCGATGAATGACTTTCTATAAGTAGTCTGTTGATTTGGAGGCAATGCAAAACAACAAGAGGTCAATCTTTACGGAAACCTTTCGAAAATGACCACACTACACCATATGGTATGCTTCCTTGGCTTACTCCTCGCTAGTTGCCAACCCATCCGAGCTTCAAACTGCACACGATCCCTAGATAACTTCCTCCACCCATCATCCCGAGAGCGCTCAAAGTTCAGATACTGGCTCCCAGACGCCAGTGTAGACGCCGGAACTGTGGCAGCAGACATCAAGGCAGCTGGTGATATTGGAGCTGGGGGTGTGGAATTCTTGCCGTTCTACAATTATGGAGGAGAACTTGGACCCGCTCCAATTGGGGTAAATTGGTCTACCTACGGCTTTGGTACACCTGCTCACCTCAATCTCTTCATATCGGCTTTGAAAGCCCATAAGCATGCGGGGCTGGTCATGGACTTTTCGCTTGGGCCGAATCAAGGACAAGGCATTCCGGCTCATCCTGACGATGAGGGATTGCAGTGGGACTTGGTATGTACATGCAAAGCTTCCACAACTCTCAGTCATGGAACCAGCTGAGTCCATTTTACTGAACTCCCTACCCAGGTCTCCTTCAGCCAAGCTATTCTCAATCGCGGCTTTCTCAACGAGACAATACCCGGCTGGGGAGACGGACAGCTAGTTGCTGCTGTGTCCGCTATCGTGGTATCTCGAGCGAACATTTCTTACAACATCACTGGGGTCACCGGCGTGACGACTGTGTCTTATGAGGACCTTGTTTTACAAGATGGATCTCTCACAGACATTACCTCAGATGTATCGGGAGATGGCGTACTGTCCTGGAAGCCCGCTAGTTCTCCAAATAATGCATCTGACCACGAGCTGTTCTTTTTCTACGAAAAGTTGTCCCACAATCAGAACCTGCACTTCCTTTCGAATACAACGAAAACCATTTGGGACAATGGCTCGTATGTCGTGGACCACTTTAGCGCCCAAGGAGCTCGGACAGTGCAGGCCTTCTGGGAGCAATATCTGCTTACCGACGAGCTGAAAGGACTTTTGAGAGAGGTTGGAAATCATGGTATGGATGTCTACCCACCACAATGGCAGTCTTGCCAGCTGACTTTGGCGTGACTTTAGGATGGGAGGATAGCATCGAAATTCAATCAAATATTTCATGGACCCGCTCGCTTCCAACGAGGTTCGAAGAAATGTTCGCATACAACTTGAAGCAATACCTGCCTCTCGTGATGTTCGGCAACAACAACATCAATCTCCAGAGCACCTCCCCAGGAACTACACGCTGTACTTTGGATCGACCGGATCAGGGACAGAGTTATGTCAACGACTATCGTGAGACTTTGGCAGCGGGGTATCAAGAGTATCTCACCACACTTTCACAGTGGCTCCATAGTCTGGGAGTCAAAGGACTTTCATCCCAGCCATCTTACAACCTACCCATGGACATGGAAGCTTCGATCCCATTTGTCGACGCTCCGGAGTGTGAAAGTCTTCAGGGGCATGACAACGTCGACGGGTATCGGCAATTCTCCGGTCCAGCAAATCTCGCGCGGAAAAAGATCATCTCCATCGAACTTGGCGCGGTTTTCGGAAGAGCGTATAGCTACACCATTCCAGAGCTACTCTTTGCGGCGAACCGCGCAGTTGCTGGTGGTGTGAACCAATTCGTCATTCACGGGCAGTCGTACACCGGCAACTATCCTCGAACAACATGGCCAGGATACACAGCATTCATCTTCTACGTCTCAGACCTCTATTCACCCAAAAGACCAGACTGGAATCACGGCCTTCAGGCAGCCTTGGATTACATGTCGAGGTTGCAGCATATCCAGCAACAGGGTGTTCCACGAACCGATATTGCATTCTATAACAAACAGTCTGCTACTGATCCAAACTTTGGAACGGTGTACGAGCCAACAGATTTGATTGACGAAGGTTCGTGATATCATAGTTTGACTTGAGTCATAGATGGGCCACTGACGAATGCTTAGGTTGGTCATACACTTACCTTTCACCGGACAACTTTGATCTACCCCAAGCATACGTCGAAGACGGTGTTTTTGCACCTCAAGATGCAGCATATCAAGCCATTGTCATACTCGGATCCCAGAACTTGACGCGGCTCTCACTTTCCAAGCTGAAGAGCTTCATGGAAGCTGGATTGCATATCATCGTGGCTGGTTCAGTCCCGGGGGTGTACCCTTCAGAGACGCAGATCAATCCTGGCCATACTTCTCCTGACAATGATTTGATTCAGCTTCTTAACAACCCAAACGTACATCACGTTGCAGAGGGCGAGATATCCCAGAAGCTTTACGACTTGAATCTCAAGCCACGAGTTGGGGTGAGAACAAACGGCACGTGGTATTCTACATGGAGAGAAGACAAAGAAAGTGGCATCGCTTACGCCTACATACTTGGTGACTTAGTTACAACGACTGGGGAGGTGGTAGTTCAATCCAAAGGCATTCCCTACTTCTTCGATCTCTGGACTGGGGCGCGTCAACCGGTTCTGAACTACCGGACCAGCGGATCTACAACCACTATCCCACTGGAACTCGCAGGAAACCAAACAAAGGTCATCGCGTTCGCTGACGAAGCAATCCATGGTACTACGACCCCAGTCATTCATGCTACCGAAGTTTCATCAAACATTGTCGGCTACGAAGCAGTGGATGATGGCGTTGAAGTGCGTGTCGCTGCGTCTTCAGATCCGGCACTCGTCAGATTGTCGACCGGCACCGAAAGCACTCATATCAGCCAAGCCCCTGAACCCTTTGAGTTGGGGTCGTGGACTCTGCTTCTTGAGCACTGGGAAGCTCCAGAAAACTTCAGCGATGCAACTGTCACAGCTGTCAAGCGCAACACGACCCACGAACTCGACAAGCTAGTCTCATGGGTCGATCTTCCCTCTGCAACGAACACGTCTGGAGTTGGCTACTACTACACGAACTTCACCTGGCCGCCAGCATCGACTACTGACAGTGCTCACGACGCGTCTTTTGGTGCCTACGTCAAGATCCCGCCTGTGCTAGATGCGATCACGGTCTACGTAAATGGCGCCAGATTGCCTCCTCTGGACTTGACCAACCCTATTGCCGATGCCACGTCGTACCTGGTAGAAGGAAACAATCAGATTGTCGCCGTTGTCCCAGGTACGATGTGGAATTACCTTCGGAGTATCCTGCCTGAGATTAGGAGCTCTGGTAGAGAGTTTTCGGCATTCGCGGCTCTCCCCAAGACCGACAATGGATTGGTTGGTGTTGTAAAGGTTGTGCCCTTTGAGATTATCCATCTGAAAGCTTAGGAGGTAATCCTTGGGCAAGGGGATAGCGAGTATGCGGGGGGAATTCAGAAAGATTTCGATCAGGTGCTAGATGGCCCGAGAAGTATCAGGCTTCAGTCAGTCATTAGATATATGCAATGACATGACAATTGTATCTGAGATTTCCTTCGATGTTGGGTGAACAAATCATGCAACATCATCATTTCTTCGTCCCGTTAGTGCCAAGTAAGATATATCACGTGGTTGAACGAATTTTGAAGCAATTCTCGGGAGTATCCCTCTTTGCCGTCACGCAAGATATCTAGACCAAATGTGGTACTATCCCCGCTTAGTTTGTTCATTCATTCACTCATGTGCTCGGCCTATGCACAGCCTGTTCCAGGTCATACGACGTTCCACCAAGAATATGGTTTGCGTATAGCCTCGCGATACAGCCAAGAGACCGCTCTGTCTAATCTAGAAAGCTTGAGATAAGCCTGCGTGAAGATATGCAAGGTAAAAGAAGTCATCAAATTGATGATTGCTCCAGGAACACTGTGCTAGCAAGATCGAAGTCCAACCAGCTGCTTTAGTATGTATACCGAGACTCGCAACGAAGTCGACCAGAACAACAGCTCACTAGTACTCGGCCCAGAGAGCTAACGGTCGGCACAGTGTTGGGCGTGAATATGTTGCGAGGAAGTTGCCGTATCCCATTTCTATACGTGGATTCTACCCCGCTTCGACATCCCAGCCAATCAGACTACCAGCAGTACGCGTGTTTGACTAAGACGTCAATTAACCCAGCCACGACGTTGGAGCCGGTTGCTACCTGGCTCAAGCAACACGTATTGTGACGTAGAGGTACTTAATGGATTGGACTTCCGGGAGAAGGAAATCTTGGAAAAGTTTCGGCGCGACCCCATATTCTTCGGGTCAGAAGCGGGGCCGAATAGAACTGCCGGACCCATCATCTCAAGACGGTTATGTGGAGGTGAGAAAAAGACAAGGGATTAGCCAGGTCTGGTAAGTTAAGTACGCTATGATCTTCTCAGAAGTTCGCTTTCTCGAAATGATCCTGCGATTGAAATAATCGTCCAGCAAACACTGAGTCTGTTGTTTTCTTATTTGTACGGGTGCATATGCAGGTCCTCATAATCGCATTCTATACTACGCTGATCCTGGGACTGGAACTCTGTACATGCAACTTCACCTCCAATTGTACGAATACGCGGATGACATGGCGAAGTATGCGTCACCGGTACTTCACTCTTATTCTCTTATGCTTATATGAACATCTCAAAGTAGCGTATAGTACACGGCGGATCTGCGGGCAATGCCGCGTCTTGCTTGACGTGTGGCTCAGCAATCTAGGCCTCGCTACATCGGGGAAGCTTTTAGCCTGCTTCACCATATCCGCTCCTATGCAATTTGAGTATATCGTGTCGGAAAGGATGCCATGCTCAGGGGCCACAATAATCTCAGCCCGTTGGATATCAATGTGAACACCATGGGACATGGTGCAAAGACATTTTGTCAGTACCCCGCAATATCTAAAGCGAAAGCGAGGATACATGTTGGATGCTTTAGACGAGTCAATGTGGCTTGGTAATATAGCCGGAAGTTAAGGTACTACTATTAGAAACATATCTATTTTGTTTTCGGAGATTCGGGAGAAGTAGAAATATAAGACGTATTCTTGTCTCAACCAGATTTATCTCTTCCATCCGAAAGCACCAAATTGTTTGCAATTTAGAAGTCGCGATGAAGCTTTCCTCTTTCTTGGCTGTTGCTAGCCTCTTCTTTCTACCGCCTACCGATGCTGTCCTCAGCAAATCCCATGTTAGGTCCACCAATGTCACTCAAGATCTAGTCAGATGGGATGAACACTCACTCTTCATTCGAGGAGAGCGTATCGTCATCCTATCCGGTGAATTTCACCCCTGGCGTATTCCTTCGCCAGGCTTATGGTTAGACGTGCTACAGAAGATCAAGGCGCTAGGTTACAACGCAGTGTCATTCTACGTCAACTGGGCCTTGCTCGAGGGCAAACCAGGTGAGGTACGCATGGACAATGTCTTTGATCTTCAACCTTTTATCGACGCTGCCGTCGAGGCTGGGCTATACCTGATCGCACGGCCTGGACCCTACATCAATTCTGAGCTCTCCGGGGGCGGGTTCCCCGGGTGGTTGCAGCGGAACAAAGGAGAACTGAGATCAATGGCTCCGGACTACACCAACGCAACTGAGAACTATATTTCAAGCGTCCTTCGTGTCATCTCGGCGGCTCAAATAACTAACGGTGGACCCATAATTTTGGTTCAGCCGGAAAACGAGTACAGCCTAGCGGTCGGAACTGCCAACCCGGTTGAGTCGACCAAGCTATTGGATCCAAACTACATGGTGTTCATGGAAGACCAATTTCGGCGAAATGGTATTGAAGTTCCTTTGATTGGAAATGACGCAGTACCTCTGGGCAATTGGGCACCTGGATCCGGGAAAGGAGAGTTGGACATCTACGCGCATGATGCTTACCCTTTCTACAGAGGGTGTAAGTACTCCAATGACCGCGCCAGTAATGTCTGCTGATTGAGTACTATCTAGGCGATCATCCCACGGATTGGACTGATCTCACTCCGTTTAGTCTGACGTATACGTATCAAAACCATCTCCAGCAGAGCCCAAGCAGCCCATATGCCGTATTGGAGTATCAGGGAGGCGCTCCCGATCCATGGTAGGTTCATCGCACCTCACGGTGTTTCTCAAAGATAATTGTGCTGATTGATTGTAGGGGAGGTGTTGGCTTGGATAAGTGTGCAGCAAAGATCAACCAGGACTTCACCCGTGTTTTCGTGAAAGAGCTTGTGTCACGCTCCATCAAGATACTCAACCTTTACATGGCATGTTTCCCCCCCTCCCTTTCATGTATCAGCGTATCATTAACTCAACGAATAGACGTATGGAGGGACAAACTGGGGCAACATGGGTCACTCAGAGGGCTATACGTCCTACGATCACGGCGCTTCTATCAGGGAGAACCGCGGGATCGATCGGGAGAAGTACAGCGAGGCCAAGATTGGAGCACATTTCGTGCGTGCTTCCGAGCCCTATCTCACAGCCATTCCCCAAAACGCCACGTCGACCGAGTTTGTTAGCACCCCAGACCTACGCGTCGTTCCCATCGTAGGGGACAAGACTCGTTTCTACGTGGTGCGCCACACCGATTACACCTCCCTCAACCGCACGTCCTACAAACTCAATGTGCCGACGTCTGCCGGCAACATCTCTATCCCTTTGCTGGGCGGAGAGTTGTCTCTACATGGGCGAGACTCCAAGATCCACGTCACGGATCACGAGGTTAGTGGCACTAAATTGATCTACTCGTCGGCGGAGATATTCACCTGGAAAACCTACGGAAGCAAGACATTGCTCATCTTGTATGGAGGTGATGGCGAAGAGCACGAGTTTGCAGTGCCATCCTCCCTAGGAAAGCCGCATTTCGAAGGCAGCAACGCCACGACGCGCACTTACGGCAGCTTCAGAGCTATTCACTGGCTGGTCCAAGAAAGAAGACAGGTTGTGCATTTCGAAAACGTGGAGATTCACCTCTTGTGGCGCAACGATGCTTACCGACATTGGGTCCTCGACCTTCCCGATGCTAACGATGGACTGATCAAACCCACTCTAGGGAAATCGTCAATCATCGCCAAGGGGCCCTACCTTCTGCGGAATGCCACTTATGCAGACAACGTTCTCCATTTGACGGGAGATTTCAATGCTACTACAACTCTCGAAATCATGGGCGGAATCCCTTCCAACAGCTCGCTTAGCTTCAATGGCCGCCCCCTCTCCAACGCCCAATGGAAGAATGGCAGACTCCAAGCTGAGCTCGTCTTCGAGAGTCCGGCCCTCAACCTCCCGGTATTCTCCGAACTGCAATGGCGTTCGATCGATTCACTCCCAGAGGTCTCCAACAACTACGACGATTCCGCTTGGACCGAAGCAACGCTAGAGCAAAGCAACAACCCTCGCAATTTGACGACACCTACATCACTTTACTGCAGTGACTACGGCTTCCACGGTGGTTCACTCATCTACCGAGGCCACTTCACCGCGACCGGCAACGAATCATTCTTCAACGTAACGACAGCAGGCGGGTTTGCTTACAGCCACTCGGTCTGGGTCAACGAGGTCTTCCTCGGGTCCTTTGCCGGGGATTCTCACACCGCCAACTCAACGCAAGTCTTCGATCTGACCAGTTTGAAGCTCGTTGGCCCTTCAGTCTTCACTGTCGTTATTGACCATATGGGCATGAGCATGAACTTCTGGGCACGGTCCGACTGGATGAAGCTCCCACGCGGCATTGTTGACTTTTCCCTTGGTAGTCATCAGCAGTCTGACGTGAAATGGAAGCTAACCGGGAACTTGAGAGCCGAGGACTACATTGACAAGACGCGTGGTCCATTGAATGAAGGTGCCTTCTTTGCCGAACGACAAGGCTATCACCTTCAAGGGGCACCCACGTCTGAGTGGGCTTCAGTAACGCCTTTCGACGGCACCAAGAACGCTGGGGTAGCGTTCTACAAGACAGAGTTTCCCTTGGACATGCCGATCGGCTATGATGTTCCTTTGAGCTTTGTCATCTCGAATGTGACGGCTTTAACTGGAGGGTCAAGCCTCTTCCGCGCGCAACTTTTCGTCAACGGATACCAATTTGGCAAGTATGGTGAGTGAGAATCTTGAACCTCCCACCTTTGACATCATTACCGTTTATCTAACGCCCGTGCAGTCAACTATCTCGGCCCGCAAACGCGCTTCCCGGTTCCAGAGGGCATCCTCAACTACAACGGCAACAACACGGTAGCACTTACTCTTTGGGCTTTGGACGGATCGGGTGCGCGTCTCGAAGGATTCGAGTTGGCAGCGGACCACATCATTCAGTCAGGCTACCGAAAACCTGGGCAGACACCTCAACCTATGTGGGTGGAAAGAGTTGGGGCATACTAGAGAAATCTCCTCTGGAGAGCCCAACTCTTCATTTCAGTGTACATTATTTTTATCCTCTATTTTGGCTTCTGTTCGTGGCTTCTGGAGCGATGTTCTTCGACAGGGCAGTGTTGAAGAGCCCAGTTAGTACCTCGGCTTCTTCGGAAATCGTCAAAATAGGCACAGAACTTTTGTCGCGAAATAAATCGTGCCCATCAACTGCTATGGAAATGATCGACGGGCTGAAAGCAGTTGCATATGGTGTTGAGGCGCAGCCGTTGTCAACCGCACACATTCAAGACACCAACCGGCTCCGGGGAACGGACGTAAAACAGGGCGACCGATTCTGCCTTGCGCGCCCTTTCAGGGCATGTCAATCAATCTACGCATGACCTTGGAACTCCTCTCTCGGGCGGTGTGCATACCATCGGCTTCCGGAACGCTAAACCAGATTCTCTTACCGCAGCTTCGGCCCCGTGGCATTGAGTGCTGCGACTAGGTGAATCCGGGCTTAGCGGCGCGGAATATGCGCCGCTGTCTGGGTTCACAAGCGACTTGGCAGGCAGTTCCTGAGATGTTATGCGTGACCCTTGCTTTTCAGCTCTCGAGAGATAAATGCTCGACTACCGTCCACGTCCCGTCATTGACGTCTGGCGAAGCTCGGAAAACCATCTCATATCAACACACAGAATTGCAAGATGCCCCCCGTATTTGAAGATCCTTGGCCCAAGGAGAGAGTCAAAAGTTCACTTCAACTCGCCGCAGCAGTAAGTGACCTCAGGGTTTCAAGGGATGGTCCATGTCTGATCTCGATGACTGTGTAGAGCCATATCCAGCTCGTTGAGATTTTCCTGAAACTCATACCGCACTTCAAACATGATGATGCGGGCGGTATCCACGACGAAGCTCTAGCATATTCGGAGTGGCGCTATGTGTGTTATATCCGCTACCTGCGCATCTATGGTGTTGCGCCCCATGATTATCCACCCCCTTGGTGAGTTCCCAGTTTCAAACTAAATTCAATGTGTTGACTCAGATTACTCGATAGGGATGTTGCCATCATCTGGTACTGCCATCTTCAATCGCCAGGCAAATTCCACCGGTATCTTTGGGATGGAGGGTATCGCGACTACGGCTTAAACCATCATCACTTCCCAGTGAAGCGCCTACTAGACCTCTACAACTCTGGCACATGGTCCGACAAAAAGGCTCAGAAGAAATGGGGGTCGTATAATATGAGAGATGACAGTCACAAGCTGCCTTTCCAACTGTGGCGGCATCCGCCATGGCAACCCGAGCGAAAGTCGAAGCTGCTGTCACGTTTTTCGAACAAGCAGCCGTGTATGCATATCAAAGCTGACCCGGCGATCAAGATGCACGACGTTGATCAGAAAGCCTATTGTACCATTGTGGGAAAGAGAGAATGGACATTGTCCGAGTGGACGGATGTGAGGATCGGGAAGAGGCAAGACGTCTGTCTCAAGAATAACCTACACAGCCGGGACGGAGAATTGTGTCAGTTGGCACCCTGGCCCACTCTCGACGACCTGCGAGAGACCTTGAACAGTCAGATTGCATTTTGGAAGACGGTCATTCAAGCAAAAGAGAACGATGCTTCGTTTGCCGCGAGTCTCGGTCCCTCAATTGGCGATTACGAACAGTTCATCAAGTTGCTTGGAAGGCCTGCCGAAGGGACCTTCACCTCACGCCCAGTGGAATACGACATGGACACAATCTTTCGGTCCAAGTCAGGAACTCACCTGTTGAAAAGCCGATGCATTGTACCCCCGACCCTGGCCATCGATCTTCTTTGGCATACACATCGGCTTTATCCAGGTTCTTACTGGGTGTGGAGCTTTAGCGTCGCCAGGAGGCTCATCGACTATGAGCATGTCACGTCGGCTGCTGCAGCACAACTATTTTTGCACGACACGATGAACGAATGGGCGAAGAAGTATGGCAGGGACTGTCCCAAAGATGCTGTCATGGATAACTTGGGAGGAGACGGCTACGTCCCCGATGCGGCAGCTGTTCAACCTGGTCATCCTGCCAAAATTCAGGTAAAGTTCGTGCTCGGTGGCACTAATCCTATCAGGAAGAGAAAGAGACGCACCAAGGGCGAGTACTTTGTCTTCGACGGAGTTTATGTATCTTTTGATAGCGGTGATTGCGGTGGAGGGGATGGTGGTGGCGGC
>JFBX01000109.1:2096-23251 GCA_001563135.1 Colletotrichum simmondsii | reverse complement strand
GGCGGGGGGGGGGGGGGGGGGGGGACCTGTCACTTTGAAGCGGATAGATACGGATACACTGATCAAATCGTATCCGCAATCTGCAGTTTGTTAATCTGCAGGCTGGCTGCATCCAGCATTTTCCCATCTCTTTGCCTGCCGGATTCACTCCAAGCGCGCCTTTTCCCCCGGACTCTGAGGTACAAAAAAGCCTAGTACTGTACTGGCTCAATCGTTCGATATCGTCATCAATAGTGACAATCCGCCGTTCCCCCGACTCATGAACGCTAGTAGATCCTGATCGACCGAGACCCGTGGAGATAAAAAAGATAGGGCAATATGGGGCACGTTATAGAAATCTCGACCAAGACGTGACTTGACTTGAGAGAACGGGGCACGCGAGACCCTATCCTGCCAGTCAACTACGTCAAGATGGGGTGGAAGTAAGGGGAAAAGGGTATGAAGCAAGAACCACTTTCTCTGCTTGTGTCGTGCCATATCTCGGCCAAATCCCCCCCCATGCCAACTTGCACGAACATTTCGATAAACCTGATGGAATGATGCGCTGATGTGGAGTGTCGGGGCAGGTGCAAGAGTCAGTTCCCCTGGGGGGCCCAAGGACCCCTCCAGCAAAAGTCAACAACCCTTCCTCATGCCGCACCCCTCCTCCGGCTCTCGAGCTCTCTTCCCTACCATTCTGTCCCTCCTCGCCAGGGATTCAGGAGAGTGAAAAAAAGGTCTGGAACGGACGGCATTACGTATTTCTCTGGGGGATGATATCACACCCGGCCCCACTGTCCCTGGCATGAAGGCGTTGCGTTGGCACCAACTCTGACACTTTTGCCTCGTTTCCGTGGGGAAAGAAGAAGAAAAGCCATAAAAAAAAATGGTTTGACAACTCCATAGGATCTTCGTGGCCGGAAGGATGGATTTTTTTGTGTCCTCCCCCCTCCCCGACTAGCGCCCTGTGTATATCAGATCATTGCGACGACACAAGCAAGATGTTGTCGACCAAGAATAGCATGATCCGGAGCTTGCGGATGCTGTTCTGTGCAACGGAGGGGCCAAAAGGGGGCGCGGCCAAGACAGTGACATGCAAAATTCCCTAAGTGTCCCCCAGTTTCAAACGGAGGTCGGTGAATGATGACTCAGGAAATGTCACTGTCATTTTCCCCGTACTATGGCGGGGGGGATAGTGTGGGTTAGCTTTCTGGGGATGGTTGCTTTTTGCCCTTGCCGTATCCCATTTTCGGTCACCAAGGGGTGGTGGGCTCGGTAGTTGGGTGGCGAGATGCTGTTGGGCCAGGAACGCAACCCGTAAACTCTTCCGGCTCATCAAAATTCAGCTCCTTTGGTTTGTGCGCCGAGAGAGCAGCAGCAGCAAAAGCCACCAAACAATGTTTCTTGCACAAGTCGGACTGCCAGATTGCGTTGCGGTTCCTTGCCGTCCCTTTCCTCGGACGATGACAACTCCGGCCTGATTATCATGCCCCAAGGTTTTGGGCTGAATCGTTGAATGCCGCCCACTTATTGTCGGATTCACGAGTGAGTCAAGACACATGCAAACTGCCAGTCCTTTTCTCCCTGTCGCAGCTGGGGCGGCGCGCGAACCACCTCGCCAGCTGGAGTCTTTGAGCCAGGTCCGGTGAACTGTGTAGGTCGCATTTACGAGAAGACTCGTCACATGTGAGAGCGTCAGCCATGGCTTGCTCACCGGGTATTGGCATACCAGCCCTTATTCGCAAGTTCTGGCGCATCACCACTTCCGACGCCGTAAAGCAGTCCTGTAAGTATGGTTTCGGACGCGGTGCAACGTTGGCGTTTAGCCGTCGCAATGTGTCCTGTAGAGCGGCCTCGAGGAGGCGTCCACCGAGCGCAGGGCGGCATGGCGATGAAGGCCGCAATAGCGGTAGTCCGTCCGCTGCAGCTCAATGGTGTTATCTTCGGTACCAGCTACTGGAAACCTATTCAAGGCAACGCGTTTCTGTTGTGTCTCTTCTGAGCGCCTCCAAATGGCTGCCTCGATGCGCTCGACTCTTGTCTGTGCCTGTTTCTCTAAACAAGAAAATCAAGGCCACGCATGCGTGGTTTACCTGCCTATTTCCTCACCGCCATAACATTTTGAAGCGATAGGTCGAACTGGACACACACTGGCACACGAGATGGTGTGGTAGATGCAGACCTCTCCCACAGAGGGTGAGAGGATAGACTATACGGTACGTACAACCTATAAGAATGGGCGTGGTGATTTCTGAAAAATCGATCGCCAAAGCCACGAAGCAAGTTGCAGGAGAAGTGGAGACCGGGGGGGTCTGGGGGAGAGCGGCATGGCGTCTTTGGCCTACTTGGAAGGCGTTCCGATTCGAAGAGCCCTGAGATGGAATTGCTTTTCAAGACAGCGCATGCGGGCGAGGCCGCCCTTCAAAGGATTGTGCACTGTCGCCTGCCGTGTAAGTTCAAGCGGCCAATGCTTTCGGGGAAGGGCGGAAGATTGGCTGGTGCGGGAGAGAAGAGACGAGACATGACGCGGATATCCAAGTGAATGCTGAGATTTAAACAATCGAGTAAATGAGATGTATCCAGTCGTTGGGAAGAAACCTGGGTTGCTTGGCTTGTGACAATGCTGGCTGGATGGTTTGCTCTCTGAGTGACGGCCTAACGCCCATATTGCGCCCCCGAGAAGGATGAGAAAGTCAAATAGAGTGAGCACTGCTCGGTGGTACACCGGTATCTGTTTGTTTGACTTCAGGAGCCAGGTCCTTTGCTCGATGAGCTCGTCGAAACATGATCTCGGAGTTGAGACACATTCGCAGGGCGCTTAGACAAAAGGACAGATACTCTTTCCTCTTGATCGTTCCGCCTGACGCTGAACCAAGGACTGGGGTTATGGTGTGATGGCGCTAATCTGCGCTTCCAACAGACCACATGCGCTAACTTCCTGGACAAGAAGGCCAGCTGAGATGGGAAGTTGTCTTCTTCTTAACTTGGCAAAGCCTCCCGAGTTATGAGAAGAGGGTGTCGCAATTTGTCGCGGTTGCAGGGAGACGCAAGCCAGGCTGACCAAAGTGTGGGGGGATCTGGTTCGAATCTCGTCGATGAGGCGTGTAAACGAAGCAAAGAAGATAGGAGATGCTGCGCCTGTTCGATGACCTCCAAGGAGCGCATGACTTGGTTCTCTCTTTACTTCGATATGTCATCGCTAGTGATGTAGGCGCCGCTCACGCCTATTCCCGCAAGCAAACGCCGTGCTCTCTCCGGTCTCCGGGGGTTGCTGAAGACTAAATTCCGATTGCGCCCGAAGTTGTTCTTATCGTAACTCCGAAGGACGTGGCTGGGCCTCTTCTCGCTTTCTTCGGCATTAGCCATCATCGTCTGGCACACCACACCCTCTTCGAGCGGCGCGGGCAAGCTGGTGTGTCGGCGTTGTGTGAGCCCCCCACGAGCTGCCCCACGAAATTTACCCCGGTATCTAAAGCGCGTTTTGACGTCGTTTTATGGAGTTGTGGGGGAAAAGGCGTGCTCTCATGCAACCTTGTTGGGACAGCCGGAATCTTGCGCCAGAATGGGCGATAAGCACACAGATCCATCCATGGATCTCTTCAATGACGCAGCCGCCCCATCCAAGTTATCCCAGAGAATAACACGGAGTCAAGACTTCTCTGAAGAACATCATTTGCATCCGTACGCCCAGCTCTTGTCCTCTTGGCCTCTCCCACAGGCTTAACCGTAGTTTCGTACCGTGGCCTCGGCCCTGTTTGCTGACAGGCCAGCATGCCCCGTGTCAATCAGACTCTCCCGCTGTGTGTCAGCTAGCCAGGGCTTCGGTATGCCGATGACAGGCTGACAGTAAAATTAGGACCATCCCTGGATTGAGGCGAAGCTGAAGCCTTCCCCGTCCCATCCGATCAATATCCGTGCCGTCAATCCGCGGGATTGGAAACCAACATAGTTGATATCCTCGCACCAAACAAGCGTACGGATAGTCTTTGGGACTTGGGATGCTTGGTGCCACGGTGCCTTGGTGAAGGTTTCGCCCGCAACTCCCGCTTCATCTAGTAATTTGTCGGACCTGTTTCCCTGTCCGACCAGCCGTGACTGGTTAGTATGATGACTTTTTCCCGCTGTTGGCGTAGCTACGAGTCTATCAGCACGCCATGACTATTGACAACGCAAAATCGGGTTGTATCTCGGCATCTCTCTCGGGCGCCATGCATCCGCTGTGCATCGGGAGCTCGAAGTAGACGCACGCTCCGGCTGAAGTCATGGTGCGACGGATCGGCAGGATGAACTGGCGCTTTTGTGCTCTGAAGTGTACCGGTTTTCCGTAGATATGTCAGGTTGTCACTCGCACGCTCTAAATATCATCCAACGCCCTAGAGCCCATTGCATATTGTGTTGGCGTTGTGTTGCCGCTGCAAGATTGATAGATCAGCATACCCCATTGTGGATTCCGACCTGCTCAATAACTTCAATCCTGCGGGCAAGGTGCAAATTGCCTAGTTGAGTGTGGGGGAGAGTCATGGTATGTTTGATATTGATTGCCTAAGAAACGTCTGGGGAATCGGGGATTTGACAACCTTCTGAAGTCCCTAATGATGCCAATTTGGCGCAACGCATAGTCTTTTGACGATTCTAGGTTTGACGCCTAATTAGCGACTAGGACTCTGGCGAGTATTTCACCGTTGGCCAAGGTGGTTGCAGATAACGAGAGCCAGCGACGGCTAAGCGCTACTATAGTGTAAAGCAAGCGTTGAAGGTCGCGGAATGGTCTTTCCAACGAGAACGTAGCGGAGGGTTGATCCTCCGAGGCGGACCACAGGTCCGAAGACTCAAGACACCCATTGAGACAACTTAGAGGATGTGTGGTCTGCGCATATTAGCTGTTTGGACCAAGGGAGGTAATCTTCCGCCATGGGGAGCTGACGCCAGAGGTCTCCTGTCTATTGTCATCAGTCATTCAGAATCCCCAGATAAGAGCTATGCAACAAGGAGTTGCTGCGACGCATCAATTGGCCATGTCTCGAAGAGTTGCTGACATCAGACACCAGGCAGCTCAACCTGTAGATTTGGGGAGCTGGCAGGAGACGCTGTGATTGGAGCGCCAGTTTGGCAACGGGTAGTGACAGGCGGCGCGTTGAGGTGGTTTGGTCCTCGGATTGGCGGCCGCTGTATCTAAACTTTGGCAAAGCAAAGGGCAAATCGGCCGTTCCAGGCCGAGGAAACCCCCCGCATCCTGCTCAGTCGCGCGAGCTAGGTTCTAATTACCCCGGCGATACCATTGACAAGCTTCATGCGACGAAGTGCTGGTACTTGGTTGTGTACGAACAATTGGGTGCTAGTTCCCTCAGCCAAGCGTGAATGACGGGTAAATGTGCAGCGAGCGGAGAAGCGGGACGAAGAGTTGGTACGATGCCGGCTGAGAAGGATTGAGAGAGTGTGCTTTGGTGTTCGTAGCCTGTAGGGTGATGGAGACTGAGTCTTGATCGAGAACAAAGCTAGAAGGGACACAGACCGTGACAGACGAGAGGCCAGGAATAGATGAAATGGCGAGACACGGGGGGAGTAGCGGAACGGTATCCGAATAGTCGATTTCTGGCATTCTCAGATTCAACCCCTTGCAGGCCGTCAAGGCTGCCGAGATGCACAAGCAGTTTGTGTTTCATTGTGCTCAGGGGCGGTTTGCTTGCTTCCCGTGCGTGCATGATTCCGTCGCCGGATATCTAGGGCTTGCGGGCGAGAGTGTTGAGACCCTGAATGGAGTCGAGAAGAAGACGATGCAACGTCGAGGCCCCAGACCCCAGAGAAACACCATGGCTGAATACTGTGTTTCCGCTTTGGGCAACCCGAATAAGGTGGGGGAGAGCCTTCCATGAGCCCTTGATCATGCTCGATGAAGGGGCCTCTGGCGCTGTAAAGACCAGAGATAGGCAAGTAGCTCCCGAACATCCCCTCGGTCTGGAGACTGGCGATACCGCGGTGGTTCGGTGGAAGCCGAATCAGGAGAAACGGAGAGCAATTTCCGTCAATCAGCAACGGCGAAAGGCGCCAGGCCTGTGGTACCGTCTTTTTACGGCAGCCCCGGTCCGTTCTGGGGAATGGACTGGGGAAGGCAGGGAGCAGAGGGGGAGACCTGGAGGGGGGAGGAAGGCACGACGGGATTGACAAGGGGAGGGGCGTGTGGAGGATGGGGGGAAGGTGCAGCTGTTGGAATACTTGGTAGGTAGCAGGCGCGGCAGGATCTGGGAGCCTCCTCTGACGCCGGACGGGTCTGACCTTATCTGTGGGGAAACATCGAAAGATGTTCCCCAAGCGGGCCAGGGCGGGTCCTGGCCTGAGGGTGAGCCGGTGAGGTGGTGACTGCCCTGATCATTGATGCGCCCAGAGGGAGGCAGTGGCTTCTTTCCTTCCATTTTCCCATTCCTGCCCGGTTTGCATTTGGGACCGAATCCCGGCTCCGGGTCCCGTTGACCTCCGTATTGTCACCTCGACTTCCAAGCTTTCTCTCTTCATTCCCTCCTGGTGCCACGATTCACACCCCTCGATCCCCTTTAGGCCTATCTCCCGCGCCCCAGCTTTCTGTCAATGATTTTCGGCTTGCGGCATGGGTATCCAAGATGGCGAAACTGGTAGGGGACTCTTGATGGGAATACCCGCCGATTCACTTCACTTCCTCTTTTTCCTCTCGGTGCTTCCTCTTGCCTAATCCGACCTAGATTCTCTCACTCTTCTCGGCCTTACTTGACATTGCATTCGATCCAAGAGCCCCGTAGCACTACAGAAAGCCCGCACTACCGCTAGAAAAGACCCTGCAAATCGCAGTCGCCATCGCCGAACGGCTTGGCTATCGCAAATGCAGTCTATGGAGTAGACTACTCTGAATTTGCATTCGCACATCAAGACTCAAATGAATTCAGCCGAAAAAAAGGCCTCCCATTGCCCAGATGGAGAGCGCGCCAATGGAACAGCAGCCCCCATGCTTATCAGCGCAAAACAGCTTTCAAGCGCCTGGGCCCTGGATGGCGGTTGAAACTCCCTCCCCTGGCTTCAATGCCTTCCTACATGGACACTTTTGCCGCCTCAATCAGAACTTGTGCCCCCCACCGGCGCCTCGGTGTGCCTTCAGCCGCTACTACTCACCGTCCCCTCCGGTCCCTGACCTGCGTCGATACGAGCCAAGATGCGTGGGTACCATGCCCTCGATGCGAGGGCCAATCCAGAGTGCATGGCATGTCACCCTGCCCAATTTGGTTCGCATCTCGCGCCGTAGACGTTCGTTTGCTCGCTCTCAGGGCTTTGATATCCCCCATAGAGATTCATACGGGGTACCCGACATGCGTTGATTTGCTTTACAAACTGTCCAGGCCATGCAATGGTGGTACCTTGCGTATGTACGCACCGCTCTCTGGAGACATCAGCTTGGCAATGCGGCCCGTCTGTATCAGCGAACAATGTCTGCCGGGTAAAGTTGATAGATGTCATGGTGATGCTGTGCTTACAGTGTCGTGTAGTCACAATGCACAGCAAGATCCAGCTTCCTACCATCGATCGCCTGCATTGCCGTCGCGATCTTCCCCGCAAGCCAAGCGTCTCTCGCTGCATTTGAACCGAGAGTATTATACAACAAAATTATATCCTTCACGTAGTTAATCCAGATTTGCCCGCCGGTTCCCATATTCTCTCACCGGCCCCTCCACTCCGAGTAATCTTCAAACTAGCCAACTACAAGTCCAAAGGAGCCTCATCCGCCGCTGTACGTTGGGTATCATCGGCCTTCTCCACGATCTTGGGATCTGTCCTCTCCGGATGCCGGTCCGGACTCCGGCTACTCTTCCGTGCGGGGCGGCTAGTCTGCGCCTCTTTCCCCCAATATCATGTCGTGCAGATACATGATTTGCATGGAATTACGGCCCGAGGAAAGCGTTAGTCTTGATACCGGCTAAGAGGCTTGTCGGGTGATGTGTTTGGCTTCACCGAGTGTGAGGAAACCTCGTCACCGAAATATACTCTTCGATATAACCAGCTAGTCGGTGGCTTGAGGCGGGACCGACCATGTAACTATCCAGAACACCCTCTCAAGAAAGGTTGCCGATCTACCTTGCTCAGTCAATAGTGTGGTGGCGTGGAGATTTGACTGGTTGTCAGTTTAGGTCTCAGGGAGTGGTGTAAGAAAGTGACGGATAAGGCTCGATGTCTGACGATGCAGGTATGCCTAAACATTTTATGCCTTGAGTCTATCTCCCATTCAATCACTGTTTGGGTCATACATGGCCAGGTATCCCAAATGCATTCTCAATCGACTGCTACCACGATCATGGAGAAGCATATGTGCATTTGCCCTCCCGATACTTGTAGCTATCAAAGGCCACTTTCTGCTCATCACATGTGGCCCTGAAGGCCCAGCCTGAAGCTGTGAGCCTGAAGCTGGGGAATAGTCCTTGACGCACTCGACTACAGACTATCAACGATACTGTATGAACCATGGATACGTCTTTGAAATGTCCATGACGATAGTCTGCTGGTGCCTTTCCGCTCCGTATGTTTTCGCGATTCAGTCGCTCTAGACATACTCTCGCTTCAGGTATCTCGCTTTGCCTATGAAAGTCCTACTAGCTACTCATCAGACATTGTACTTGTTGCGTGTTCTCCTCGGGAGTTTGATGGACTCGCGCACATGATCCTTATCTGCCTCCACTCTATAAGTCATGGCGTAGCTGCAAGGGCAGGATTCCCTAGGCTGGACAATGGCTCTCTGATGATCTCGTTCCTGATCGTGTCTGACATGCGGTTGGGAAGTAAAGTATGGTCAAGTAGAAGTGGAAACAAGCAAAATATATCAAACGCAGCAAAACGAGACCAAGGATCCTTCTAGTTTCACTGAGAAGACCTTTGTTTTTTGGAATGCTCCCGACAGCACTTACCTTCACTTTTAGATGAGAATGAACCGCAGGGCAAGAGAGCGAGTAGACAACTTGATTAATTTCTTGCCATAACAGCTAACAGTACGTCAGAATGTCACTCAGCAATGAATATAAGGGCTAGAGGTAGTATTGCAGACGCTGGGGAAACTGTCCACAAAAGTCATTCAAGAATGATTGGTAAAAGAGCTCATAATCACTACACATTTTGGGATCCATACACGATCATGGCAATTTTTCTAATCAAATGATCTAAAGCTGCTATACACCTACACTTCTCACAATGCAATCCTGAGTAAGGTATTCAGAGACATCTTGCAACCGATAACGCGGGAGTTGGTGTAGGCTTACAACTGGGCATCTGCTAAAGGAACCACTAAGTTGAACTCATCAAATTTGGGAAAAGCTTTGAAAAAGCGTAAGAAGCAATATTCAAAATGAATTAGGCCAGTCTCTCAGCAAAGGTTAACGTATTGATATGTCTCGACGGCACCTATTGGCATTTCCGACTTGAGGGCTCGGCAGAGCTCGGTCTGAGAAGAGCCGAGCACTGCACTGAACGTGCAATGCCGACCAAGTTCAAAGCTACAGAACCAAAATAAACCCGGTCATGCTCGTAATCAACGATTGCGAAGCAGACGTTCTTCGATCACAGTACATTGCACAGCTTCTGTTTGACTTTTAATTCTTCAGGCCAACATTTATGGAGCCATGGGAGGGAGCAAGCAAGGTTGAGGTTGTCACCGATGACTCACCGCCTTTGGCAGAATTGTTGGACCCACTGAAATTTCTCTCGCCGACCAGCGACGACGTGCGACTTGAGTGAGCCGAATCGACAAAGGCAGACCCAAAATTTTATACCATCTCATATGACTGTATGTTGAACCCATTTCTTCGACGAGCCATACGCCAAGGCACACGCGCTGCGAGCCGCCAATTCTGTACTCTGCCCTTGACTTTGCGCCTCCAATCACTTCGATTGACGGAACCTTCATCAGCCGCCTCTCTCACTCGCGCAGCGTACAGAGGCAGTGCGCCGTCACTCATCAGATTCTGCAGCAGCTGTCCAACTACCAAAAGTAGTGAAATTACCGTCAAAATGAGCGGAGATGAGCAGATCTTCACCTACGATGGCAAGGACTACAAGGGCGTGACCGAGGGCAAGGCCACGATCCTAGTCCCCGCGGAGGTTAACGACAAGAAGGGCCAGCAAGTGTTTTACAACCCCATCCAGCAGTTCAACCGAGACCTGTCCGCGCTGGCCATCAGAGTGTACGGCGAGGAGGTCGTCGAGAGGAAGGCTGCGCAGGCCGCCAAGGCAGCCGAGGCCGCTGCCAAGCGCAGGGACAAGAAGAGACGGCGCGCGGCTGCGGACGAGGGCGGAAACCGGCCGGCCAAGGTGCAAGTTACGGACGACGGCAAGGCCGCTGAGGTCACCAACGGCGGGGAGCCGCAACCCGAGAATGGGGTTCATGGCACTGGCGCTGAGGCCGAGGTGCCCGCAACAGCCACGGAAGCCAAGGAGGGCCAGGCCGAGGGTGAAGACGCAAAGGCTGTGTTAGAGAAGGAGTCGGCGCCGCCTCGCTTTACCATCTTGGACGCCCTGTCTGCCTCTGGTCTTCGCGCGTTGCGTTACTCTCACGAGCTGCCCTTTGTGACGTCAGTGACCGCCAACGACCTGACCAAGAGTGCGATTGAGTCAATTAAGCTGAACATGAAGCACAACGGCCTGGAGGATAAGATTGTGACGAGCCACGACGATGCGATTGCTCACATGTACCGGCGCATCGCAGACGACTTGTCGAACAGGGACCGGTTCGGTAACCCCAGCAAAGAGAACAAGTACGACGCCATCGACCTGGACCCGTACGGAACGGCCGCGCCCTTCCTGGATGCCGCTATCCAGGCCGTCAGAGACGACGGTGGTCTGCTTGCCGTCACCTGCACCGATGGCAGTCACTGGGCAGGCCACTGCTACGCCGAGAAGTGCTTCTCCTTGTACGGAGGCGCACCCGTCAAGGGCCTTCACTCGCACGAAGTTGGCATCCGCCTGATCCTTCACGCGTTGGCGAGCGCCGGATCAAAGTACGGTCTTACTATTGAGCCGCAGTTGTCCCTCTCCATCGACTTTTACTGCCGAGTCTTTGTCAAGGTCCGCAAGTCCAAGGACGCGGTCAACTACCAGGGCGGCAAGACGATGATCATGTACAACTGCCCCGGGTGCTCGGCTTGGGAGACGCAGCCCATGGTCCGGACGCGCGCCGCGCCCAAGAAGAAGGAGGGATACTTTTACAAGCACGGGCTGTCCCAGGGACCTCCTACCGACTCGCACTGCAGACACTGCGGCTCGAAGATGCACATCGCAGGACCCATGTACAGCGGCCCCTTGCACAATGCCGAGTTCATCCAGCGTATTCTCGACGTCTTACCGACGGTCGACAAGAACGTGTACCAGACGACGTCCAGAATCGAGGGCATGCTCCAGACGGCTCTGGAAGAGTATCTCCCGGGCCCGGAGCCGGCAGAAGACCTCGATCCCAAGGATAAGGAGCTGGCGAGGGTGGACCACTACCCCTTCTTCGTCATGCCCTCGCGGTTGGCCGGTACGTTGAGCACGCAGCAGCCGCCGGACGACATGTTCAGGGGTGCCCTCAAGCACCTCGGCTACCGCGTCACCCGCAGCCATTGCCGGCCCGGAAGTGTCAAGACGGATGCGCCGTGGGATACGATTTGGTTCGTCATGCAGGAGTGGGTTCGCCAAAAGGCGCCGGTGCGCACGGAAAAGATCAACTCGCAGATGCCAGCGTATAAACTGCTGGGCCTGGACAAGACGGATACCAACGGGAACGCCACAGAGGTCAAGGAGGCTGATGCCCCGGTAGAGGTGGTCGAGGCGGAGAAGGAGGAGGAGGAGGCTACCAACAAGGAGGAGGAAAAGACGGCGGACGTCGAGATGAAGGACGGATCGGAAGACAAGGCCGAAGAGAAGCTGTCCGAGGAGGCGCTGCGCAAGACGCTCGTGTTCGACGAGAACCTCGCCAGGCTCGGCAAGCGCAGGGAGCAGAGAAAGTTGGTCAGATACCAGATGAACCCGCGCGAGAACTGGGGGCCCATGACAAGGGCGAAGGGCGCGTGATCGGACGGGACACAGCAGGAAGAAGAAAAGCAAAGTCGACTTTAGCCGAGAAGAAGCATTACCAAATTCTTACCAACACTTGAAGCCGTGCAATGCGAGGTAAACAGTCACTGTCCATTCGTCTGTTCGAGAGGTTGCAGACTGACGCGATTTCATCCCAGATATCTGTGTCTCCAACCTGACTCAACCTCCTCGCCTTTGGTAGTTGTGCGCCTCTTATTTGCACCTGCTTGGACAATCAATGCATCAATGTCATCTCTCGGGCATCCCTTCTCGCCCATGGTCTCTTTCGTCCCTTCTCGAACGGGCTTCTTCGCATCGTGGTGGCGGGCGCGCGAACTGCCAACTTTACGACCAACCATAGGCGCCAAACCGCGCTCTTCAAATCTCAAGTTGCAATCCTTGCGGTGGGATGGCCGAGTGGTCTAAGGCGACAGATTTAAGCTTAGTCAGCAACTCTGTTACTCGTGAGAGTGCGCGGGTTCGAACCCCGCTCCCATCATTTTGGCTTTTTGTGACGTGGGTTTGAATTTGCGGGGTGTTGGCAATCGTTTTTGTGTATTAAACAAGTGTGCAATTGGGTGACGGGGCTGAATTGGCTGTGTTATCAGTAAGTTAAGGTCAGGAAAGGCAAAAAGCCGGCCTGTGCAACATGGTGCGGGCGGCGTTTCGGGGGTCGATTGGTCGGTCTTCCGGATGGTGGCAGCGGTTCGGGCGGCCACCCGGTCCCGGCTGGCATGGCTGCTAAATTCGCTACCACAGGCGCTGTTTTCCGGGTGCTTTTGGTGCCCCGCCGCCCTTCCGTTCGCTAAGGTGACTGACTACCTTGGCTTGATGAGGTGCGTTTGGTATCAGTTGCAGAAATAACGCAATCGCTGGGTCTATGGCATATTTCCCACAAACTCATCCACAGCACCAGCCACAGTTTTGCAAGAGGCGATTTGTAAGTGAGGTGTGTGTGTCTCAGCACCAGGTAGGAGGGTAACACGCACGCTTACTATTCATCGCTAACCGGGGTTTTGGGATAGGATTGCCAACGCCTACGCTTCCTGTGCATCCGGGCTTACTCCCAAGGCACTAAATAACCCACGCATCTCACTGCGTTGTAGAGGAGGAGGTACTCTTACGGCCACCTGCCCGAAGAGGCTTCGTCTCGTTTTTGGTCCATCGGTGCTTTCCTCAGTCCCTGGTGGCTGGCTGCCTGGTTGCACCTTCAAGTGTTGATAAACCTCGCATTAACGTCACCCGTATATCGCCATATTCAAACAACCGGCAAAGGGGTTTCGAGGTGACAGACCTGCACACTTGCTAGCCTGAGAAGTTCAGACCAACTCTTCCTTTCGAGATCGAAGACCCAACATGAGCAACGTAGACGGCGCCGAGCCTTCGGGCGAGCCCCACGCTCACGGCTTCGTACCCCGCCACGCCCGCGATGCCGCCTTCACAGACGGCAAACTCACCTTCACCACGCAAAGCGGCAGTGAGTCCGCTCGCCCAGAGGAGATAGTCTTCATCCTTCCCGCGAGAAGCGATCCGGTCTCGGGTCCCATCATCTGCGTCCTCAAGGAAGACCTCGAGGCCAAGGAATCCCCTTATCAGCTCGACATCATCCTGCTCGTGGAGGGCGACCTGCCTACCGAGCTCACCAGCCGCGACCTCCTGCTCCCGCAGTTTCCGGAGCATCTCACGCCCAGGCCGGAAAGCCACGACGTACACTTTGTTGTCTCTACTAAGTCTGGGCTGGGTCACGCGCCAAAGTTCTGGGACGGCGTTGTTCAGCCTCTGATCCTGCTTGCCGGCCAAAACACGACGTCTGGAGATTTGGCGTCTGCTTTCTCTCCAGAAGGACTCTCGGCAGCCCATGGCCTGCCTTCCAGCTTCAGCGTTCTGATAACGGAAGACGCCGACAGCGTTCGCAAATTCGCAAAGGAGAGGTGGTCCGCTAGACAAGCCACCTCGAGCTCCGCCTCCTCACCCCGGACCGAGACCATCGTTCTCCTCAGCGGCGACGGCGGCGTCGTCGACCTCTTGAATGGGTGCGAGGAGGAGAAGAAGGAGGAAAAGGAGACCGGATCATCCTCCGCCACTACGACCCTACCGACCCTCGCTCTCCTACCCCTCGGTACGGGCAACGCCTGCTTCCACTCCCTCCACAAGCCCCTCTACATCGAGAAGGGGCCCTCACACATGGTCCTCGGCCTCCGCACCCTCTTCTTCGGCACCTCGCACCCACTGCCCAGTTTCCGCGCCTCCTTCTCCCCCGGCGCCCGTCTCATCTCTTACACGGCCGACCCGGGCCCGCATGCGCCCTCAAGCGAGAGCGAGGACAGTGGCAGTGGCCACGGTGACGACGAGACGGCGCTCTCCCGCCACGACACGAGCGTCGACCACCTCTTCGGCGCCATCGTCGCCAGCTACGGTTTTCACGCCCAGCTGGTCTGGGAGAGCGACACGCCCGAGTACCGCAAACACGGCGACAAGCGCTTCGGCATGGTCGCGCAGGAGCTGCTCAAAGAAAGCCACGCGTACGTCGCCACAGTCGAGGTGCGGTCCCCGGGGGCGGCAACGGGCGAGCAGAGGTGGAGGCGCGTGGAGCGCGAGAGGTTCGGGTACGCCCTCGCGGCCATGGTGTCGAACCTGGAAAAGACGTTCACGATCGCGCCAGATAGCGGACCGTTGCAGGGCAGGCTCAAGCTGGTGCATTTCGGGGCAGTGGGCGGGGAGAAGACGATGGAGATCATGATGGCTGCGTATAAGGAGGGCGCGCATGTGGGTATGAAGTGGACGGATGCGGAGGGGACAGAGGATCATCTCGGGTACGAGGACGCGGAGGAGGTTCGGGTCACGATCGGGGAGTCGGATCCGCGGTGGCGGAAGGTGTGTGTTGACGGGACGATTGTTGAGATTCCCGAGGGCGGGTGGATGGCTGTTGAGACGCTGGGGAGGCCCCTTTTTGGGATTCTTGCAGATCGGTCGGTGGTGTAGGTTGGTAGATGAAGAATAGATACGGTGGAGGGCATGTTTGGTATGCTTGATGTGGTGACGGGCAAGAGATCTCTGGTGGTAGTACCTTGAGGTTTCCTTACGAATCATACAAGACGATAGATGGACTAGCTTTCAGTGGTCTTCAAACTATTGCGGCTTTTTGTTAGTGACAGCATTTCTTTCAATCTGGAGAGGCCTTTAGAGCATCTCAATCTCCATATAGCTGGTACTTTGACATGCTGTCAATGCCCGTACTTGAAATGCCCCCGCTGATATTGGTCACATACCGAATACAAACAAGCTATAGAGCTAGTGTTCTAGAACCTGCACACGAATTCACAACTCTCAATAAGGTAAAAAACTTCACCCTTACAAGCCAGGAGACTCAGATTTGGTACAGCAATATATGTTCGAATACCAACGCCGCTTCTGTTCTTGAAAGAACCCCGGTTTCAAGACAATGTAGTGTACAAAGATTGATTCCCCCCGGAGAACTGAAAACCAGACCGGTGCTGAAGAAACGTCCCGGTTGACAAGTCCTTGAGAAAGCATGGGAGGATATGTCGTTCTACATGTCGGCGCGGGCTACTGAGGCGAGTCTTGCGGCTGTCTCGACACAAGGGGCGGAAGGGGACGAGGATCAGTCCTCAAAAAGCAAAACGAACGACCTGGATTTGCTGTTGTCGTTGTGGAGGTTCGTTCATTGTTCACGCCGAGGAATACGTATCTTGAAAGAGACATCAACGTATCACAATATGTATTCATGCTCGAGCTTTGGATACACAATGACAGCACTTCTCAACATCTAGAAGTGAATAAAGTCCGTAAAAGACTTCAGAGAATAGGCTGCTGTAAGTTCTCATGGCACAACAACCTGTGACTCAACTACGTGGGTTGACTAGCAAAATTCGAGTATTATGTATGTAAAAGCGGCCCAAGGTTCCTGACTTAAGGTACCTAGCAAGTAGAAATTACAAACTTCTGGCATAGTAATATATTTTTCCAGATCATGATTCGTTTGAGAGATCCTCCAATCCTTGAGTAGATAGGCCACAGATGAGTCGGCACCAGCTCCATGACGTTAGAATTACACGAACATGATGAGAAAACTACAAGCGCCGGTATTCCCAACAAACGCAAAGCCGATTTGCTTGATCTCCAAAGCTCTCTAAATCAATTACAAGGTTGCACCAAAGACGACATTAGACTATCATCCAGAATACAGTCAAGGTGCGTTTGTGTAAAGCAAGTCCCTACTCCCCCCTCGGACTGTCTCACAGAAAAGACCAGGAACACAAAGGCCGATGGAATGAATACTTTCATCCCACATTTAATCATGCCATGCAGGAACACTGAGTAGTCACATCAAGGCAACTGATGAGAGACTTCAGAGGTCCTAGTGTCAGTAGGACCAATCTCAACATCGTGGCACCTCATGACTGGCATTTCATAGACGTCAATTGATAAAGTGTCTTCTATCTACCTTGTGCCTAGGCTTCTCGATTCATGTAGTCAACAATACTGAGCTCGAGGCATTCTCCGACATCCAGTCAGAGCTCATAAGGACCATCGGGCTAAAGCGATTGCTGGACTAAAACGCCCGTGAATGTGCGGATGTATTCCTACAAGCAGCTCGCCGAGACTTGTTCAATCTCCTCAACCCCTCTGGTGCTAAAGAGATTGTCAACTGTCGTGTAGCAGTCTCTGTCAAGCATAGACAGCCGGTTATCGTGCATATCTTGCTCAAGAAGGTCTACATCCGTGAGATTCCTGATGATACGAAGAATTCTTAGCCCTTGTAAAGATCTCGGCCTGGACTCTGATCTCTCGTCTTCCCAGATTGATGCTCTGCACTTAATGTGGCATCAGCAGCAGCAGCAGTTAGAAACCAAACTCTAGTCAAGTTGCCCCTCCTCCTCCATTTGTCAACTAGTCGACAAGGTACTATCGTTGATGCCACGACGCATCGTGCCTAGAACGTTTCCCTTTCCAAATCTCGTCTAGCCTCTTAGTAAGAATCGCTGGAGTATCAATCGAAGTCTTTGCTGAGTTAAGACACAATATTCGAGACCATTATGCAATGAGCTGATGCTGTTCCTTTCTTTTCGCCGTGGTAGCGTCCTAAACGCGTGAGTCTCTCAATTCACAAATGCGTTTGATCATCCGACTAACATACATTGGCTACGATCCTCCTGGAGTTGCAATGACGGGAGAGTGAGTCACTAAGGGGCCATTACAATCTCTCGATCGTGTGAGCCGCGATGAGACGTCTTCCTAAAAGAAGATTTGGCAATTGTCTGGCTTTTTCATTCTGTAAATCGATATCGAGCAAACGAAACTTATAGGGTGATAAGTAGTCGTCAAGCCTCCTGGCCGGATCAGGCAAGTACATGTTACTGCGATATCTAACTCGATGGTGTGGGGCGAACGGAACCTATATATGAATGTCAAAATACATGTATATCTATATGTTTTCCTAGAGACTTTGAAATATAGCCTGATCACCTCAAGAGTCCCCTTACACGTGTAGCCCTTGATGTATCTACGGATTGATTTACGTATTCTGAGGGTATCCTCTTGTCTGCTCCTCAATAGGCCATGTCGTCCTTTCGAGTACTCTACCGGCCTGTATCTACATTGTTCCCTATGAAGAAAGAGAAGATGCAAAGAGAAAATATTGAAAGCAAGGCAAGCCAACACTTCCCTTGACCTAGATACCCCACCCTTCGCAAGCTCAAAAGCTACATCGTAAGAGCTTTAACCATGTCATTGGGGCTCTTGCGCCACTCAACTGCCTCCCACTGAATTTGGGTCCTCGTATGTTCCCTCAATAAACACCCTCTGAAGTCCAAAGTAACTGTGAATGCATTCCTTATGAATCATCCGATCAAACAACCCATGTGAAGCTCAACCTCATCTAGACAACCAGATCATATACAACAGAAGAGAGCTTCAAAGAAGCCTCCGCCATCTCCATAGACGCATGAAAGCCTCGAGGAAGCCTCAGTGACATATCAATACAAATCCGATACCCTCGGAGCCGAGACATCCCACTAAAAAATGACGAGAGGAGATTGAACTGAATCCCCCCAAGAAGCATGACGTCTCCGCATACGCACTTTAGCAGCTGCAATAAAGTGGTTGTGCCCCCCCCCCCCACCCCTGTTCAGCCTTGACTCTTGACTCTTGACACCATAACCGCTCATCAACTATCAGTATACGATAATAGCCCCTCTTGCGGAAACACAATAGCCAATGTTTGGGTGTTTCGAGGCATCTGACCACATTTCCCATGATGTACTGAAAAGACAGGTGATGAACTACCCCCTTTTGGGTCCCCTGATTCTCCCTGAGACACCAGAGCAGAGAGTGAGTCTTGTCTTCCTTCCCATTGCCAGGGACAAGGGATGAGGGGGCTGAGACACCGCGTTTGTAGACCCACATTCGCGCAGATGAAAGTGAGACTCTCATGCCGTCACGAAAATTTCATGATGGGGGGAAAAGGTTCCGATTTACATACAGCCGGACCCGAAGTCCCCCTCAAAACAGGGAGCCGGCAACCCGCAAGCCACACGGCGCTTGTTTTCCTTGGTTCACCACTTGACCACCAGCCGTGACCCAGCCACAGAGACGTTGCATTCTTCGGCAGGAGGGATAAGGACCGGGAACGAAAAACGAGTACTGGGAAGACGTGTTCCGTTCTCGGCCCTAGGTAAGCCCGTGGAGGGCATGGAAAAAGAAAAGAGGAACGGGGCTATTGCCAGTAGGGCAGCACACCCGAGTGAGTAATTCATGACGCAGGCCGTAAATGCCCGCTGTTGTGCACCCCTCGGCCCGACGAGGTCGTATTCAGCCACCACCCCTGCCGCCCCATTTCAACATGCCTAGATCGTAAGAGTGGCTGTCCCCTTGAATGTTCGTATTTCACGCGTAAAGCCACTCGGCTTCAACGATGCGTAGCGGCTCTCGATGGAGTAAAAATGTCACGAGAGGCATCGTAATGATGGTGGTTCCCGGGAAGAACAGCATATCGAGCGGTGATTGAATAGATCAGGCAGATCACCGGACGAGGCACCCAGTAGGAAGGTCCTGCGTACTCTGTTGCCCAGAAAGCAGCGTCATCCGCAGATTCGGTGCAACTGCGCGATGCAGGGATCTGGTCCCGAGTTTCTCAGGGATTATGCGGCAATTCCCTAAAGCTGGAGCTATAACTCTTGCCAAGAATGATCGTGACATTCGAGGAACGACAGGCGGCTAGAAAGCGCCGGAAGTTGAATGACCACCACGGGCTAACGACGACCAAGGAACGGAACGGGGGGTAGCTTGGCAAGGGGAATCGCCCTAGTCACAGTGTGGCGGCAGTTCAGGGTCTGCACAGCTCGTTTGCGGAAGCTTTGCCGCTGGCTGAAAGACGCGTGGCCGGACTTCGTGGATTTGGTGAAAGACTAGGGCAAGAGGGTGACACGGTGGGCAATGCCAGCTGAGAAGAAGGAATGGTGACCATCGTGTCGTCGGTACCATGTCACCATGTCAGCGGATGACGGCGTGGTGAAGGAATCCAGAGGTTGTGATCTGCATGTAGTAAGACGTAGGGGGGATGGCGTCGCATTCCTTCCAGGAGCCCTGGAGCGCGAACGTGCCGGCTTAGAGGGGTCAGATGTGAGGATCTCTAAGGATATCGGTAAGGCTGAGGAGGATTGAAAGTTTGTACTACGCCAGCACTGGCTCCAGTTACATGTGGAGAGGGGCGGATTGAGTTGCTTACTACTAGCACTAGACGCTGGCGGGAGACGGGCTGTGTGAGTGTTGTTTTGGTTGCCAGCTGGAGCTGGAATGCCCTGATGAATTGGGGAATTTTGGCAATGTATTCAGCGGTGGAATTACAGTGAGCAAGTAGATTATGGGACGCGGCCCTGAGACCGTTAGCCAGGAGCGGACGAATAACGTAGGAGCAGGATGATATTGCCGAGACAAGGGCAAGGCTGGAAGTAAGACTCGGGGAAAGGGAGGTGCCTTGCCATGGAGCAAGGGTACGAAATCGATGACGCTCTGAAAGGGTCTGAGATCGAAGCCGATATTCCGTCCACAACCACGTTGAAGTCCAATTCTGGATGCAAAAGTGTGATATGGTGGCTGATATTGAGAAGGATGGCGCATGGTCAGGGAAGAAAGAGATTGGAAGGCTGGCGTAAGGTAGAGCAGATGGACGAGGTCAGGCAGACAAGGTGTCAGAGTCCGAGAGAGAGAGAGAGAGAGAGAGTCTGGGCCCATTGAAGGCAGCAAGTGACAAGAGTACCTTAGGTACCTCAAGGTAAGCTAAGGTAAGTGAGGTGAGGTGCGATCTTTGTCATCGGATCATCCCTTCGGTGTTCGGTGAAGGGTACCTCGCACCCGGGCCGACCACAACCTTCCCGTCTGATGGACGCTCACCAGCACCGGTTCGCGCACTGTGCACCCTGCAACCTGTCCAGCACCCTGGCGCGCCGTTCGTCCCATCCATTTTCCCGTCCAGATTTCACCGATACTCGACGACGTGTCTTTTCTGGAATTTTTATAAGCCAAGGCTGGTCGTTAGTCGAGCTATCTCAGCGCAGACCAAAGACGGAACAAGCCGTGGCATTTTCAACAAAAGCTAATCTGGCCGCAAGCGGCCGCACTTACAAGATATGCCGGGCTGAGATGGTTGATCCCCGCCACGGGACGCCGTCGCTGTAGCTAGGCGCGCGCAGGGCCTGGACCCAGCTAAGATGGTAAGCTCCTACCTAAGCAGTGCTAAGCAAGCTAAGGTTAGGTAGTTGCTAGCCCCCTCATGCCCAGGAACGGAGTAAGTTGCAAAACACGTAGGTAGTGACATGCTATCGATGCTATCTCTCGTGCATTCTCTCTCCCCACTGTCACCTGTTTTTTCCAATACAAAACATCTGACTCGTCCGCGCAGACTCGGAAATCTGTCGAGGGGGAACCGTGAGACAAGTGGAAAGCGAGAGACAAAAATATGGCACGCGGGGATTGAAGGTCCGCAATGATTAAATATCTCAGACATTTCTGCCTCTCAAATCTCTTAGCGGAGATACCTCCGGATGCCCCTCTTCGGCCGCCCACCGTAGCTCTAGGCTATCCCTCCCGTCTCTTTCTGGAGT
>JFBX01000106.1:365818-446318 GCA_001563135.1 Colletotrichum simmondsii | reverse complement strand
TCCCTCCCACCCTACCATTCCCTAACTCAGTCATAGCTAGAAGCCCGCTAACATCCCACCTCTCCCTCAACAGCCGAAGACAACATGAACGTCCAGCTCAAAGACATCACCGTCACCGCCCGCGACGGCCGCGTCTCCCACCTCGACCAGGTCTACATCCGCGGCTCCCACGTCCGCTTCTTCATCGTCCCGGACATGCTGCGCAACGCGCCCATGTTCCGCTCCCGCAACGTCCGCGGCCGCGGTGTCGGTATGGCGCGTGGTCGCGCGACTGTGAGCAGGGCGAGGGCCAGCGGGCGCGGAGGACGCTAGGATCGCAATCCGCATTCGCAGCATGCCTCTTCGACTCGGCCTTGAGATTACCCTGACGCGCATCTGTGAGGAGACGATTTAGCGGTAAAAGAGATCAGATACGGAGGGACAAGGAAGGCATCTTCGACACGAGACACAGCGCGCGCATTATTTTCCTTTAACACGGACACCCTCCGCTTTCCACCGCTCGAAGACTAGAAGGAAAGGATAGGCGAGAGGACTTCCTTTGCGGTGAACCCGGGGGACTTTCAGCATTGCTCCACGGGGGAGAGACAGGAAAAAGTTCAAGGCGTTTTATGGGGTCTTTTGAAGGTTTCATGGGGAAAGTCCTCAAGTGTTGCAGGGGCGGATGCCAGTCAGTCGAGGGGGGCAAGGAACACACTCAAAGCAGCGTGGGGCACGATAACTGAGGGTCGAGTTCTCCCAACAAAGTCCAGCAATCCGAGGACGGGAAGTCACTGGCCAGGCAGCATGTGGGAAATGGCGGTCGCTAGGGTAGGCCTCACTCTTTCTCTAATCTTGAAGAGCCAGCCATCAACCAACCCTAAGCTGACACAGAAAGTTAGGCGTCAATGCCAAAAACACCGCAGCAATAGAATGCAAACGCCCCTCTCGGCGCCCAAGATTTCTTGTCTTTTTGTCTGGTATCCGAACGTCGTGCGTGCATGTGTATGTCTATCATGGACATGTTCTTTTATACATTATACAGATGATGATACAACCTCGTGACATGCAAACCCCTCCTTCTTGCTCATATCACTTCTACTTCAACCGCTTAAGCGCATCCTCAGCCTTCTCAACAAGCTCCTTGGCCCTGCGAAGCTCCTCCGCGCCCTCAACAGCAGCCCCTTCCCTTGACCCATCAAGCGTATCGGCGACGCTCTGCTCCACGCCCCGCACGGCCTTGCGGCCTTCCTCCCGTACCTCACCCTCCCAGTATGTCCGCGCCGTCTCCCACTTGGTCTGCAACCTGCGCAAGCTCCACATCAAGCCCAGCGCTGCGACGGCGCCGGCCTCGTAGATGGAGGAAGCGTACTGCGACACGTAAAGCAGACCCGCAAGCGCCGTCGTCAGGGCCGAAGTGCTCGAGGCCTGTAGGACGAGTTTCTGCGCGAGGGCCTGTAGTGCGGGAACGGTTTCCTCGTGGAGGTAGCGGCGCGTGAAGGCGATGTGCGTCGGCCATTTGGGCTTCTGCGTCACGGCCTTTGCGACGGTGCTGCTCTCGGGCAGGGATTTCTGGAGCTCGGATGTCGGCTGCGCGTACACCGGCGGTTCGGTAGTGGTCGAAGCGACGCCGGACTCGGCGATGCGGCCGGCCAGGTATACGAGCTCTCTCTCCGCGCCGGGGAGGAAGCGCTGGCTGAGCATGTCGGTCGTGAGGACGCCCACGTCGTCGACTCGCCAGAAGAGCTTCCACCAGCCCAGCTTGCGCCATCTCGTGCCTGCGAACGCGAGGTCGAGCTGCTGCTGGAGCTCCTCGTGCGCGAACTGGGACCACTGCGCCAGTCTCTCATTCATGACGGTCAGCCCGGATGACGCGGCCTCCGTTGACAGGCGTCCTGACAGCAGACGCGATTCCTCGGCTTCAATCTCTGCGAGAGCGTTGCGTAGGAGTGAGGCGACCAGGAGACGGACTGCTGGCTTGGTAGCCTGGCCCTCGTCCGTCTGCACGCCTGTTTTAAGCCATTGAATAAGGACGGGCACATTGCTCTTGTACCATGCCCTCTCGTACTCCATAGCGTTGCCAATATTCTGGCGAATTAGATCAAGCCCCTTGCTGCCCACCGACACATCAATCGGCTGGAACGTGACGCCCACCTCCTTCTCCACAGGATACTCTGGCAGGTTGACAGCACCAAAGACGGTATCGCGGTACTCGGCCAACGACAGAGCCGCAACCGAAGCAGCGCCCATAACGCCCCCAGAAACAACCAAAGCCTTGTGCACCGGCGTCGTAATAGGCGTGTACCGGCCCGTGTTGGACGGAATATCCACCGTCGGCACAAGGACAGCCTCCTCGACGTCCTGCAACGCCGTCTCGCCTGGTCCCGGCACGGAACTGAAGGGATTCACCTCCATAAGCAAAAGCTCAATCCCGTGCCCATTGAGTGCAGGTGACGACACATCAAGCTCGTGCAGCAGATTCGTCTTTGATATTGTCACGCGCGGCGCGGCCTCCGCGGCATTGTGCTCCTGCCCGATGCGCACCACGAGCGGGTGCGACGGGTCATGCTGCGCTAGCTCCCTTTCCCACTCCGCCTCGTCGCCCAGGGGATCCGCGAGAAGTAATCGAAGAAGGTCCTTTGCCGCCTTGCCCTGCTCCGCGCTGCCGTTGGCGAGGGAGAGGATTGCGATGCGGATCGACTCCTGGCCGGGATCCTGGCGCAGGCCCTGAAGCGCGAGCTGTAGACGGGAGAGGTTGACGTGGTTGACGGCGTGTTTTTGGAGCTCTAGTAGGGTGTCGATGAGTTCTTGCCTCGGGTTCTCGGGTGCGATTGTCTCTTGTGGTGGTGGTGATGTTGTCGACTCGGTGAACTGGAAGCGGCGTTGTCTCAATGCCTTTCTTGCTTGATTACGGCTGTTTGCGGTGGTGTTCGTACTCGTCGTCGGTCGCGAGGGTGTGGAAAGCGAGCAGAACAAGCATACTGCAGGTGAAGGGAATGTAGCATTCTGCTTTGCAGCAGTTAGGGAAGATGCGGCGCGGCCTGCGATTGGCCTCAATGGGAGTCGCGGAGGCATCGTGGACGAATTGCAAGAGAGAAAGGGAATCCGTGTCCCGTCTCTTGCTTTCCTGGATACGACGGGAGGCAAAAGAGTGAACCGTCGAGAATTGGGTTGGTGATGGTTGAATGATGTCGGCCGGGGAGACGGGTGGACAGAGCTCCCAAAAAATGCTCGGTGAACCCGACCCAAGCTCCGATCCATGTGCACCGTCGGGCTAAACTTCGGAGAACCACTGGAGCAGGGAAGTTTCCCCCCCACCCCCGCCAATCTGCCACCACTATGACCACCACTAACCGACCTGGAGGTCCCAACTGTTCTCTCCCGTGCTGTGTAAGTCACCGGAGATATCAACCCGACAACCATCTTGATCCCTGGCCTTCCCTCGATCATTGCCTACAAACCTCGCATCTCTCTCCATCCTTCTTCAGCTCCTCGCGACTCTAAACCACTGAATCCGATTCAACCCGAGACACGCAACACCGCGCCAGCCATGGCCCAATCCACCGCCCACCGCCGTCTCCTTCAAGAGTATCGCGCCCTGACAAACAACCCCCCAGAAGGCATCACCGCCGGCCCCGTCTCCGAAGACGACCTCCTTCACTGGGAGGCCCTGATCCAAGGCCCCGAGGGAACGCCCTTTGAAGGCGGCGTCTTTCCCGCCGAGCTCAAGTTCCCCAAGGACTACCCTCTCGCCCCGCCGACCATGAAGTTCCTCGTCGACATGTGGCACCCGAACAGTACGTCACCTCTCCTTTCCAAACCTGGAGTTCCAGAGAAAGAACATCGCTAACCGCAAAGCAAACAGTCTACCCAAGCGGCCTGGTCTGCATCTCCATCCTCCACCCCCCAGGCGACGACCCAAACCACTACGAACACGCCTCGGAGCGCTGGTCCCCGATCCAGTCGGTCGAAAAGATCCTCATCTCCGTCATGAGCATGCTCGCCGAGCCAAACGACGAGAGCCCCGCCAACGTCGAGGCTGCCAAGATGTGGCGCGAGCGGAGGACGGAGTACGAGCAAAAGGTCCGCGACGGGGTTCGGCGGTCGCTGGGTCTGTGATGCGGCAGGTCTTCTGGCGATGGCACAGTAATATCAGGCGGTTTGATCGCGATAACCCATCTTATCTAGAGAAGAGTCGCAGGCGATGCGGCAAAGATCAGTAAGCGGAATACCTTAGTAGAGAGAGATCTGAAGGATCAACGTAGGCAGACATAAGAGGGTGCGGTGAACACTACAAGCATAGCACGGCGTTTGGGGAATCAATCAAATATGGCTTCGAATATTCACTTCCATCGTCAATGCTTGCTTGCCCACTTGCATTCGTGATAAATGCCTCCAGCTTTCCTGCTGTCCTTGCGGTACTAAATCCGCTCTCTCACATGTCTAAACCCTCTCTTCCGTGCAGCCCCTAAGGTATTTACAATCCGTTCTCGGACTTGAACTTATCCCAACTCTCATTCAACGTCGCGAAGACCGTAGCAGCGATAAGCCTCACTTCCGTGCTAGCGTCTTGGGGAAGCTACATATTGTTAGCGCAGGCTCATAGTCACAAAGTAAAGCAGAAATAACGTACCTTATCGGGATGACACTTAGCAATGGCCTTCATGTAGTGAATCTTCACCTTGTTGGCCATGACAAGCTCGTGCAGCCCAACCTTCTTCCATCCGCTATTTTCCCAGAGAACTGAGTCCAAGCTACCGATGAGAGCACGCAGGTTGTCCCTCTTGCCGTCCCTCCATGCCGCAATCTTGGCGTCGACCTTCTCCGACAGCGCGAACTTCTCATCGTCTTCTTGCGCCGCTGCCTGATTCTGCTTGCGCAAGCGCTCCACGGCTTCCATGTTCTTAGCAGAAGCTGCAACAGGGCGGGACCGAGCAGGAGCAGCAGCGGCCGGTCTAGGCTTAGGCTTTGGCTTGGGAGCCAAGGCCGACTGGCATCTTTGTCGGCCAGAGATGGCGGTAGGACCGCCGACGCCGTTCTTCACGGAGGTTGACCAGACGGCGTGGGCATCGCCCCATCGCTCCATCTGTTCGAGGGCCTCAGCCTTGCGGCTCAATGCCTTGCCGTACAGATCCCGCATGTCGCGGTTTTCCTGGCCACCGGTGTCGCCCACAACAGACACCTGCTCGCCTTGACCTCCACCGGGACCAATGATCTTGAGCGCAGCATCAGCGTCCTCAACAGCACGCTTGGGCTCGCCATTCTTCAACGATGTCAACGCGCGATTTGTGAGGATAACAATCGCAAGAGGATGCGAAGATGGCACAGCAGATAGTGATGATGTATAAGATGAATGAGCTGCGCCGTAATCTCCTCTCTTGAAGTGAGCAGTTCCATCGAGACGGTGTTTTGTTGACTGTTGTACCGCCGCAGGTGTAATGGGTGGGATTTGACGAGCGGGTCGAGGAGCTGGCTTGGGAGATGGAGGTCTTGCAGGCCGCGAGGCTTGAGCGGGCTGAACGGGTCGTGTTGGCTGCGATGATTGAGCCGGGCGTTGAGGGAGTGACTGCGAGGGCTTCGGAGCTTGGGAACCAAAAAGCAGGTCCGGTTCCTCCTGCTGTGGCGGAGGCGCTTCTGGCTGAGGTGTCGCCTTCTTCCTCCTAGCAGGGCTGACATACGAAGCCGCGCCGTCGTCCGCCATTGCCAGCTTGCTTGCACGACTTCTTGAATCCGGTATTGCTGTGCCGCTCTGCTGCTGCTGCCATCTAGGTACCGGAGTGCCTCTGCCGCTTGACGGGGCCGATACCGCAGGAGATTGGTCTCTCGGGGACGCTGTCCGGCGAGGAGCCTCTGGTCTCGAAGACTGCGACGATTGCCCGGCTTTTCTTTGCGGCCGACCGCCAGACTCCAGCATCATAGCCTCGTCTGTAGCCTCTGCCACCCGCCGCTCAGGCTGAGCACGATCAGCTTGTGCTGAGCGCATCCATTTCGGCTGGCTGGGGTCGCCCTCGGGTTGGTTGAAGTCTGCCACTGCGGCCGCCACCTGCTTCTTGCTAGTCTTCCAGAGAGAGTTGGCTGTTTTGAAGAGGCTATTTCCCATGGCCGCCGCAGTCTTTGAGAAGTCAGCTTCACCGGCGGGGGATCTGGTATCAGCCCGTCTTTGACTGTCCTGTCTAACACCATCATCTCGCCCTCTCCTTGAAGCAGCTGCTGGATCCTTTCCTTGAGCCTTCGCCTTGGCTTGTCTGTGGGCATCGTCCAAAAGCCAGTTGGCCGCTGCTTGCACATTCAACCCCGCACCACTCTCTGTCAGACCCCTTCGAGCGTTTTCAGGGGTGAAGCCGTAATCGACGAGCTGCGCGACAGCCCTGTCAAATTCGGCCATCTCACCCCTGGGAGCTGGCTGTCGTTCATCATCTGAGCTGGAGTCAGATGCCTCAATGGGTTTTCCGGGCTCAGGCCCCTTGGGCTGTGGGGTGGGTTGCTTGCGCCGCACTTCTTCGACCGGGCGGGCTAGGTCTCCGAGGAAGTCATCATCATCGTCGTTCGTCGGAGGAGGTGCTGGAGATGCGGCCTTGGGCTTTAGCTGGTTCAGACCAAACGGATCGTCGTCGTCCCCAAAGCCGCCATTGGCAGGGGCAGGCGCCTGATTCCATGCGCTTGGGTTGCTGAGGTCCAAGCCCGGGGCAATCGCAGGCGAGGGGCTCTTCTGAGGAGGCGGAGGGTAGTGGCTTGCATTGTCGACCTTGGTCTCAGAGTTGAACGCCGCGAAGAGGTCGTCATCATCGCTGGCCTTCTTGCCTGTAGAAGAGCCAGGGGATAGTATGCCCGGGGACGTCGTCCTCGACACGGAGCCCGATCCCAGTGTATCCAAGAAACCACCACCAAATTGCGCCTGCGCTTGTTTCTTCCTCTCCTCCTCCTTCTTCCTCTTCTCAGCCTCGAGTCGCTGCTGCTGTTCCAGCAAGGTGAGTTTCGACGTCGGTTTCGCAGTCCCGGCACCACCAAAGCTCATCAAGTTGCTGAAACTATCGGCTGGTGGCTTCGCGGGTGGAGGTTTCGCAGCCACGGCTCCTGATCCTTGGGCAGACAGAGGCGTGTTCCGGCCAGAGGGAAACGGAGATGGCGTTGAGTTGGCCGGTCGCATGGAGCCGAAGTAGTTGGCGCCCGAGGGGTTCATCGGCGGCGGCTTGTTGTTCGTCGTGTTGGTCGACGACGACCAGTTCAATCCCGAGAGATCATCCATCTTAAAACTTTGCTGATGGTCAAGGTGTAAACTTCATTTCATGAGCTTCGTGAGGTCGTGAGGGCATCGAAGGTGGCTCAATGCATCGTTTTCGGTTGCTTGTTGACTTTCGACTGCCACTTGTTCCTGCATCGGGCTTCGTTGATTGCGTGCGGTGTCGTGTGCACGTAAGGTGGCATGTGGGACAGGTGTGGCTGAAGCTGAGGTCGATGTGGCTGGTGACGATCCTCTGGAGGACTGCGCCACATGAGGCGAAGTGAGGAGACACATCGGCGTTAAGAGTTAGGTGCCATTCAAGTGCACGACCCAGCAGATTTCACGGGTGGCGCCGAAAGCGAAAATAGGGGTAAACAAATGTGCCGCGCTTGGGATGATCGCTGCTGTCACTTTGAGATTGTGGCATAAACCCAATTGCTACTCACTAAGTTACTGCCCACTCCGTCCGCCCATTTCCATGAGCTCCTTGGCCTTGGCCAAAGTCACAAGCTCCGGCTGCATGAAATGAACTCCACACAGCTTCGGAACCCAAGCCACATCGAACACTGCGCCGGATTCCAGTTGCTGGCGAATTCCAGCAAGCCATTGTTTGCACATTCCTGCGAGTTGCATCTCGAACTCCCCGGAATCAACATGCCTTGGGCGAAGTTCAGCTGGTAAGTGATGGTGACCGTGTTTCCGGCATTCTTCGTCCCCGGTGCTGTCTTCTGTGGTTCATACCTCCAGCTTCCAAATGGCGTTCTAGCAAGTCTACCAATGAAACCAGGTCTACGGCTTCATCAACTACCGCGATTTTTGCTGAGAAACGAAGCCCCCGGGTCGGATTAACCCCATTGACAAGTACGTCATTACTTCTGGGATGAATAGCGAGGGTCATGGTCAAGGGATAGGAGCGCATCTCAATCACTTCGAAACCCCCGGCTGACGGGTCTCCTACCGTGGCTGTTCGGCCGAATGAGTCCCGCCCAATGACTGGGTCTCGAGTAGGATTCGGGTCCCTGAGATTTGTGCCCCTGATTATTCGGATGGAAATCACTGTCTTACGTGTCGTCGATTTGCTGATGGCTCCATCCCATTGTATCTTGATTCCTGAGGGGCTGGGAGCACAGGAAGGGAGCATTCCTTCACTGGAACGAGCCATGAGAAACTTTGCGGGGTATGTCTTTTTCCAGGGTCACGGAATGGCAGACGTGACTTGTTGGGCGATCTAATGGTCGGTCCGAAAAGCGAATAGAGGCAAACGACAGGAACAAAGATACGGGTAGTGTGGCATACGGAGTAAGGTCCGCACCGGAGGACCACAGTTCATGTCTCCAAGCTCATGCCTATCCGAATTGCAAGTATCAATGAGTTGCTTGCCTATGGTTGATCTCTGGTCAATCCGTGGATGCAACCACTGTTTCCTCGCTTGGAGAAACAATGAGAGTAAGCTTAGGAATTGACTCCTGGAGACAGGCATACAAATCTCTCGCGTTTGAAGGGCCGCGCAAACGTCGGAAGTTTCTGGGAGTGTGGTGCAACGCACCGCAAATCATTGGGACGACAGGCCTTGGCTGTTGGTGCCGTACTCTAGAAGTTCGGATGATTGGCGCACCGCCTCAATCGGTCAAGGTGCTGAAACTCGCTGCATGTGTCGCGGCCTGGGATATTCCTTGAAAATGATGATCAGGGGAAGAAGATCTCGAGAAGGCTGAGCTGAGCTGAGCTGAGCTGGTGGTGTATTCGTACGGTGTGCTAGCTAGTGCATCCGTACGGCGGTGGCGACGGTAAAAACGTCGTGGATCAGAGGAGCTTCTTCCAACATCATTGCCACATGCCAGTGTGCTTCCTCAGTTCGGACTACAGATACGTGGCTCTTCCACAATGTCGTCACCCAGAAATTCATAATACGAGGATGATGAGCTGGAGATGCCGATGAGCGCTGATTACGGGCGACTTTATTTTGGTTCGAAGCTGAGTCGCGAGGCGCTGCTCGGTTTGCTGAGCGGGCCGTGTCCATGCCAATCTGAAGATCTGGCAAACGGATCCTTGCTTTGGGTTATGACGATAATCTCAAACTTGACTCGTAATTGATCAGCGGGAATAGCATATAATTTGCGATGAAAGGCGCGCCGGGAGCCAAAGAGAAGGTCGCACATGGCGAGACATGCTCTATGTATGAGCAAGTACGCCGCTCATCGGACGAGGAATGACAGTGCTGTTCGGGCACTTTTTCTTCTTGGTGGTTGGGATAATGGCCGCCTGGCGATCACCCGAAAACTGCCGGCCGTTGAAGCAGAAAAAGGAAGTAAAAGAGCGCCAGTGTCATCTTGACATGGCTGAATTGTTTGCTTCTGCTCGTGCGATTAACGCCAGGCTTGAACAGCCACCGAGGGGGGACAACGCGCTGTCGCACGAGGGTGCCAAGTGGCGACCGTTGCCTCGAGTAAAATGAGACAGGCAGTTGTGTGTGTCTCTCTCTGGATTAGGGTCCGGCCCAAGGATGTCGTGCGAAGGAGGGGGGTTCAAATCTCGTGATGGAATTGTTTCCTTCTCGATGTCCGCTGCCAAGAAAGAAGGTGAAGGCTCAGCTAAGCGCCTGTCGTGCGAGGGCCCGTTTTGACTGCTGTGTCTGCGTGTTAATATTCGTACATTGGCACCTCATCACTGGGTAATGGCGCGAGGCTCAGCCGCACGAGGTATGTTTGTGGGCGCTGAGCAGCAGCGGAGCGTTGATCTTCCTGGTATCCATGTGAGGATGCATGTGTCGCCCTACGGATAATCTCCTTGGATCGCCAGAATATTCGCGGGGTTTGTTCTTTTGTTCCTGGCGCACAGAGAGCATGGTGGCCGGTCATTCCGATGACAGCTGAGCCAACTTCCAAGCGGGTACGAATATCCGTAAGGTAGCGAGGGTTTGCTCAGTACCACGGCCGAATGACAAGGAGAAGAATGGCAATCTTGTGGTTTCATCGTTTCTGGTATCTACCCGGCGCAAATTTGCCGCAAAAAATGAGCATGATTGCTCCTTTCGTCTGCGCATCTCTACGCAATCATGGGGTCGGACTCCAGAGCTTACTGCGTATGCGCAGAGGTTCAGAGGTCTGGCGCAGCTCTCCTGCCGTGGCTGCCATGGATTGAACCCGATATCCGTATTAAAGAGGACCAGCAGATTATAGGGCGACGATGATCTGGGGTCGGATGGCCGCAGGATGGATGATAGGTTGAAAGAGGCAAAGGCAAAGCGTCCGTTGCGGCGCCGGTGTGTTATCCCCTGGTTCAAATTGAGAAGTCGCTCTCTGTGGACGTTGATTGTGACTTCCTCGTCGGAGCCGGCGCCTGCTGGGAATTTTGGCTTCCAGAGGGACTTTACTGCATTAGGAGGGCAGCTTGCAGGTGCCTGATGTTAGCGCAGATCCCAGCCGCCCGTTCGGCCCCATCTGACCTTCTGGTCTGGCGGCGGACACCAGTTCAATTGGTCAAAATTGTCAAGAGCTGCCAGGGGGGAAAGGGGCGTGATTGGCTCTTGCATTGTTCCATGCAATTGGATCCCACCCGGGTGGAGTACGTACCTGAAGTAAGATCTCCTCCTGCCCCTCTCTCGACCCCGTTCCTGCCTTCCCCCGATGTACCTTTCATAAGGGGGCAAGAGGGACGCACAACCAACGGCTCAAGTACCCAAGTTCCGTCCCATGTAAGGCAAAGTACCATACTCCGTACCATGGGGTTTATCCTCACTGCGCTGCTCCTTCCATTGTGCGCTGGTATGGAAGATACAAGACCAGGGGAAGGAATGGAAAGAACGGAGTAACGGCAGTGACAGCCAGTCACAGTTGGCGTATTCGTCCCTCCTTCTCAAGTAAGGCAGGTTTCGTTTTCTTCCTCCTTCCCTCCCCCCACACCGGGACAGGAGCATCCCGTCACACCGTGTCATTGGCTGCAGATCCTCGGACGAAAGAAAGAAGGGGCCTTTGGGATTCTTGCCTTGGGCAATCGAGGTGTCTCTTCTCTCGGCTTAACATTTTCTCTTTTTGTCCATCTGAAAGCCTCGAGTTCATCATCTCCATTTTCTACTCCATACGACCACTCAACTCCGGATACATCTGTGATCATCTGCAATAGCGGATATTTGGTGGCTCCATTTGGTCGTTACTCAAGTGGCCCCCAATTTGCCCATGCCCAGCACGGTGGCTGCGGTTGTAGATGCAATCGCCGGTACCTGCATATCGCGTTTGTCAATCTGGAGCCATTCGCGGCATTTCCATGATTATCTTAGTTACCGTACCTTACTCCGTACGGCACATGTACTGATAAAAAGTAGTGTAATTCTGCAGACTGCGCCGGTACGCCCCGAGCTATCGCATCACACCGTCCTTCACATCTCCCGCCAAACCGTTGGTGCTAAATGCTTGGTGCCATGCACGATGCGCAATGATGCAGCCGTAACCCGAACGTGGACTGGCCAAACAGCTTGCAATGTGGTGTCATCGCCGTGATCCTCCATTTCGGCCGGCTCGTAAGGCCAGCGATACAAATGTGAAGCAGCCACAAGTTTTTAACAGCAGTGTCTGACCAACTTCCGCCGCTGCGCCGCTGCTCGACACAACGAACTGCATCGCAGCGGCGCATCACACGGCGCAGCATGATCAGCATCCCCCATCCGCGCTTCGTCATCGCACCTCTCCGCTGGGTCTCTCACAGTCACAACTCATCTCGTCCCTTGCCCAGCAACCCAATTCTATCTCGCAGACTCGCACTGGCATTGCCGGCCATCCTCGCATTCAGTCTAACCCGGTGCTGCAATGGTCCATCTGCAATGTTCGTACCAATATGGGACGGTCCCCTCTTCTGTGATGGATCCAAGATCGCCGCTTCGCCTCTCTGTTCTGGTCATTGCTTCATGCTTCTTTTACGCTATAGTCTGTCGTTGTATAGACTATAGAGTAGAGTACAAGAGATTTCACCTTTTCGCCTCCCGCTTCTCGTATACTCTCGACTCCTGCGTCCGCCGTCGTCTGGAGTACAGCAGAAAGGCGTCGTGGTTGGCTGCATGGAGTCAAGCATCAAGCATTGGATGATATGCAAAGGGGGCGAGGCCGCGAGGGGCCAAGCGGCAAGCGGCAAGCCTTCAGGTACCTTTTCCTGTGGTAGCCAAACGTCGAGGGGTACAAGCCACCTCCCACACCACCGGTACATTCGCAATGTACCCAGCCTGCCCCCGTCACACGGCCAGCAGGATCCTGGTCGCGTCGCGCTGGCCCGGCCCCTTGAAGCAGTGCCTTAATCTATTCCAACCCACATCCAGAGCGATCCCGACCACACTGTTCGCCCGACCACTGCCCTGGGGCATATCGCCGTTCCATGCTGGAAGGATTGAGGGAACATACGGAGTACCTTACCACCCTACCTAGGCCGGCCGCCAGAGCCCTGGTTCAATCGTTCAGTGGTTGCGTCGCAGTGGCTGCACCTCGGAGACAGGAGGCGGCTGTCGTCCGCTGTCACTAACACAATCTCGAGCCAAGAAGGAGAGTTTCAAGAGACCCCTCAATCAGAGGCCAGAGAAGCAACGACGCTTACCCACCAGAAGCCCAGTCATGAGGTCCACGACTCCTTTGTAGCGGCAGTCAGTGCCCTCGTCTGGTCTGAGCATTGAAGCAATGAACAGATGAATGCTAAGGTAGGGACCACCAGACGAACACTTGTCACTGGCATTTGCAGGCGCAGCGTTGCTCAATCCCAGACCCCTGATAGTGAGGGCGAGCGAGAGATAGAGAAAGGTGTACGTAGTATGTTCTCAATGAGAACGGGAAGAGAATGCGCCATTTCTTCTCGTGACCCCATGCTCCCCCATTTCCTTTGCCTTTGCTTGGCTATCCTCGTCGTAAAGTAGAACCAAACCAAACGGGGCCAAGAGCGAGGAGGGAACAACTTGAGCAAGCGCTCCATCTCATATCATCTCATCTGTAAGAAGTCACTGCCCGCTTTCCCCGTTTGTTCGCTCGTTCCCCCCGGTGGCCAAGAATGGGGATCAATGGAGATGAGCCATGGCATGGTGGTGCCTGCTTTCCAAAGTGACTTACGCAGTACGGATAGTGACTACTGCGTAGCGTCCAAATGAGAGTGCAAGAGGAATAGGAATAGGAAGAGCAAAGTGAAAGGGGAGTGGAAGAAGTTGCCATAAACTGCACAGCAAAAAGGGCTCCAGCAAGTTAGCAACCTCGTTCGGCATCCCATCCCTCGACCCCTGTCTTGCGCCCCCCGTTCACCCTTCCCACCCCCCCTTGAGAGTTCCCGCCTTGCATCCCACCACCAGAAATGCCATATCCTCTAGCCATGTCTCTCACTCCACCTGCCCACCCGTTTCCTTCTCTTTAGATGCCCTTTTTCTGCATCACCTTCATTCCAGTGTTCACCCTCTTGTCCCCTCGTTTCTCTCCCCCTCCTTTCGTCACCTACACGGGGTCTTTCGACTGTCACTCTCTCAAATCACGCTCACTCTCAACGCTCGCTCGCTCGCACTTGTGGCCTCGCCCTTCTTCTTAGGGTCGTCGCACTCAGCCATTCCTTTTTTCTGTTTTTTAAACCTTGACAAAAAAAATCCACAAGCTGCGGATTCCGCTCCTTTTCTTGGCTTTCCTGCTACTCGTAGTCAGGATTAACCAGCACATTCATTTCTCTTGGACCCCGTTTGGTGTGTGTGTGTTGATCGCATTCGTTTCTCGCCTCGAACCTTTTGGGCAAACTCGTAGGAGGATCGACAAGACGAAAAGCCGAATTCGCCAACTTCTGGTATTATCGTAACGGTTTTCCAACCTCCCGCTTCCTCGCAACAAGACCTTCCGACTAGCGTCTTTACGACATCGTCTTACACCACGCATCGCCTCGCAACCACATCGCGTGTCAAACTTTCGACGCCAACACGAATAGATCAATCAACTTGTCGTAGTAGGAACGTACTCTGTGACGGTATAAGAAAAGGAATCAGCATTTCCATCGCCAAAATCGCCAACCTGACTCACGGAGATTTGTCTAAGCCGTAGAAACGCACTCACTCAACACATTCCGAACCTGGACTCTGCCGGTGGTGCTGGACATCGACGACGGAATATCGTAGGATCTCTGTGTTGTAGCAGCCTCGAATCAGCATCGCTGAGGATCAAACCCGAATTCTCTTAGACATTGCCGAGCCCGGTCGAAAAACATCGCCAACTCTCGAGCCACCGCCGAAGCCTCCACCATTGAAATCCGTCACGTGTCTAGGAAACCAACTCCCAGCCACTGGAAAGCACAAAAGCTGACGGAAGAAAATCACCTGGAAAGATCAAACTTTTTGTCGTCATTCCGAACAGATTTGCAGGACCCTTTTGTCTCTCACATCTGACCCTGATTTCATTGTTGAAGAGCCCAAAAGAAGAAGTCACAGGTGAGTCGGGTTACACCTGCTCCTTCCTTCCTTCTCTCTATCACCAACTTCACCGACGACCCAATCAGCGCCTCGCTTAGTCCATCGCACCTTCCCTTCACTTTCTGTTGCTTCCTGCCTTGCTCCTTCCTTAGTGAATAGCAGCCGGGCCTCCATATCACCCATGCGTCGCATCTCTTCTCTGCCTCAGAAACTTCCTCACCCACAACACACAACACCACACTGCACCTCGACGGAAAACTCACAAATATCGTTTGCGCAAAGCTGACCTTTCCAAAGATCTCTCATTCTCCAGCCTTCCTTCAAGAATCCAACTGGGCTTGGACTTTCTTCAGATCTTTTTCAAGACCAGCAAACGGACTTGTCTTTCAGTCGAATTTTCATACTTTGATACCCAATCAACCCTTGTATCGCTTTATCTCACCTCGCCCTTCACATCTCATCACCACAACCTTCCCCTCGACAATATTCAACAACCGTCACGATGAAGTTGTCCAACACCCAGGCTCTGGCTATTGTCAGCGCCCTCATCAACAGCGCCGAGGCTTTCTGGCGCATGGAGTGCCCTGGCCGCGTTGGCCTTGCTCGTGTCGACCCTCTCATGTCCTTTGGAGGCGCCGCTCCTCACGTTCACGCTATTCACGGTTCTGGCGGTAAGTTTGATGATTCTTTTCGAAAATTTAAACCATGCGCCTGCCTTTGTATCACCATGGCATCACTATTTTTTATTTTCATGGGTCGCTAACTCCAGAATCAGGCATCTCTCCTACCGCCGACTTTGGCGACCTTACCGCCAGCGACTGCACTTCCTGCCGTGTCAAGCAGGACAAGTCGGCCTACTGGCACCCGGCCCTGTACTTCCAGGACTCTGCCACTGGAGAGTTCGAGCTTGTTGATCAAGTTGGAGGATTGCTTGCGTAAGTCTCTCATGGCTCTCGAAGCAGCACACAAAGTACTCAATACTGACTACACCAGGTACTACCTTCTTAATGGAAAGGATATCAAGGCATTCCCCCCTGGCTTCCGCATGATTGCTGGCGATACCAACCGCCGCAACTACACTGCTGGAGACCCTTCCAAGCCTGACCCCCAGAAGTCCGAGTGGGCTATCCTCGGCCAGACTGACCAGTCTGTTCTTCGTCAGCGTGCCATTGGCTTCAACTGCCTCAACTATGGCCGTGACCCCGAGGGCACCCTCTACCGTCACTTCCTTCCCGACAAGACTTATCTCGATGCCAACTGCGCTAATGGCGTTCGGTTCGAGATGATGTTCCCTTCGTGCTGGAACGGAAAGGACGTCGACTCCACTGATCACAAGTCTCACATGGCCTACCCTGACCTTGTCATTGATGGTACCTGCCCTGATGGATTCGAGACCTCGACCCCCAACCTTCTGTACGAGGTCATCTGGAACACCTACGCCTTCAAGGACCGCTCTGGCCGCTTCGTCGTTGCCAACGGTGATACTCAGGGATATGGATACCACGCCGACTTCATTTCCGGCTGGGATGAGGACTTCCTCCAGTCTGCCGTTGACACCTGCACCAACCTCTCTGGTCGCATCGAGGACTGCGCTGTCTTCAGCCTCCAGGACGAGGCCACTTCCAAGCAGTGTGAGATGAAGATTCCCGATCTCGTCGCCAAGGACAACGTCACCGGCCCCGATGCTCAGCTTCCTGGAAACTGCCCCATCACCTACGCTGACGGCTCCTCCGAGGGCGGCAACGCTGACCCCGTCAGCTCCACCTCCACCATTGCGGCTCCCACCGTTCCCACTCTCACCTACAAGCCTGGCAAGACCGCTACCTCCAACCCTCTCCCCGGTGAAGTCTTCAAGGAGACTGGCAAGATTCCCTACGGCTCATCCAGCTCTGTCTCCGAGACGGTTGCTGCTGAGGCTGTGGCCACCCCTACTCCTGAGCCTACTCCCACTCCCGAGCTCACTCCCACCCCGGTCTTCGAGCCCATCACCACTTCTACTCCGGCCAGCTCCTCTGCTCCGGGTATGTCTTGCGTGTCTACTCAGACCATCACTGCGGTCAACACCGTTTCCATCATCTGCTGGGAGGAGGACATTGTCTACGTCACTGAGTACGAGGATATCACGTCTACCCTGACTGTGACTCCTACTCCGTCGGCTTCGGCGCCCGCCATGCGCGCCAAGCGTCACCTTCACCAGCACCGTCATCACCACGTTTAGGTGATGAAGACGTGTTTTCTCCTCAATTTCTGGAGTTGATACTCCCTCTTGTATCTGGGTGCGAAAAAAAATCAGGGTTGCGGACGTCGTTTTTAAGGGACGCCACATCGGGATGTGGTGGTCTTTTTCTCTCTATCCAGTGGAAAACCTAACCCATTGAGATGATTTGGCTTCCCATTGGTTCTCTCGCATCTTGCTCAAGAACATTATCGTTGTTGTCTGGACATTCTGAGCAGACGGACACTTTTTTTTCTTCTTGGTGGTAGCTAGCAAGGTTCGGGCACGATATGGCCTGCGTCATGAGTTTACGGCAATCATTAGGAGGCAAATCATCAAGTTGAGTTGGTCCTTAAAATGTTTCTTCTTTTCATGGTAGTCCGAGTGAGGCGGGCGTCGTAAGGTGGGGGATTGCATTTGCATCGCATTGATTGCGTCCATGTTGTAGGCGTTGTAGGTTGATGTTTGAGAGATACCTATTCGCATTAAGGTTATTCCAACGATTCCATCCACAAGTCACTTTTATCCACGGACCTCTATGCCATTGCGTGAGAAGCCACCAATATCTAGCATTTAAGACAGAAGCCCACATTGTGTGATGTTTCGGCCTTGCATGCCATAAAGTACTCTGCCCACCGTTGACCGATCTCTTTATGATGGAACGATGAACAAGTCATAAATCAAACAAAGCAAAACCGTGCGAACAATGCAGTAATCTCTATCTGAGTGTGACCAAATATAGCAGCGCTTGCAGACCGAGTCAACGACAAGTAAAGATTCAAGCAAAGCATATCATCTTTACCCCCACCGCCCTTTGCCCGGCTCCTTCCATAAGAACTCAGAAATTTGCCATCTATACAGTTCCTCCAAATGCATCTTGGAAAAGCTGCGCGTGGGCTCTCTCTCATCACTGTTCTTTCAGTAGGAGAGGATACTTTAGGAGGAGGTACCTTATTTAACACGACCCGTGGTTAAATCGGGTCGTGACTGCCTGCCATCATCCGTGTCGCCTTCCTACAGAAGGAACCACCCGACCGAGGGAGGGCGCCGACTCTATATGATGGTTAGGAAGGAGAAGGACAACCTGGGCGCCCACTTGCCCAGGTCGCAATACATGTGTCAGACTCCTTCCTGGCAGCTTGTGATGTTTTAGTCTTGGGAATTTGAAGAAGTTGGCAGGGGACTTCGACATATCATATCATTCGGGTGGGCAGACGGTTTGAGTCTTGCATTCGGCGAGGACGGTGTCTTTTAAACCCTCCTTCTTAGAATATGTCCATGGCGGTGCCCAAACGGTTTCTGGCAACAGTAGCTTTCATTTTGCCGCTGTTTGGCTGGGATGTGAGTTACACAACACCTTGTTGTGCTTGTATTTGGAGTAAGGTAGGCTATAGCTTTAGGTGCTGTGCATCGTGGAACGGGGCTTTTTTCAATGTCTCATAGGGCGCTTATTCCTGAGGCTTTACGCGATATGGATGCTAAATAGCCTAATAGAAAACTGTTAGGTGTCTTGCCTAGCGGAAGTGAGTTGGCAGGGTCTGAAAGGTTACGTGGCAATCAAGGTAGAGCAGGAAGCAAGTAAGGTATCTGGTATGCTTGGAAACAAATATCAGGTCCCTGCCGTAGGCACCCGAGTGTCGAGGCCCACGAATTGGGCCTTTTCTGAGTGAGCATGTGCCGCCTTCCTGGAGGAACACTGAGCGGAAAGGAGGCTCGGGCGTGATGTCTGTGGAAACTAGATGGGAAGGAGGAAGATCGGAGAGGAAGAAAGACATTCATGGCTATGTCTTCAGCTTCCAAGAGAATATTTCTGCCACAGTGCAAGACGTTTTTAATGTGTATTTGGCCACAGAAATGTTCGATTCCTCGTCTCTTTCGTTTGCACCGCAAGGTGCATGCTTGAACCAAATGTGGCAGAAGAAACTCAAGGTTGCCATCAACAATGTGGCACCCCTATGGGCCCAAAACAAAAACAAAACAAAGACGTTCCCCCGCCAGGGTCCTTCAGACTGTTTTCCATGCTCTCATCTCATCTAAGAGAAGCTCTTAAGAGTCGTCACCACGGGGCAGCTGTGTGCTGTGTCGGATAAGGTAAATCTGCCTGCCTTATATCAAGGGTGTATGAGACGTCAAGAACGGTGATGAGAGGCCCACGAGCAGCCCCCCTGAGTCATTCGGGAAGTTGTATAGATGGCAGATTTCTGAGTTCTCTATAAACAAACTCCTTCAAGGGTATCCAGGCGGGGATCAAGAGGAAAAGAAAGGCTTCCTTCTTCGTACAGGCGGAACAGACTTGATCTATTGACGGTGTGTAGGTATCTACAAGACACGAAACCACCGCGGTATTCAAGATCAAAAGTCAGTTGGCGAGCTTATCTCACAGCAACTTGACAAACCCACGCCAGAGACCGTTGGACGAGAAGACGCCCTCCGGATCCACTTCGCGAGCGACGGCCTTGAGACGACGCACATTCTCCTCGCCGTACCCGGCAAATACCTTGTCAATCTGCGCTGCAGACGCGTAGTTGATGTACAGGTAAGGGTGCTGGATATCAGACGACTGGGCGTAGGTTTCCATGCGAGCGAGGACGTTTGCCGTCATTTTTTCCACGGCTGCGTCATCTTGGGCGTTGGACCAGGCTGTTGAGACGAGGAAGACTGCGAATAGGTGAGAACATACGTCAGCGGAGCTGTCGTGAGGCTAGAGAAGACCATGCTGTGCGGGACGATGGGAGGGACTCAAGAGGGCAAATTGGAAGGGAATGGAAGCTAGGCGTCGCGATACGTACTGTAAAGGGGCTCATCTTGATCGATGCCGAGTGCGTTGCCGCCGCGTTGCTTCATCGCCTGGATGGCGGTTGTCGAGAGAGGGTAGCAGATGAGGTTCGGGGCCAGACCCTCGACGCTGGAGATTGCTGAGACTTCTTCTCTGAAGATTGCAAAGGCCTGGGTGAGGAGGGCTCGAGAGGGGAGGGTGCTTATTGTGCCGAAGAGGTGGCTGAGATAGACAGATCAATAGTCAGCACGATTAATGCAATCTTGGTGGGTGAATGAAGCCGGAACTCCCAGACAGGGGGAGGCAAGATACAGAAACAGCAAGACATACCGCGTGGTACCTAAGACAGGCGGTTGCAACGTCCCAGTAAGATTCGCCATGGAACCCAACCTCGCGGTCCTCGTCGTCGAGGGAACACCCCGAATAGCCCTAAAGACCTCCGGCTCCGCGACCGCCGGGTAAGCGTACCACTCTGACCCCATGAGTGAGAAGGCGCCCGAGGCCTGGTTGTACATGTAGTAGAAGTCGTAGGCCATGTCCATGTCGGCGGTGAGTTGGGGGTTTGTGAAAAGGTCGTAGATGGCATCGAGGGCGCTCTCGGTCTGGTTTGCCGAGGTGTAGGTTGCGCGCTGGCTGGAGACGGCGTCCTGGGGGAAGACGCGGACGGTGAAGGCTGTGACGATTGCGAAGTTGTTGCTGCCGCCGCGGAGGGCAAAGTAAAGGTTTGGATTGCGGGTTTCTGAGGCTGTTGTGATTGTGCCGTTGGCGAGGACGGCCTTCAGGTGAGTTTATTAACGCCTATTCTTCCTCACTTTGTTTTTCGGGTGGATGATGATGGAAATGGGGATTGGATGGGATGAAATGCAAAAGACGAGAAGATGCTGGTTTCAACTTACCTCGTACTCGTAGACGTTATCCAAAGCCCAGCCGTACCGACTCGAGAAAGGCGACGTTCCCCCGCCAAGCGTGAACCCGCCAATACCAACAGTCGCGGACCGGCCACCCACGTAGGAGAGCTTCCTCCCCTCCAGAGCTTGGTAGACCTGAATGACCGTTGCGCCACCACCGATCCTAGCACGCGTGGGCGCTTCGGTGCCGTTGCCGACGACTTCAACAGAGCTCATGCGGTCTAGGTCGATAGTGGCGCCGGCAATGGAGTTTGAATCGCCCGCGTTTCGTGAGTGACCACCGCCCTTGACGGCAAAGTGGCACCAACTATCGACGAGGGTGTTGAGAATGAGGGAGACGTCGGATGCGGTGGTGGGTTCGACGCGGCATGCTGGGCGGACTTCTTGCTGTTTGGCGTCCCAGATTGCAAAAGTTGTGTCGTTTTCTGGGTAGTGGAAGCGGGAGGGAGGAAATATGGCGGAGAGCTGGGCACACTGGTTTTATGGAAGGGGCAATTCTTAGCTTCATGTGCCTTTTATGGAAGATTGAAGATAGGCCCCAAGAAAGAAAGGTTTGGAAAGCTTACGGCTTGCACGCATGGTGCCGAGACTAGCTCAGCAAGCTGGCTTCTTCGTAGATGCCAGTCGACTGGGATCTCTGCTGCTGCAGCTGGTACGCCGATGGTGGCGGCGGAGCCGGCTAGGAGGCAAGAGGTGAGTAGTCCGGTAGAGTGCATCTTCACGGCTTCGATACCTTGCGAATAGAAAACGATACATGGTGATGGTTGTCTTTAGGTCTTATACTCCTGAAACCTCGTACTAAAGGCCGCCATTGAGGCGCAGCGAAAAAGTTTACACCACACATAGAGTCACAGACGTCGTACGGGACAGCATATTGGAATTGCTGATGATTTTCGGCGGTATGGAGATTATGTCTCTTGCTGACAAGATCCTTGGAGATTGAAGTGGGATATTTGTGCTTGGCCTCGAAGTGCCTTGAAAGAAGAAAGTAAAACAATGACTGGGCCTTGTTTATCCAACTTGGCAGGTAACATTGAATCGGGAGAATAGCCCGCTACATGCAGATCAATTTCAAAGAAGGGAACTACCATCAATTTGCCTCCTTCTGCTTGTCAACATAACGTTACGGCGGAAGTATCCGAAAGCGGATTTCCTGCGAGGAGGCTCCTTGGGACGGAGTCTAATAATTGGTCCAAGACTTGCCGAATAAGAGAGTTTGTATTGTTAGCCCTCGGTCCGATTGCTACTATTTCGTCACTAGAGGATCCATGCTAGACCTAGTCGATCAATAATCACATTGGCTTCCCATTATGGGATACATATAGAGAGTAACGACATGTACTAATGGGACAGTCGGGATTGCCTTGAGAGTACGTCACCTTGAGGATGAATTAATGCTGAGCAGGTGAGGTGGAATGTCTCGCGGAGGTAGATCTGACCAAAGGCTGTAATTCCAGGGACCGCGACTGAATTTCTGCGGTGTGGCAAGAGTATCAATGGAAAGCCAAAACAAAGCTCCATGCGTCTGGTAGGATGTGAAGTACGTGCCGTTCACTAATGTCTCTTCGCTGTCTAAAACTAAGACGTGCTAGAAGACGGATGCTTCTTACTCGGAGAAAATGTATCAGCTATTTTGGTCACAAAAAGACAATCACCTTTACACGACAGCCTCATTTGAGATTTCATCTTCGTTATTTCTCGTGGCCCACAAGAGACCCGAATGATAGTGGAGGTATGCGGGGAAATAGAAGAGCTGGCGCGTCCAAATACCACTTACAGTATCTTCGGGGCATAGAAAGTCGCTTTGTAGTATTGCGGAAGCAAATAAGAGCCTTGTCGGGGGCAATGAAGTCATCTAGATGATCCACCTCTGGACTTAAGCAACTCTTGGAATTAAGCTATGGCGGAGGACCCGGGAGATCGGCGAGTTAAAGGAAACCTAGTATTAAAGTAGTTGTCAGCAGTATCTAGAAGGTGTTAGGCAGAGCTATTGAGTATATATGTAGCACCATAACAGGCGACAATCCAAGCATGGCTGGAGTTATCAATAAGTCCGGTTGTCGATGACACCCCGCTTGCTGACATGTAGGTCGTGGCCCTTGGCATTCATAATGCTTGTCTTACCTCCGACCTCTTTCTATATTATTTGAGTGCACCGGCCTGTAAAAAGTAGGACCATAGCTCTTCAATGCTACCGAGACAGAAATGAACCCTTTGGATCGCCTGGCGTTCGGTATGTAAGAAGATGACCTCTTCTCTTCTCAAAACCCCACCTAATCAATGCCAAAATTGCTTGGAATCGCTTTAAAGGTTGCTCTACTGCAACGCCTCTGACTGGTAACTAACCTTCAAAATATTTACAACTAGAAAACGGCACTGGGGGCTGGCTGAGTCTCGAGCAAGACGCTGTTGAGCCAATTCCCTCAATCTATGAGGCAATATGGCAGAGGGAGTTTGCCGAAGAATCTGTCTCAGGGTCTTTGTTTATTCGTGAACAACTTCCAGGCGATCGAAATAAACAATCAACATCACCATGGCTGTCGGCGGATCTCGAGTGAGATGAGGAGTAGTTAAGAGTAGCGACACCGGGCGAGACCAAGGTCGCCTAACATCGTGCTTCTAGAAGCTGCATGCCACCACGCCAAACAAACACAACCCCGCCATTGTGGACTGACCCGAGAATTCCGTGTCTGGCTGGGATTCTCCAACTTTGGACAAACAGGCGGAATTGGCCTCTTGTCGTTGGACGACTGTGCAGAGGATTCGAGCTTTCCCCTCATTCTTGTCATGCACGCGGCCCCATCTTTCCTCGGACGGCGATCCTCCGCGCATCTGGGGCCTCACCGTTGATGGCGTCGTATTTCTCCTGGGTGCGACGGTGGCAGCCCACCAACAATTGAAGAGTATTTTGTTTCTTTTGAGGTTTCCCCTCACGGCCTGGTCCAACGAACCTAGATTCGTGAAGGGACGTTGAGCTGTTCCGTGCCACTACAAACTGCGGGTTGGCCGGCAGGGTTCATCTCTAGATCAACTTTGGACCATCTATCTTCCTGAGTAACCTTACGCAATGGGCCCAGGATTTTGGAATAACCGGCCCAAGATGCGTCGTGAGCGAAGAACGGCGATCGGCGCTGTCACCTTATTCTTGGCCACCGCGTGGCCATCCGCCCATGCCCAGCAATGGGACTGGGATGAACTTGGGGTATGTTGCATTCTTCCACTTTGCGTTCGTTGCGACTGAAGGGTTGTCGGATGGGATGGTGGTGGGTATGATGAAGTTGGCAGATCATGTTGCATGCATCTAGATTGTTTGTTTTGCCATCTATATGAACCCTCGAAGCCACTTTCTGAGCTCCTTGTTTCTCATCCCGCCGGCCCAGCTCTTCTCCAACCCCGTCTTGCAAATCTTGGGAGAAGTGAAGCTCTGTAGCGAGGGACGTGATAACTGAGAACCTTCGATACCAGACCTGCCATAAGCCGGAAGCCCTCGACATATTCGAAATGCGCTCGGCCATCCTCGCCGCCGTAGGCCTTTCCTCTACGGCCGCGGCCCTCGTCAGCCGCGACGGCAAGACTGGTCGTCTTCCCGCGCTGGGATGGAATTCGTGGAACGAGTACGGGTGCGACATCAACGAGACGGTGTTCCTCACCGTCGCGCAGCACATTGTCGACTTGGGACTTAAGGATCTGGGGTACGAGTACGTCAACATTGACGACTGCTGGAGCGACAAGGAGCTGCGGAGGGATAACGTCACCAAGGAGATTATTGTCGACAAGGTGAAATTTCCGCAGGGGATCAAGCATACGGTGGATAAGATCCATGAATTGGGGCTGAAGGTCGGGATCTACAGTGATGCGGGTGAGTTGCACTTTTGCCCATTCTGGGTGGTGCTGAGTCCATCGTGCGAGAATGATGGATGCTCTAGTGTTTGGTCATGCGACAACGTGCTGACGCAACTATCACAGGAACTTCTACCTGCGGCGGTTTCGAGGGATCGCTAGGCTACGAAGAAATCGACGCCGCCACGTTTGCTAAATGGGGTATCGACTGTAAGTTCCATCATCGTTCGCCGTTCCACTCTCCCTGCATCAACGTCATCCCTCGACTTGACCCCTCCAAGCCCCTCCACCGTCCCTTAGACTCATCGTAAAACACATTATCGGATCAGCGTTCTAACAAATAATTCACTTTCTCCACAGACCTAAAGTACGACAACTGCAACGTCCCGAAAGAATGGTTCGACGACTGGAAATACGTCCCCGAACTCTGGCTCGGCGGACCCCCCAACGAAGACCAAGACAACGGCGACCCCGTCAACTCCAAGACGGGCCTCCCGGCCCCCGCAGGCTACGACTGGTCAACCTCCTTGACGGCAGAACGCTACCGCATCATGCGCGACGCCCTCCTCGCCCAGGACAGGACGATCCAGTACTCCCTCTGCGCCTGGGGCCACGCCCACGTCGAGGCCTGGGGCAACGAGACGGGCCACAGCTGGCGCATGTGGGGCGACATCTACCCAGAGTGGTACGGCCAGCACCAGTGGTCCTGGGGCCTAATGCCGATTTTGAATCACGCTGCCTTCTGGAGCGGTCCCGACGTGAACGGGTTCTGGGGCCACGGGGACTGGGACATGCTCGAGGTCGGCAACGGGAACCTGACGCTGCAGGAGAGCAGGAGCCACTTTGCGTTTTGGGCCGCATTGAAGAGTCCGCTGATCATCGGCACCAAGTTGGAGGGTATTCAGCCCGAGATTTTGCAGATTTTGTCGACGAAGGAGCTGGTGAAATTTAACCAGGATCCGGAGTTCGGTGCCGCGGCGCAGCCGTATAAGTGGGGCCTGAACCCGGACGGAGCGTGGAACATTACGCACCCTGCCGAATTCTGGTCCGGAGCTTCGGTAGAGGGGACACACGTGTTTGTGCTCAACACGCTGAGCGGCACCGAGAAGAAGACGGTCGCGTTCAAGGATGTTCCTGGGCTAGAAGCCGGAAAGAAGTACGTTGTGCACGACATGTGGACTGGCAAGGATCTCGGCGTGTTTGAGGACGAGTACGTCGTGGAACTGGAGAGTCACGATACGGCTGCGTTGAGGGTCAACGAGGTCAAGTGTGTCAAGAGGGCGGCACGGGGATGATGAGAGAGAAAGGGATCCGGCCCGAGGGGGCAGGGATGGGTTGGTCACTTGGATTTGGGGCGTGTTCAAGAGTCTATTGGGTCGCGGATGCAAGGGGGAGAATACCTAGATGTCAATTGCGATGGTTCTGCAGAGAAGAAACCGCACAACGAGCCATCATGCGACTCCTGAATCGAGAAAAGCTGGTTGATTTATGTTCATCGCCCATGGAAAACATGAAAACATCCAACATGCAATAACTTTCCGCAAAATACCAGGAAACGCAACGGTGTTATGTACGACCTTGTTTACCTCCGCCGATAGCACGCAATCTCATCTCGCATTTGATTAAACCCACCGCCTAGCTTCCCGCCTCACGCATACCAGCAGCCCACGAAGCTATTCCCAAAACTTACGCGTCGCCACCCCGCCGACCCGGCAAATTCATATTACCTCACGTTCCCGCAGCACCACCTTGGCTGATCGCTCGGCTTCCAGCCCTATTCTGCGTGTAAGGTAGACTTCGGATAGATAACTGGCCGAAGGAGAGGACGTGAGAAACCTAGGAGGATTTTGCCCTCCTCCCTTCCATTGGAATGCATTCCCCAGGACGACGGGATGACAACGCATTCCCGGTGGCTAGATTAGACTGAGACCTCAACCCACAACTCGATTACCCTTTCCAAACAAAATACCAAACATGGCTACAGTCATCATCACGGATGGCGGTTGGTCGGGTCTGGGCAGCGCCGCAGCGAAAGGACCCTTTGAGGCAGAGGCATGCTGCCAGCCATTTCCATTTTGTGAGGCGGAAATCCGTGTCATCCATCTTTTCTTCGTCCTCGTGATTCACTTCCAGGCCGTGTTGAATTTTCTTTCTTTCGCTCTGTACGACTCTTCTTACTATTCTCGATTTGGTTTTCATTCTTTCCTACACTTGTTTACACACTATCTACCATTTGCCAGAAGTGCTCACCAGACCGTTTTTTCCTTTCCATCTTTTCTCAACTCTTCCTAATCTAATCCCTAATACGAATACCTGGAGAGAGTTACACAGAAGACGAAAGAAGGGGGAAGCCGACTGTGAATACCCGAGAACACACTCACGCCATGAGAGACCCGGTTCCTGGCCAGTGATCTCATCACCTACAGTCCCTCAGTCAACGATTAGATCCCGTCTCAAGAACACCAAACCCACGCAACTATATCACGACATCCCAATCTCTCCCCGGCGATGTCGAGCCTGCTACTCCGCATCCGCGAGGAGGTGGACGGGGGAGGGGGCGGAAGCGGCGGCGGCATGACCCTACCACTCGTCCTCGCCATCGCCATAGGAGGTGGCGTTCTCCTCTTCATATGCCTCGCCTTCTTCCTCATCGCCCTAGCAGGCCGCCGCCACCGAGCCCGCGCCCGAGCCCGATCGACAACGCCCAGGACAAGACTCGACCTCGACTCGGACGGCGGCTCTATCCGCACGCCCAGCCCGCGTCCGCGGCGCCTCACGAAGCCGAAGCCGGGCGAGCCGTATGCGGACATGGCTGAGGTCCAGGGGAAGAAGCAACCTTCCTACCGCTCGCTCTCGTCCATCATCAGCGTGCCCAGGAGCAAGAGCTGGAGCGTCTTTAGTAGCACGCCTTCGGAAGGTGCTGGCGGGCAGCAGCGTGGTGGACACCTGAGGCGGAACAATAGCTGGATCGACGAAGATGCGATTCATGGGCCCAGGGTGCAGAGTGATGGTCGGCGGCTGAGTATCCGCGACAGCTTCATCCTACGCACGCCCACGCTACCGGATCTGTTTGGGCACAAGGGTGAGGGGGATGGGCATTTCGACGATGACGACTTTGTGAACTACTCCATTCAACAGCCTCGGCCGGTCAGCATGCCGGCACAGCGTACCCAGCCCTTGCGAATGCCGTTGCCGAGGACAGCATCGTATGAGTTGGCCGAGAAGCTGGCGGCTGCGGCAAGGGGCGGACCTCCCGTACTTCCAACCTCACAGGGACCGGTACCTCGACCGGTGCCGTTGCAGCGACTGCGCCACAAGACCACGGAGTCGGACCTGGCTGAGATTTTGCGTTCCACGGAAGAGAGATTGCAGCTCGGGACACCAACAAACAGCCGGCCGGCCACACGACAAAGGGCTGCATCAGCATCAGCTGGGTCTAGCGTCAAGACCCCGCGAGGGTCGCCGACAAAGTCACAGTCTCCCATCAAGGCCCAGTCACCGATCAAGATCCCGTCACCAGTCAAGAACCAGTCGCCCTCCCGGTCACGATCTCCGGCAAAGACTCAAGTATTGTCGCACGTTGGCCAGGCGTTGGACCTTAACGCCCAGCGAGCTCGAACACCCAGCCCATCGAAGCGAATGGTTATCCCAATGCTTATCCAGACTCCAAACCACCACAATAGGAACACTTCGCAGTCTTCGGCTGCCTCAGATGCGGATAGCTTGTTTGGGGAAACGACCCCGGAAGTTGAACACATCTTGCCAACAGGACTGTCGAGCCCCAGCAGAAGATCCGAGCACGAGTCCCCGACTAAGCCCACCGACAACGGCGAATCGATAGAATCCCCTGGCAGCGATGCCTCGTCGTCTCTGTCAACATTGTATAGCGTTAACGAACCCGAAGATGACAGCAAAAATGGCGGTACTGGACATGCAGACAGCATCCCCCGCGGCAGGAAACCCAGGAGCCTTGTCATCGATACTCAAATATGTGACCCTTTTATCACACCAGGCCCGCCAGAAGTGCCTCCAAGGAGCCCCAAACGCCAGTCTTCCAGCTTGCCACCTCTTCGACGCATGACGCCGCCCGAAGAGGAAATCCTGAACCGAACACCTACGAAGGTGACATCTGCTGCCAACTCTCCTATACCAAGGCCGTTAGACGTCATCAAGCGCAGCAGCACAGCCGACCAACTCCAGACACGGTATTCCATCATGATGCAACCATCCGACCTGGGAGCATCGCCCGAGACCATTCGCCCAAAGAGCGTCATGTCGATGAAGCCCGTCTTCCTCGTCTCAAGTAACAGCGTTGTGAGCATGAGAGCCAGCCCTGGAACGTCTCCTGAGGATAACGGCAGCCGGCCAGCGATGCCGAATAATAGGTTGACGTTCGGCCCAAAGGCACCTGTCTTCCCACCGCCCTTGGCATTGAAAGCTGGCTCAGGATCGCCAAACCGAGAGGCCTTGAAAATGGGTAGCCCAGGCGGGAAAATGTCTGCATCACGCGGCAGCCCCTCCCCTCCAGGTCGTGCTGGTCGCCAATCGACCGACTCCGCCGCATCTCCCGTTCCTAGCTCGCCAACTCGAAGACCCCTGCCGAGCCCCGACCTGTCAAAGGGAGGATCTCCGACACCAAGGCGATATAAGCGTGGAATGGCCAGTCCAATTCGTGACCGTGCATTGTCCAGACAACCGACGCCAAGAGAATCCCGCGTTGAGCGCGTTCTCTCGAGTTCTGATTGCCCTTCGATCGTGCTGAAGCCATCCAGCTCACCCAAGCGGACCTCATACCATCGCGACTTCGCGGTAATGGGGCTTCAGTCAACCGTGGCTCAGCTTCGGCGTATGAATAGCCAAATGAGTACCTTCAGCGCCGGTTCATCTATTTCGGATCCGGACAGTCCGACACTCCCAAACTTGAGAGGAGGCGGGTTCAGCCCCGACAGGAGTAACAGCCGCGTAAGCAAAATGGGTCGACAAAACTACTTGTCTTTAGGCACGAGTCCAGGCTCAGCGAAGCGGACTAAGTCCATCAAATCGGCTAGAAATTCAATCGCCGTGCTCAAGAGCCGACCAGGTGGAAACAAGCATCTTGATTCGCTACGCGCTGCAGTTGAAGAGAAGGAAAATGAGAGAAGAAACGGTTCTCTGATTCGAGGACCCCGGCCGCTCAACCCGACACCTAGGAGCGCCGGACGAGGGTTGGCTAGAGACAGCGTGGTGACTGTGGAGAGTCCCACGAGGAGAAGAATTTCCAACGTCGATACCCAAGACCAGAAGCGTCTGGAAAGGCCTATCAAGCATCAAGATAGCGGCACCAGCTTGGGTGCATACGGGAAAGAGGACTATCTGTTAAGCTCCCCAGACAGCCTCACTGAGGGGGCCAAGAGACAGAGCCCAAACATGAGGGTTTGAGCCCCAGGGTCTGGGGAATTTTCTTTTGTCCCATAGTGATCCATCTTGATTGAGGGGTGTTGCGTTCAGCGACGGTTAGCGAGTACTTTCTTCAGGGTTGAATATTTCTAAGCTGAGCACGGCGTCATTGTAATACCTAGGCAGTAGGCCATTAGCAAAATTCAGATACAAGCATCACTCAAATCAACGGATTATACCACAAAAGAAAACCATATCCCCTCCAAACTGAAACGTAAGAGTTGATTGGGATTTTATGCGGAAAAGAATAGTATTCTTACGCCGGTTTCATGAGCCCGAGTCTTATCCATGGTATCAAGTCGTTCCTCGTCAATTCCCAAGCCTCATTCGTGGTATGCACTTATTACTCGTCGACCCGCGGGCGCTTATTGCCCGGGTCGTCATGGCCATTGACGCCGTTGTTGGCCTCGTCGTGACCGCGAACCCGACCTGCTCCCTCTCCTAGCTGGCCGCTTTCCTCCTCCTCATCCTCATTGCCATTCTGACCGATCCAGTTTCCGTCGGCGTCGAAGTGCTCGTGAACGTTCTCGGCCGTAATCCAGCCTCCGCTACCAGGGAAGGCAGGAGGCAGGCCTCCATCGGCGGCGCCGTACAAGACTCCTTCGTATCCCTCGACTGGCTCATGCTCGCCCTCGAAAATGATCCGGCCGTCCTCTTCCTCATCATCCTCGTCGACAGGGTCGGGGTGAAGATCTGAGCAGGCTGAGATAGCGTCGTAGAACTTCTGGATATCGGCCTGGGCACCATCGGTGACCGCAGGGACGAGAGTCAGATCGATCGTATCGAAGTCGTCGTCGCCGTCACCGCCGTCGGCAAGTTGCAGCTGCATCCAGATTGCCTGGAGAGGAGCACCTTCGGAGATGGATCCGACCGACTTCACGGCGTGAATCGAGATGGAGGGGTAGGGGATCTGAACGCCAGCTCCTTGAGTCGAAGAGAAGATGGTGAATGTCCTATGACGCGAATTAGTATAGGGTAACGCGAGTTTCGGTGCGTAGTAAACATACTCCGAAGAGACAAACGCGGAGACATGCTGCTCCACAAGCTCTTCAGTGGTCTCCTTCAAGGTCGTGCCATTGGGAGCAGAGGCAGCAGTCGAGACATCAGCTGGGAAGATGGCCAAGCTGCCCTTTTGCGACGCTGGGATCCATGCCTTGGCATCCTCCAGATGGAAATGAAGGACAGGCTTTCCTCCGAAGAAGCTCGCAGGAGTAGCCGACTGATACTCCTCAATTGGAGTAAAGTCTCCAAGAGAGGGGGGAGAGCGAATGGTTGTGGGCAGCATGTTGATGATGTGTAAGAGATCCTTGAAAGGACTCTGCTTGGGCTGACCTGTGAGACCCTTCATGGTGGGGTGCTTGCCTTGGAGCTGGAGAAAGTGAAGCTCTTATCGCTATCACCACGTGATGATATTGATAAAGGAAGTGACATTCCGGAAGTTTACCAAGAAGAAGGTGGGGGCTGAGGTAATCAATGCGGTCGGACGGTCAGGTGATCGATCATTGGTCAGCAGGGTTAGGTCGATCCGCACAGCCCACCTAAACGCTCGGTGGGGTCTGAGCTCTCCACCGACATTCTCCCATAGTCCGATCGCACTCCGTTGCCTCGTACAGCTACGCATTCGCATCGCACCTCTTTCCATGGCGCAGAGCTGATGAATCCTCCCCAACCGGCGCAAACACAACAACCTGCAGCCACGCTGTGGATCGGCACCTCTGAGTATCAGAAATCTCTAGAGAGGACTATTGCTGCCCTGAACGAGCTTGTATGACCCTCAAAACGGCTCATATAGTCTTGTCCCACCCTCATTTGCACACTGACACCTACGTACTCAAGGCAAGGCTTGCTACCCACCATGTATAGCAACCGTACGTACTATCCCGATCACTTTGTGTCTTTACGTAGCTCGAGTTACTCATCATCACGATAGGCTCCCATCCGCTCCTCGAGCAGGTCCCCTTGACCGTCTCTCCGTTCATTTCCCTCCCCGCCGCTACAACACTCTCCTACAACTACAAGGCTATGCCCTCAGCCCTGCCTCCCTCAGCAATAGGCGTACCAGCCGCAGTCACCGATGATGCAGCAGCTGGAGACGCCGGCGCAAATAAACCCAAGTATGTGATCTCGCAGTCGGGACACGCAGCCCATCCGGATGATATCATCGCCTCGTGTCGCGCGCTACAAGCACACATTACAAAGATGCAAGAGGACGCCGAGCGCGACCTGCGGGACCTCGAGACCAGGATAAAAGAGCGAGAGCTGGCTGAGAAGAGAAGAGTTGCGCCCGGCTGGCTGGACAGTGAAGCCCGGATACTCGAGCCGGAAAAGGTGGGCGGGCCATCCGAGGAGGAGGATGGGCATCAGACATCGGCTGTAGCGGGGACCAGTGAGATGCCGTTGAACGATCAAGGTGCGGAGCTAGACCGAGTGTTTGGCGGGTTGAGCATGAAGTGAAGCCTCTTCGGCTGATTGAGATCTTTTGTTTTATTCGCGGGCGTTGTGCATAACGGCCGGGGCGGCCTCATCTCTTGATATTTTTCACTCGACCAACTTGCCGTTGCCGCGACGGATTTGGTTGAATTGGCAAACCATCTGCATGGGGGGGAATTAGACAATGCTTTGGCTACTGATGCTGCAACACCGAGTCGCTTGCGCGAGCCTGGTCAAAAACCAAGCCAAGTCAAGCTAGCTAGCTGGGTAGAGCGCGGCTCCCTGAATACTTGTACACACTGGGGCAATCTACTACATTGAGTGCAAGGAAAGTTTTGGAAACCGTCCAGCTGTATACAATATAAGCAGCCTTCAGGAGATGGGAACATTGTGCAAGAATCATGTCTTCGTACGCTGCACTCCTAAGGATACTCCTCAAGCTGGTTGGACTTGTAGCCGTAGGTCATGACCTTCTCTCAATTGACAAGAGCGGAAACGCTCCATCACAAGTTGTCAATCTTCCCGCATTGAGCCGAGTACATACAGCCTCACACCCAAATCGCCAGACCACGTCATCAACCCGTCCAACCAATGTTGTTGTTCCTAAGGCTTCGTGCCTCGGTGCTTCTAAGGCAGAAGTAGGCGAGCACCTGGAAGGCCGGATGCTGATGAGACTCGATATTCAGGCCAAATGTAGTAGATTACGTGACAACATGATGTCGGAGTTTCTTGCCAAGCTTGGAATGCCAAACCGAGGTACCTGAGGTCACAGTTCACCGTATAGCCTTGCCCCATAGGACATTTCTTGGAGCCGATTGGGGCTATACTTTTCTAGGGCCCATTCAAATATCATATACAAATGAGCTCTAGTTGTAAGGCTGTGTTATACCTACTTAGCTGGCACCTGGGGGTTGGGGAGGGGGGATGACCGATTGATGGCACGTTTAGCAGCTTACTTAACTAAGAACAGGTCTTTGTGAAGCCAACGTACTAACATGAATTAGATGTCCCAACCCGATGCCTGACAAGATATCGACCCGGCGCAACCGCTCTAAATACCTACTAGCGTAGGAACACGATAGCCGATGTGACTTCATGGTTAGGATGCATCCGGAGATTACTTCGCCGAGTTATCTCAGTGGCAAGAGGCGGACACGCTCGATGCCGCATCACGTCTAAGTAATCCTACTGTGATGCTTTGGGCCATCAACTATCCAATGCACGTATGTATCGAGTTTCGCATAGAAGACGTGATCAGCAGAACCATCCCGGCTACTTGTACGCTCTCTGAGGGCGAGACTGCGGCCTGAAAGTCGGGCTCTTAAGTTCCGTCTACCGACATCAACGTCTAGAAGAGCGCAACTATGGCCTGAAAGTCGGGCTCTCAAATCCCGCCCACCGATATCAATTTCTAGAAGAACGGAATAGTCTGGTGAAAGGACGGAAGGTGGGCCGAGGCCGTATTCTATTCTTGATTCGATTTCGCTTCATCTATGTAGTCAGTCGCTTTCTGATTTGAAAGCCTAGAAGGACACCATCCGAACATGAGGCGTACTCTCTTCACACCCCTCAACCCTACAGTCGACGAGTTGCATGAACTTCTATCGCGTTGCCGGGCTTGCTTCACCATTCACACCCGCCTGGCAGCCATAATCTGCATTATGCACCAATTGAACTAGGATGAGGACCCTTGAAAGACTAGATGAACCTTGCACGAGCTCGTCTAAGACTAAGTCGGTGGTCAGTAAAGGTTGACGGACCAGCCCGCCGAGGTATACGTTCCAAGTTTAGGGTATCTGTCAATTTTCTTGACGGTGCGTAGCGAATAGTCTGAGAACCTCGGGATCTGCTCCCATAAACGGGCCCCAATGCCCGAAATCTTGTTGTCCCGCTTCGCGTGGGGGAGCCACGCTAAGACTTCGTCCCCTGCCGGAAGTGGCCCCCGCGCCGCCGCTTTGTTCGGCCGGGAATGAGGAACGACCCGAGTCGTGTATGGCAAGATTCGTTGCAAGTTCGGCATACCAATATTTGCGAAGGCCGGCACCTATAGTTCGCCCTTCGTCGTTTTGGCATCAAGCCGTGTGGCCTACCTAGCTTGCGGAAACGGACATTTTCGGTCGACTTGACACTCATATTTTCTGCTTTCCGGAAGGATCAGCATGGCATTACTTCAATTTCTGCCCAATAAAGAACTTCGAACTATGCCATGTTATTTTTCGGCAGTGCGGCACTTGGATTGTCATGGTGCCAAACAAGGCACTGATGATGTATATATGAACCTCCGGCTGAACCCTTCGAGCAACCTGAGATGTTGATTATCATCCGCTTGATCTTTTCTGAAAAATACCACTTTATCATTGGAATCGGCATCAAAATTTCCCTTCAAGCAAATAACAATGGGCTTTAAAGTCATCATTGTCGGCGGTAGCGTCTCGGGTCTCTCTTTGGCTAACATGCTGGAGAGGCTCGACATCGACTACACCCTCCTCGAAGCATACCCCAATATTGCGCCACAGGTTGGCGCGAGCATTGGTCTACTCCCCAATGGATTTCGCATCCTTGACCAACTTGATTGTTTCGAACCAATCCTTGAGATGGTTGGAGAATACCACCTGAGAAACAGCCTCTGCGGCCCAGATGGCAAACCACTAGGCCCGCCTAGCATGGTGAATATCCAACACCTAGAAGCTCGGTAAGCTGAGGCCGGGAGAGTATTCCAAATGAAAAACGCAGCAGATTATTAACAGTCGGTCTTGTAACTAGGCTTGGTTACCCTTCCATCTTCATCGACAGACAGATGCTTCTGCAGGTTCTCTTCGACAACCTGAAGAACAAAGATAAAGTCATCCCAGAGAAACGAGTCGAAAAGGTGGAACTTCTCAAGGAAGGGGTGCGTGTACACACCAAAGATGGCTCCGTATTCGAAGGCGATATCGTGGTCGGGGCAGACGGCATCCATAGCACCGTCCGGGAGGAGATGTGGCGCATAGGCCATGAAGAACTACCAGGCTACTTTCCTGCTGACGAACACTCTCGTAAGTCGCCAATTGCTCCAGACTTACCTGAAAACTGGCTGCGAGTTCCTCAAGAACCATGACTACAGTAGCTCGTATACTCCTTGTATCTAGACTGAAGCCCTAACGATGTTGTCCAGGAGTACCCGTCGCGACGAAATGCATCTTTGGCATCTCCAAACGCCCAAGCAACCTTCCCATCCACAATCAACAGATGGTCTTCAACGAAGGCAGAAGTTACCTCATCATCAGCGCACCTGGCAATCGGACATACTGGTTTCTGTTCTCGGGCGTCGGAGACACCAAGTACGGAAAGGACATACCAAAGTACTCAAAGGAAGACACCGAGAAGCTGGCTCTGGAGCACTGGGAAGATTTAGTCTTCGAGAATGTCACATTTGGCGACGTCTACAAGAACAAAATTATGGCTACATTGGTGCCTCTGGAGGAGTACGTCTTTGAAAAATGGCATTACCAACGTATCGTATGCATCGGCGATGCTAGTCACAAGGTTGGTCCAGATCCCCGCCTATGTCTGAGACTTTCACGCTGACATTGAATTCCTTCATAGATCGATCCCATCTCCGGCCAAGGAGGCAACGGCGCTCTGGAGGCTGCGGCGCTCCTCACAAATGCCCTGACCGACATGTTAGAGAAGAACCCCAAGTCTCAGGCGACGGAAACTGTCGAAGCCGCCTTAGCCCAAGTCCACATCAACCGCCACGAGCGAGCCAAGACCTTGGTAGCGAATGCCCATACGCTTCAGCAGGTCTTGACTGGAAGATCGCCGTACTCCAAGATCGTCACCAAGTACCTCGTCCCCCTGTTGGGTGATGAAGGCTTCCTCGGCACAGCGGTCCCCATTTGCAAAGCGAGCCACAGGGTTTACAGGCTGCCCTTGCCCCAGCGACACCGCCTTGTGCCTTTTGACGATGAACTCCCTGCCAAACCCATGACAAGTCAAGTAGCATCGAGAATGACTCTGGTCTTGGCATCCGGGTCTTTCGCGGCATTGCTCTACTACTCTGGCGGTTTAAACCACTTCTCTCAGTTGAAAGAAAGCGTCAGACTATGGATGTCTGGAGCATGGGATCTTGGCCTCGCTCAAGCAACTTCAAATCTGACAAAAACATCCTCGCTTGGTAGCCTTGCTGAACAGATCCAATTCAAGACAAGTCTCTTCTCTGCTCTAGTCATCTGGCTTGCAGAGAGTCATCGATTCGGCAACAGGCTTTCGGTCCTCCTGTGGTAGGTTTCCCACCACCAATGTCCCGCCAAACACCGACCTAACGTGAGGAACTGCAGGCCTTCGATTTCCGCTGCCGCATTCACGGCCGTCGGATCCAAAGCCGTTATGCCACTGCTAGGTCTCGGCATAGTCACTCGAGGTACCAACACTCTGCCTGGTAGACACGTACCAGTCAAGTACGTCAAGGCAATTCTGCCGTCAGCAATCGTTGGTTACGCCATTCCCACGATCCTCGCCAGCCTGCCAATTCAAGACCCACAGATCCGACAGGCCGTTGTTCTCGCTGCATCTGCCGCTCCAGTCTTCAGCGCGGCTCTACTTAACAGTATTGCCTCGGCCATACAGAAGGTGAAGGATGTTACTTCATCCACGAAGGCCACCAAAGACGTAAAGGAAACACACAAGGACGAGTTTGTTGAAATGTACGACAGAAAGGATGTAGTACCGCTCAAGATGGCATACGCATTCGCAGCGGGCGCCTGCGCTACCGTTCATATCGCAAGCGCAGTTTATCCGCTCCTGGCGACAACTTCATCCAGCAACTTGGTAGATGGCCTCAATACGAGCACCGGCTTATTCGGACTCGCTTCTGCTGCTTTGGCTCTCTATTCGGCTTGGAACTTGCGATCAGAGGGCTTTGTCACCACCAGACAGGCATTGCTGGGCTCTCTGGGGTTCATTGCCGGCGGCTTTGCCGTGGGCCCTGGCGCAGCGCTTGCAGGTTTCTACTACTGGCGTGAAAGTGTTTTGGATGGCTTGAGTGACTGAGGTAGTCATTTGTATCGGGGAGTCCAGGTTCAAGATGGACCACGTTGGAAGGTGTAGGATATTTCATAAGTTAGATTATTCCCCATACCTTAGCAAGATGAGTGATAGAATTGCGTTGCAGCTCACATCTTTCACTATCATCATACCATGGCTTACAAGCATCAGAAGTCAAAGTTGTTGCCAGCGCCAGCCAACAGGAACTCCAGAGCCGATGGAAGCTGCAGCATATCCATGGTATCGGCATCAGTAAGGCCCATGTCTTCTCCAACGAAGCCAGTGCCATAAGGCTGGCTGCCTTGGGACATATTCCCGACTACAGCTGCCGCATACTGCTCCACCGGATCTCTAGCTAGACTATGCCCTGGTGCCGCATCCATATGCTGCGAAGCATAAGCTGCGCCAGAAACCAGAGGCCGCCCTGAAACACCATTTCCCGCGGGTGCTGACGATCCGACAATGCTGTGATCGTTATATCTGAGAATGTCGGTCGGAAGAGAGATTCTGGAAGGATTCTGCTCTCCAAAATTGCCCACTCGATTGCTCGCTACATCAAATCGGTTGGGTTGCTGGTCAAGATCGGGATTTCTTGGTCGTTTCGGCTCGAATAGATTCAGCAGACTTTGCGCGTATAACCACTGAGACTTCATTGCATGCAATGTCTGTATCATGGATTCAGTGTGGCGCTTCGACTTGGCTGCAACAATTGGATTGCTAGAGTGCATCTGGCTTGCTGTGTGAACCAGAGCTGTGAAGAGCATGTGGAGGCTTGGAAGCCACAAGCCGGCCAGCATCTCTCTCTTCCGCAAAGACTCAAAGATGGAGGCAATTGTAGCCGCTGCGTCAGAGCATATGGTCAGGTCGGTACTTGCTTCTACTGAAGACGGTCCCGGTACTGCCCGAGGAGGCGGCCGATGCAGTAGGATGAGAAAGTTGTTGTATGTGATGTGGAACATTGACTGCCAAATGTCTGGATTCCCTGAAGATAACTGGAGCCGTTCGGGCAGATTGGTGACCAGCTCAGCGAGCGCAATATCGGCTTTCCTTGTCGCTTCAGCCTTTTCTCCTTCTTTGCAACGTAGAGCCACTCGCTTTCTCATGACCTTTGCGAAAATGATGCACAGTTGTGTATGCTGAACTATGAAAGACGCTTCGGCTTCAGGTGTATCTTCTAGATGACACTCTTGAATGAGTGGCACATCAGAATCGTCAAGGCTTCTATGGTAGAAGTAGAGAGTCAGTTTGGGGATATTCCGGATCGCGGGGATGGTTGGCCGAGCAATCCACTTACATGGCTTGAGGTCTACCATGAGCCATAGAAACCAGAACGTCATATTGATACAAAGTCCACCATAGCCTCCGCCATAGGCGCTTATCCATGACGTTAAGACCTGACGGTGTAGCATCCCGATGCATGCCCATTCCGTATGCCGTTCGAGCAGCAATACCGATCCAATACCACGAATTCGAGATAACATCCTCGAGGTCATCACATTGCCAGGTCAGAAGGATAGCAGCTTGTAGGTACGTCTCGCGATGTTGCTCAAAACGACAGTCGAACAAAGCTTTCGCTCTCTTGAAGAAGACCGCCTTTAACGCTTTGAGCTCCTCACGCTCGTTAGACAAGACGTGCGCTCCGACGAGTAAGATAGCGTTTAGTAAAAGTAAAGATAAGGGCCGTTGCCTGGCAAAGTCTTCGTTGGTCTCTGTATTATTGTACTTTTTCATGAAGAACTCTTCGTCAACAATGGGAATGCCGCGATTAATGTGCACAAAGTAAGCCTTAACAAGTTCATCAGCCAAAGCCTTGGTGGGTAGTTCCAAGGCTTCGGGCGGCACTGACGACATTCTCGGGGCAAGAGGGTGGCTCCCGAAATGCAAGACATTTTGATCGGGCCGTTGAGATCGCTGCCGAACGAGGTAGTTCAAGTTCGAGAACTCGGTCCCGATGAAGTAGAGTCTGCCGCTTGGTAGAATATCTTGATATCCTGTCTCTTCTCGGTCAAGGAAATCTGCCAAATTTCGCGTTGCAACTTCAGTAGCGTAATGGGTCTGAGCATTGAGCTCGTTCTCTGGAGCCGATGCTGGCCGCGAGTCGACGTTGACTGGTACCCACGGACTGGCGGCATTGGATGCTGTTGGCGTGGTTGTGGGTCTAGAGCTCGGTTCTGTTGTTGATTTTGGCTGAATAGAGACATTGGGGCTCCGAGATACCCTTGTTGAGGACCTAGTCTTCTTCTTCTCAAAGATCCGACAGTCGGAAATGTTGTTTGCTTCGCATTTGGAGCATGGCGTGCCGTTTTCGAGAATGTCGCAACGCACTTTCCGCTGATGACACGTCACGCAGGCCCTGCCGTCTAATTATCAGAGACAAGATTGTCGGTCAGATTGCTTCTTGAGAATGGGTAGAGCCAGTGAAAGGGAGAGTTGGAGGACCGGGGGTGCCATACTGGTTCTCGCTTTCTTCGACGCCTGGCCAGACGCCGATCCTGTCGGAGAAGATGCGCCTCTACGCTCTGCGGCCGACATGACTCAGTATTGGCGGTAAACCGCGTTCTGGAAACTTATTTTCCGAGCGGGATCTAGATTCGATCACAGCATCTCATGTGTGATGGCGCACCTTTGACTGCGCTGACGCAGAGCTTGACGGATGTGGAGGCAATGTGGACTGGACTGGATATAAGTCGGAAGTTGTGGTGGATTATTCAAATACCGAGAGACGTGGCCTCGGGAGTTATGTCAGCAGAATTTGCAATCTCGGAAATAAGAACCAATCAAATCTCTTTTCATTTTTCACATGCCTTCAATCTCTGTTAGTGCGGAAACTTGGGCAGCTTCTTGTCGGACACTTTAACCAATTACAACTATGGAACATGACTTGTTCTAGTTCCGAACGACTTGTGAAACGTTGAATGCAGTAGCAAAATGGAACCAAATACGTAAAATAATCTAGCAGGGTCTTCCAGAAGTTTTTTCTTCTGTATGTTCGGGTAGCAATGGGCAAATATGGAGTTGCTTGGGCATATAAGAGGAGCCGGGCAGTTCAGTGACAGTCCAGTCTGAGTGACCCGGACTGCACAGACAAGATCACAATCACTTGGACGAACCATATTGAGCAGACTTCAGACGCAAAGTACCCTCGAGGACTATAATGGATGCACGTCCGTTCGAATACACAAACGAAGAAGATGGAGACCGGAAACAAGAATCCATGATGGCACGGGATGTTGAGATGAGCGGCGACACTTCCGATGGCTCATCTTTGAAGGAATCAACGGAGGATTTGCTGGACGCTACGACGTTGTCGCCTGTAAGCGGCTCTTGCGTCGAATAGTTTGGTTGAACGGTGTTCTGACTTCCTGTTCTAGATGCGCAAACTGCACATCGTTGTAGCCGGCTTTACTTGCACCTTCAATGGCAACCTCGGGTCATCCATGCCTTCAGGCGCACTTGACGCCATTAGCGAGCAATTCGGAGTTACCGACCGCGTCCATCTGATTCTTCTCAACTCGCTATTCATGTGCGGGTACGTGCTTGGGCCTCTGCTATTTGGACCCTTGAGCGAGTACATCGGCAGACGACCGGTGCTGATCGGGACATACTGCGGATACATTATTTTCATGCTGGCCTGTTCTGGAGCACCAACCTACCCGGTGCTGTTGGTTTTCCGTCTTCTTTGTGGCATCAACGCGGCAGCGCCAACAACGGTCATCGGTGGGCTCTACGCCGACATCCTCGATAACCCTGCGGTTCGAGGAAACGCCATGGCACTTTACATGACAGTCACGACTGTCGGCCCACTCATCGGGCCCATTGTTTCGGGCTTCTCGTCTCCGATGTCCTGGCGATGGCCCTTCTGGATCGCGGGTATCCTCGGAGTATGCGGATTGCCTCTCGTTCTTACTTTGCCGGAGACATACGCGCCTGTTCTCCACAACAACGCAGTGAGGAGGCAGTTGAAGCAAAACAAGGGTGCGGTTGATGGTAAACAGCAACAGCGACTGCAGTTGCAGCCTTTCAACGTGCGAAAGATCTTCCTCCGGCCCATGAAGCTCCTGTTCACCGAGCCAATCCTTATGGCGACATCTGCGTATCTGACGATGGCATACTCTGTGTTTTACCTGTTGTTTCAGGCCTATCCAGTCATCTTCAAAGACTTCTACGGCATGTCTCCCGGGATGGCCGGACTCGCGTTCCTACCTGGTAAGACGACGCACACAACTTGAATGCTGCAATAGACGATGAAATAAGCTAACATATCCACGAAGTTGTTCTTGGGGTGTTCTTTGCTCTTGCCATCTTCTCCGCATGGACACATTATCACGACAAGCAATTCAAAGCCGGGGTCGAGTGGGCATTGAAGCCTATTAATCGCAGACTACCTCTTGCATGTATTGCCGCTCCTCAGTATGTTCAGCCTCCACGATCTTATACTTTATACAAATGATAAGGAGCCACAACTAACGATTGTTTCTGTAGAATGGTCATCGCTCTGTTCTGGCTTGGCTGGACCGTGTGGCCATCCACATCCCCTGTCTTGCCCATGTTCAGCGGTGTACTTTTTGGCTGCGGATTCAATCTGCTCTTCATGGGCATGATCAACTACCTCACAGACGTTTTCCGGCAATATTCTGCTTCAGCCCATGCAGCGGCCAGCATGACGCGCTCAATCGGAGCCATCACCCTGCCTCTTGCGGCAGGCAAGATGTACGGCAACCTTGGAGTTCATTGGGCTCCATCAGTTCTGGGCTTCATTGCCTTAGCCATGGGAGTAATCCCATTCATTTTTATCAGATTCGGCGATAGCCTCGCTCGGAGCAGCAAGACAGCACGAGAGGCGTTTGCTATTGGAAACTGAGATGAATGTTAACGAGCACATGATCATAGAATAGTAATGATTAGACATAGACGATAGACATAATAATACTTGTTGCAAAGTCTGAAACCCCCCTTCGAAAAGCTCCCTCACCAGACTTACCTCAGAGAGTACCCAGTTCGGCGATTCCATGTTGGGAGATGCGCTCCACCACAACATGATGCGTTGCTCCACCTATTGTACTGTGGTTAAGCCAATTGAATTTTACCCGAAGCCGTTTTTCTTCGAAGAGTGACCATGGAGTAAGCCGGACATTTCTTACTCAAATCCTTTGAGCTTGTGCTGCGTCAATGAAACTAGGCCTTAATAATTCAATACATGTCGTGGCTGTATACACAATCACTATTGGAAGGGTGCTTCAAAGCACAAACGGCCTAGACGAAATACAGTCCACATCAAGAGCAATCTTGAGGACATCATCATGATGTAGTCTTAAATCATGCTCGTAGTAACCAATGTTAGACTCTGCAATAACGCAGGTCTCTTCTCTCGTAAGGGTATTCGTCACCTTTAAGAACGAACAACAGGAGAGACTCCGTACTTTCAAATAGCAATTGAGTCTAAAGAATCAGAAAATGAGATTGGATGAACCGCTGAACCGAAATTTTTCTATTCTGTTCATCGACGCTGCCGTGCGCCGCATCGGAAGTGGGTGCCGTAACGGTCTGGCGACCCACTGAAACCCGGACTTCGGACTTCTTGGCATTGCCGAGGTGCGAGCTCAACACGGAGGATAGTATGGAAATGGCAAGTAATTCGCCGGATGTGCCACTTAGATCATAGGCCTAAGACAACTTGATGGCTAAACCGTGACTTACGCACAGCGTCGTCGTAGTCATCCGCTTGAAAAACTGAAAATTATCAAGGGTTTGGCATGGAAGAGTGATAGTTCACGTGAGGCTGTTCTTGTCAGGGAGACGAAGAGATATTTGTATTGCAGCTTAAAAAGCTTTGTTCGACCAATCAGATGAGCTTCTACATGCAAGTCGGCCGAGAAAGAGCTTCCAGTAGGCTTCCGGCTGGACAGATACCTAGAAAAGGCATGCCTATGTAATGCAGGTGTTAAAATAAGAATGTGGCTTGAAGACGCAACCAGGATATACGGAATGATGATTCATAGATATGAGCCCTGCTCTAACAAGCTAGAATAAGCGACATGCGTATAGTCTGTCTCTACGCTGACAGGTATCCGTCGCCAATGCGGATATGGGACGAGAGTACTTCCATATTATCGCGAAAGACTAGGGGCATGTTCTGCAAACCCCCATTCTCCACCCGCTAGTGTCCGAAAGGGATGTGCTGCCACGAGGTCTCAGCTTGGCAGACCGTTCCGAACCGTTATTTTCGATCTGCGTGTCAACATGCTCCCTAGGCAGATCGTTTAGGTAGCGATGTGGCTGATATGTAGCAAGCCCCTTGTCGCCAGACAATGCCCCCGTAACCACTCGTGCCACTCCGTCGATGTTAAAGCTCAGCCTTTCCGTCCAACATCAAGGTTTCTCGTGTACGCCATCAGTACGCGATATTCCTTTCCTAAGCTAAGCCTCCAACCCGAAGTCGCTTTTAGGCGAGGGCCCCCTACACGAAACAATGAGTGAAGCAAGAGGTAAGACAAGAGTACTCGACAGCTCAAGCTTCCAGATTTAGTACTAACACCACCGATAAAGCTACGTACGGATATGTCGACCCAAATTTCGTCAACCCTGGCGGAAAATGGGACACGCCAGTCATTATCTACGGCTACACTCCATCTTTCATTCTTACAGTTCTCGCCGATGTCCTCTTCTTCCTCCTCCTCATCGTCCACACGTGGCAGATCATCCGCTACCGCAGCTGGTACTTCGTCACCTTCCCAATCGGCCTCCTATTCGAAATCGTCGGCTACGTAGCCCGCTCTCTCTCCGCCAAAGCGAACCCGTATAACCTCATCTACTTCATTCTTAACTACTTCTTCATCGTCACGGCACCGGTCTTCCTCGCAGCCGGCATCTACACGATTCTATCCGCACTCATCAACCGTCTTGGGCGTCAGTTCTCGCCTTTGCCGCCCAAAGTGGTCTTGTGGTTCTTCATCACCTCGGACGCCATCGCAACCATCACGCAGATCTCGGGCGCCGCTTTAATCGGAGTCAAGCAGTCGCGCCGCGAGGACCCTACGACGGCCAACAACATTTTGCTTGGAGGACTTGCCTACCAGGTCTTCTCGATCGGATGTTTCGTCATCACTACATCCATATTTCTCTTTAGAGCTCGAACAGCGATCAAAGAACATAAGCTTACCACTTTCGTGGCTGTATTTTCGGCGGCGACGCTGCTGATTTACCTGCGTACCTGCTTCCGTCTTGCCGAAACTGCAGAGGGTCTTGGGGGCTACCTTTACTCGAATGAGGTTTTCTTTGGCGTGCTTGAATTTGCGCCCGTGGTGTTGGCGGTGATATTGCTTTCCGTCTGGCACCCGGGGAGATGTGTGGCAAAGAATGTCTCCGGTGGCATTGATGCCGCAGAAAAGGCTAGAGTACGCAGTCGTGAGTCTATTCAGAAATAGGTTCTTTGACAGAGTCGAAAAGAAAAAGCGGGATTCACTGCTTCTCGCTCAAGAGATGAGGGTAGCTGTCATTGATAAAGCTATTTGTGCTCTGAATACCAAGTCCTAATCATCTACCCACACCTCACACAGGGGATATCTTGCTGCATCGGTCGTTTGCGCATCTATAGTTGCCCATAACTTCTTCTCAAGCTCGGTTCCCTCCTCCAGCGCCGCGTGCCCAAAGATTCCAAAACCAGGCATGGGCTTCGGCTTCGATCCTAGAAACTTTCGACGAGCATCGAGAACCCAGTCGATGAGCCTTCGCAAATCGTAGCTTTGGCGAAGCCGTCTCTCCATAGTTCTCCGCGCGCGGGAGAAAGATCTAGATGCAGGCGACTTGTCGGTAGTTGACTCCATTTCTCTGGCCAAGATAACGAATCCCATGGGAACGTCATCCATATCGTTAGACTGCGGATGGCGTGCGACAATATTTTCCATTGTCTGGAAAGCAAGCAAGAGAAACTCCTCGAGCCAAATTTTGACTGCGTCACGTCCACCTTGCTCCATGATATCAGCCAGACCGAATGAGACGCGGCGATGCTTTCCAAATATGACGCTATCCAGCTCGTCATCGAACGTAAAGCCGGGTAGACTCTGTAAAGCGGCCCGCAAAGGGTGCTGAACCTTGTACGCTGTAGGTGATTCCCCAAATGAGAAGCCTTCAGGGGTATCGTCGCCGACAAGGAGTCGATCTAATTCGGAGGAAAGTCTTGAGTCGGCGGTTTTACTTTTCCACCTCCTTGACTTCTGCTTCTCCACCTTCGCGGATGTCTTGACGTGTCTATAGTGTTGCGTCGGGCTTGGCTTTCGGCTGGGTAGTCCGCGCGCACCTCGCATGATGTCTCGCATGATCTTTTGCTGTGTTGTTCCGTCTTGAGTCAAGTTGACGGTCGAATTATCTCCTATGGCACTGACTGGGGCCGTGTACACTGACTCTGGTGCAGCTAGTCCTACCCTAGGATGAGAGGCAACAGGAGGCACACCAGAATGAACCGGATTTTGGGTATTGCCCATGTCCATTTCGAAGTCTCTCGAATGACCAGTCGAGGCATCCATCTTGAATAATGCCTTAGTGTGGGCACTGAATGGCTGACGGTATGAGTCGATGGGGGTCACTGGTAGATAGGCTTGACTCATGGGCTAGGTTTCGTTTGTCGCATGCAAATTTTCCACGATCGTTTAACTCTGCCTGCAAATATGCGGCGAGTTTAACGCAACAACTTGTCGATCTTTGAAGTGAGAGACAGAAAGGAATGAGGCCTGTCTCAAAACTTAGAGTGCGGTATGGCGATAGTGCTGCAAAAAAGAAACGACGTTGAAGATGGGCGGGAAAGATGTCACATCGGGGAAAGTCTGAAATAAGCTCGCGGGTAGGGCTGCGGAATTTTGTGGGTCTTCGGGCTTGGATACTCCACGGAAGAAGTGCGAGTCAGAGAGCCGGATCTCAAGGAAGTGTTGGAAGAATGAAAGGGAAGTTGCAAGGAATGAGCAAAGGCATTAAAAGAATGAAAGATTGGGTAGATGTTTGTGCTCTCTCATTTCATTACTCGTTGTTTCTACCTATTTGACCATATAATGAACCTGACATGAGTCAACGACGGCGGTGCTGAAAGAAAAGCAGATACATATCGTGCCTAGACCAGTTCAAAAGAAAATGAAGTTTTGTTCAAAGAAGAAGCTAGACCTGTTGCCTATTGAGAAATGTTTGTTGTGTCTGAGGGACAACAATCAAGTTGGCGTCACTATCCAGGTAATACCACCGATCGGCCTTTTCTGGTCTTGGGGCAGCAGAATCGATTCTGCTCTCTGCTGGGATGTTGAACTTCGCGGTTGTTGCTGCTTTGTTAACAAAGCTATTTTCGACATCTGGTCGAGAAGTCTGGTTGTAGTTGATTTCGTTGGAGTCGACCTCTCCTCTAATCAACTCCGCCCAAGTCTTGTGGCTTTCCTCTACGACGCTTTGCATGTAGGTGACATTCTGGTACCAGTCCCCGATAATGTTGATGACTGAATCCCCCCGAGCTACTTTATAGTGCTGCGAAGTATTAGTTAGCCTGGCCTTTCACGAAATATCAAATGGTAGGGAGAATCACAGTCCACCAGTCTCGGAAGATCTTGATGGTCCCAGGGCGATACTTTTCAACATCTTCGAACGCTTTGAACACGTCAGCTGATGTAACACCATCTTCAGAATGAGCTGATGATCTCACAATTGATAATGGACGCCATGGGATCTTTGATGTCGATGCCGAGTATTTTCCAATCCGTTTCGTTGCCCTTTGACAAATGCCCATTAGCACATCTTAGTAGATGATAGAACGATGATCCATTATATCGTAGACTTACATCAGCCAAGGCAAGACCACCGAGAATCTTGACCTGTTTCACCTGACCAACGTAACCGCGTCTAGATAAGAAGTCAGCCTCTCAGTCTTTCTTTTATGTAAGGCCTGATCAAGTAGGAGTCTGTCTGTGACTTACTCTTGACCGATGTCGAAGAGGTCCACAGGGTCGTTGTCACCTAACAGATGAGTAAAAGAATGGTTGTAATTGGGGCTTTCCCATGTTTGTGGGATAGACCCGTAGATGAAAGGGTACGATTTGTGCGGCCACACATTCTCCACGTATCTAGGAGCACCATTCAGAGAGTCATGGACGATAGGATCTGGAGAACATGGCCTTCAGAATAACGTAGTGTATATAGTCGAAGAATGACTCACTTAATGGCTCGCTCCTCTTGAGTTCAATTTTGCCATCTTGCCATCTGGGTACTTCTACCACAAGATTCACCACTTGCTTGTTGCTCTCATCCGGCCAAACTGGCACATCATGCCAAAAGGAGATAGGATCACCGTCCTTTTCGAGCCAAATCCTCCAGTCCTAAAGTCGAGGGGTCAGCATATAGGATAAGCCAAATTCGGTTGATGGGGCTGATCACCTCTGTGTTGCGGGCACCAACTTCCCTCAAGCTAAGAGCGCTATAGTTAAAGCTATGGGAGCTAGTCCAAGCAGCACTGCTGGAGACTGAAAGCGCCGCAAGGGCGAAAAAACATCTGCTCGACATGATTGCTATCTTTGAATCAAGTCTCTACCGTGAGGTGAGGTCATAAGCCGTGTGCTCTTGAGATAAGGCAGCGCCAAAGAAACGCGCCACGCACTTGGAGTATTTTGTATGTCTACTGTGGCAAACCCACACCGCTTCAGTCTATCAAGGTAATTCGTCTCCTACAGGGAAAGGGGGCTGAGAAACACGCCTATGTTTCTGTGGCGGGGACTGCCAGCAGGGAGGAAGGCTCGGCATAGGGACAGGCGTGAGAAGCTCTGACGCGAGGATTGGACGGGCTTGACGGGAAAAGATTAGATTGGAGATTCTGCATTGCAATCCAGGGATCCGCGCTGTCACTGTTGATGAGTTGGTGCGGGGATGATTTGCTAGAGCCAAGGATACAGGGTTCATGAGACAGGCCAATGACGTAGAAAATGCAACGCACGTGGCAATGCTGTTGTTGTTCTAGCAGCAGAAAGGGGGATTTTCGTCATCGCTAATGGAAAATCCCATATGCTTAATTTGGCGGCTTTGTCACTGCAATGCATGGAGAGTCCTGCGAATAATCGCCTATTCTTGCCCTCACCTGTGCTGTGCCGGCATTGATTGCCACACTGCTAAGGATAGGAAGGTTGACGATGTACCAGTGGGTCTGCAGTAAGACTGTCTTGACCCCAATGTCATCGGCCCCTAGTCGGGGCATGATGAGCCCCTTAGTATGCGTATCTGATAGGATTGTCGCCGTTTACTGAACTGTCAAATTGTCACCGACGAAGTTTCTTCCAAGCAGATCTTCTGTGTGCACGTTACTCAAAGCCTCAGGCTAGCAGTTGACCACGTCTCCCGCAGGTGACGATGCGATGGACAGAAGAAACCGCCAATGTCACTGAAGAAAGTCGTGACTGATCGAATCACCAAGCAATCTCAAAGTCGAACACCTCAGTAGTGCCGCTGGTAATTGTCTGGGCTATCGCTTGAGGTATGCGGCCACCAGGAGGCTACTGGGTATCAGAAAACTCGACCTTCTTTTGAACATCTGACAGGAGGCCATCACTTTATGGGACATATTGTGGACAGTACAGCAGGTCGTCTCAATGCCTTCCGCATGGATTTGTCACACAGAGACCGAAATTGAACGCGTTGACAAGGGATCCAAAGAAGGCTTCAGCACCGGTATCTGCCAAGAAGTGGAATGTGGTATGAAGGAGACTATGTTGTTAATTATTTTCAGTCCTCCGATCGGATGGACTTTCAATTTCAAGCCACCCCACGGAACTCAACCACATCTGTTTATGGCGTTGCTTAGCGTGGTACCACGACCCTAAGAGTGGGTACAACTGACTGAGCTTTGTTCCGCTCATAAGGCATAGAGGGCGCTGTTCTGGTGCTGTCCAAGACTGGACGATCACAACTTTCGTCAGCATGTAAGAGTGGAAGGAACAATCCATACCGGGGAATCTTGTTCTCCTTCAGTTGCGAGAGCGCAGAGTAGGCTATGGCTACACGCCGCGAATGCCATCAAATGGTGACGTCAAGGCAGCCATGACGTGTTTGGTTTAGCGCACTATTGTCTCGTAAGACATCACACCGGTATTTGCACATTATCCACGACATCCTCATCTCCAGAATGCTTCGCCAATCTGTTTCAATACAGAAAACATCGGTTTGATTATTCAGGCAAAGTGATTCATCATCGCGAACGCTCTGCCGTCTTGTTGTCTGCTCCCGTAACCCGATTTCCCGTCGGCGGTCGTCACGCAATCTTGAACGTCTTGGCAGCATCACTACACCTACAGCATGGAAACACACGATAAGCCAAAAGCTGGAGGAACATTCTTATTCGATGAACGGAACGATCGATCTTTGCTTATGCTATTGCTACAAGTCGCCATCAAACCTCTCAGGCCTAGGCTGGCATCCCCATCCAAGCTGCCGCCCAACGCCGAGCGCCTGACACCACCCAAGAACCCACGGAAATGCCATATAGAAGAGAGGGAATTTGAGGGACTATGGCTGTATGACATTTCTCAACAATCGAATAGCAGAAGTGACAGAGAATTGAGCTCGCGGCGTCAACGACGAATTCTGTACTTTGCCGGGGGAGGGTGGCAGATGCCACCGAGCAAGAATCATTGGACTTTTTGCATGGAACTTGTCCGACGGCTCGACAACACAACAGTTACGATCATCTCTGCACCTCTCGCACCGAAACATCCTGTCTCAGTTGCATTCCCTCGCATTCAAAGAGCGTACAGCTCCCTTCTAAGCGAATCACATGACGCAGGCGAAAGTGTGATTGTTGCCGGTGATAGTTCAGGCGGTAACATTGCAATAAGTCTCGTGGCTTGGACTTTAAAGCACCCAAATAAGGAGGTTGCGAACGCAGCTGTTGCTGTCATGGCCATCAGCCCTACGGTAGACCTTCGTCATGAACTCCCAGAGATCAGAGTGGTGGAGAAATCCGATTCACTCCACACATTCGAATCCATCAAAGCCACTGCTGAGGCATGGTGTCCCGAGGACACGACTACAGAACCAAATAAGACTTCGCAACGAAATCGAGAGGACAGTCATATATACTCCGACTGGGGCTTGGATGATCCCAGAGTGTCTCCCACTCACGTCGATCTTGGGGTCTTCCCACAACACAACGTTCATATTTATGGAGTCACCGGGTCATATGACGTGCTAGCACCTGAGGCTGTTGCTTTCCGAAGCAAATGCAAGGAGCATGGAGTCTCTGGAGAGTGGCTATCGTGGGAAAGACAGATGCATTGCTTCCCACTGATGTTCAAATATGGGCTCAAAGAGGCTAAGGAAGGCATGGATTGGATCATTCGTGTTCTTGATAAGCACTGATGAGATTTGGGCCTCAAGAATTCATAGCATTAGTAAAAGCTGGGTCGCAGAGATCCTAACACATCGTGGGCGACAGACCAACCATTTCTATCAACTACTTTAAGACCTTGGCCGAGGAAATACCCTTGATCCGGGCTATTCTTAGGTAAGATATAAGTTGCATGAGGTCGAGCCACAATATGATAGCAGTATCCTCCACAGGCAAACTTGCTCATACTTACTCTATGCACCTTCTTCGTGTTGAGTCGCCGATCCCGTTTTGATATCCCTATCAAATGGAACGTCTGTGACCCTTGCCGCTTCACCGTCGAAGATGACCGCCATTTCTTCCAACGTATGACCTCGGGTCTCTGGGTAGAAGAAATATATGATGATTGATCCAGCCAAGAGAATCACAACAAACACAATGTAATACTTCCAACCAATAGCTTCAAGTGCGATAGGATTGACAAAGACGTTGAAGAAGATGCCCAAGTATGTGGTCATTTGCGTCAGAGCTGTTCCCCGGGCACGAAGTTCGTATGGCCAGATCTCGGCTGGGTATGATACAAGTAAAGGAGTGCTGCTCGTGGTGTGATTAGCAGGTCACATACTTCCGTTGTGTTGTGTCGTCTACTTACAAGGCAATATCGTAGAACCCGTAGAATATGAATAACACCGGGACCACTGCCACACCGACTGATGGCGCCCCAGTAGCATCAAAGCTACCAGACAGGCCAGTAATGACGACGAAACTGACAAACATTCCACCACAACTAACGAGAAATAGCGGTCGGCGGCCTAGCCGGTCAACCGAGAGAGCAGCTGATACAGCTAGAATGAGGTTCCAAATTTGCAGACAGCCGTTGATGAATGTTTGATCTGTGACAGAAGTTATACCAACGGTATCCAGGACCGCTCCGAGGTAGTAAGACACGATGTTTTGCCCAGCCCATTGTCCGAGTAGGCCCAACGACATTGAGATGAAAGCCCTGTGTCTGTTACCTGGTGTGGAGAACAATTCCATCCATGAAGAACTCTTGGCCGCCATCTCATCGTCTTCGATGGCACGTTCAATCTCGGTCATTTCAAAGTCCACGAGGATAGAGTTCGGGTCTCCGCCGCCATGAAATTTAGTCAGTATACGCCGAGCCTTTTCAGCCTGACCTTTGGAGACGAGAAAACGGGGGGACTCTGGAACGAGGATAGCGGCTGGGAGCACGAGTAGCGGGATAGCAATCTGTAGCAACGACGGGATGCGCCACGACCAGCTGTTGTCGTAATTGCGGGTTCCGAATGTCGCCCACGCCGCCAAGCTAGATCCAACAAACCATCCAGTGTTGTAAAGTCTGTGACACTAGTTCTTAGCAATCTTTTTCTTAACTCCATCCAGGTGTAATGCTCAAGACCAGTACCTACGCCGTAAGGATTCCACGATGCGTCGGGTATGCCAACTCTGTGATGAGAACAGGCGCAAGACAACCCCACCAGGCGCTCGGCTGGCCGATGATGACACGACCGACGATGAATCCAGCCTTATTGGGCGAAAATGCTTGAAGAAAGCAACCAATGCACAGAAAAGCGTATCCAACAAAGAGTCCTTTTTTCCGGCCCCAGCGGTTAGCAAAGTATGCAACCACGGGGTAGGCAAGCATAGACGAAAGCGCCTGGATAGCGTTGATGAAACCAAGCCACGATCCCTTGGGGGAGTCCATAAATGTCTGCCATTGAGGAAGGGTCAAGAGACCGTTCATCATTGAGCCATCGTAACCATTTGCTGCACAGAGCAAGGCCAGGAAGATGCAGAAGAAGTTGAGGCCTATGAGATGTCGTTTTCTATACCACGGAACCCCATCGTCGGGAAGAACGGCGGCGAGTTCCGGGCTGATGCCTAGGTTCTTCATGGAAGATTTCGATCTTCCCACCATGATGTCTAAAGGCCAGAGTTGTAAGGTAAAGGGTTGAAGGAAAGGTATATGATGAGAATGCAGACCTAGCTGACGAGCCTGAAAGTGCGAAGAAGCGTAAGTTGAAGAAGTTCTTCACGGAACATCAGCTTCTTTGCGCGAATCATGGTCTAGTTAAGTGCCTTCTCAACTCTGTGAATGCGATCAACTTCAGACTTAAGGAGCACCAAGCGCCGTCCGCAATTAGATTAAGATCTTGCTCTGAAGAGGCCTTGACTAGTCACGTCCGCGGAGTATCGGCGAATGGCGCCCTAAAGATGGGATGTTGACCCGGCCAGGGATGCTAAGTCGTTCATTCCTGCCAACATTTCCCGGATAGTAACAGCCGCATCTGCAGGAAGAACGTTCTGGCGGGTAGTGTATCCTTGGACAAAGAGCATGCATATATATCAGGCTTCGGATGTGAAATATCCTCATAGCAAGATGGGGTTGTTGTGATGCGAGATGCGGGGGATCTACAAGCCTCTGTGGGGATCGGAAGTTGAAGAACTCCCGTTATATCCCCCAACCCCGCGTTTCTGAAGCAGCAAGAATACTCGGGTATAATCATCCAGTTCAGAAGACTTATCAAAGGTCATGCAAAATAACCGGGGATGAGCCGACCCGGGGAGTTTCGGCCGTCACTGAACATGCACCCCTGTCGTTTACTGGGGATGTTGGCGTGCCTCCTCTACGACAATGTCGGGAGATCTCCGGATATCGCAGATGCGAAACCGGCACTCGGTCAACGGTGATGTAGGTAGGAGACTCGTCACGCCTAGCCACCTCCCAGCTTGTCTCTTGGTATGCTGTCCATAACGGTAATGTTTGGGCGTAGATGATGGTCAGACAATGAATGACATTCAAGCCCTGATTACAGACACAGGTCAGCCATCAAATCCTATCAACTTGTGCTTTGTGCCACGATGAGAAAAGCAAAGCCGCGTATGTGCTCCTAGCTTGCCATGACATGGAAGTCGACAATGGCGCTTGATTTACTTGGTGATGGCTTTACTTGGGTAGAAATGTGCTCATACGATAACTCAAAGTAATTCTATTGTTGTTCTTCCCATGTAAGAAAGATGGTCAACGAATACAGTCATCAGTCAATCGTTGAGCTGGCTCTGCATCAACAAAACAGTAGATTCAGTCAATGGGCTAAATCTTCGCTCTGATTGAGATTTGCCGCTGAGATGGTTCCAGCGGAACTCTTGACTCGTCGGTCAAGGTAAGGCCCCATCACGACAGCTTCTGTATCACAAAGGGGACCGGATGTATCTCCTAACCGTCACATTCTCCACCTGAAGAGTCAGGTAAGCTCGAACAACTAAGGTTGAAGACAGGCCGCGAAACATCGCTATTCCTCGTAAGACCAAACTCTATGCCATTATTGACCTGATCAGCATTGGAGTCGAGCAGAATGTACCAAAAGACATTGAGGCTCGTTTGGAAGAGGTCACAGCCGACGCCGGTCCAGTAGAGATGAGCGTTCTCAACTGAGGCGACGGCAGCGCCTTGAGATTTGCCGGCTTGGTGAGGCAGTTAGCGTCCGAGACCATGTAAATCTTGAGATGTGATGCTGAGCGGAAGTCATACCATGCGGCCATCCAGTCTCGGTGACCCACACCTCCTTTCCCTGGCCACAGGCACTTGAACTCTGGGCTGCAACTTCCCTGGTCTGGTCGAGCGCAGACGTGAATAGGTCAGGGGCGTTCTCGATAGTGTTATTTTTGTCGGACTCCCAGTACGGGAAGGAGTTGTGGCCGAGCCAGTCGACGGCTTCCACAACGGCAGAGTTTTCGGGGAGAATCCAGGCAGTGTATGTGTCGACGTGTCCAATGGGTTTGTTTGCCAGGGGAGGTATGCTTTGCTCGATCAAACTTCGAAGATCTGCAATGTACCCTACAATCACTTTCGCATCGGCGCCCACGCCAACATATTTACCGGCCAGACCGCTCGCATGTCGGTACAAATCTTCTGAGCCGACGGAGATGCCGATGACCAGGTTGGTGAAAGCCTCACCATACTGCATGTATGCGGCCGTAAGAGATCTGAGTTCGTTGGTGTACATTTGGCTGCCGGCGCTGGCCCAAAGTCCGACCAGAATGTTGGTGTTGGTATCGATGGCGGCCTTGTAACCCGAAGTGGGTTCAGCCCATGATGAGGTCGGGTCATATGTATTGTTACATTGAATGGAAGTATACAGACGAGCAGAGGTGAAGTTTTTTCCATCTGCGCCGGCAAGTATCTTCGCGTTCTGGAAGTAGCGTAAGAAATCATCGTAGCCCCTGCATGACCCATCTTCGTTCGTGGCGCCATAGTTGAATCCCAGGAGTCCCGGCTGGTTTCCTGCCAGGGCGGTAGTGGCCAAGGACACGGCGACGGCGGTCATCAGATACATCTTAGATGATCAGTTTGAAATGGAGATAGCTGAGGATTATTCGAGAGATGGATGAAATTTGATTTTCTTCTATCCCCTCAGCAAGAGAATACTAGGCAAGCATCTTAAACATGGTGGCCATTCCGATTTCCTTTGTCTGCCACGAACAGAGCTGAGTCGAACAGCCTTCTTTGCTTGACGCCCCACAAACTGCCACACCTCTGGGCGGACCCCTTTTCTCTTGTATCTAGGAACATCTCCTTTGCTATCATTCTCCCAGTTTACAGTGCGATGAAACCGGCAGAGCTAGTGACTCGAGCTTTCCAGGAATCTACGCATCGTCCAGACCGTTCCCTGAATATTGGCCAAGTTTCCTTGATCATATCTTGATTGTAACATGGTGTTCATAAGGTAGTCAGCTGCGCAAAACGTGCAGATGCTTCATCAAACCGTATGAGTGGATAAACCTTCTACACTGTACGGGTACGGATCGAGAAGTGAGAGATCGGGCCGGGTGAACAGAAGGATCATCAGACGCGGGGCTAGCTCAGCGCATCTCGGGAATTGGCGACATCACAGGGTTTTGCAAGCAGCTATCGGAACGGCCAATGATGCATTAGCCGCACATATCATGCAAGGACGATGACCACACTTAGCGCGGCCCCATACCCGAAGTCAGATATGGGTGCTCCGAGAGGGTGTGAGAGGGCACATCTAGTCCTTCAGGGGCGCGGTCATCCGAACATACCTGAACTGATACATTTTCACGCCCGCCCCTGATTATACTTCGCCATGACCTTGGTCCCAGTCGACGCGGACGCGCGGAAACATGGGTATATTAGTATTACTCCATCATATACCGGGTCCTTGTCGGGAATTCCTGAATATGGATCGGTTGACATGCCTTACGGAGTCTAGGGTGATTTGGGAAGGTGACAAGATATTGAAAGTCTAACGCAAAGAAAATTTTATTTGGATGAAGCATTGAAAGAGAGAGCGGGCAGGAATATGACAACAGAATCGATGTGGGTGGGCTGCGCCGCTACGGGCGCTCTACGCTGGCTCCGCGGCCATTACGCAAGAGTCGCAAATCGTTCTATCTCCGTCGGCATAGAGAGCGGAAGTGGATTTTGATCGTTACATCTACGACATTGGAAGTAGGTAGAAGAATGAGAAGGAGAAGAGGCTGCCTTGGGATACTACCAGCCCAGTGATCACGTAGCGACAGGTAAGTAATTAATTAGATACTCAATGCCATCGCGATGGTTACTACGTGGAAGCCACACAGGAGAAGAGGTGTGTTGAGAAGAAAAGTAGTGGAAACGAGTATTTCCATGCTGTGTTATGGTGTTTATTCATGCTATAGGCACATAAACAGTGAGGGGCGTCAGGTTTTATTTCCAGTCTTTTCTCTCCTATTAAATTCGGGATCGTTCTGAACATCCAGTCATTGGAACTAAGAAGTAAGAAGAGTTCACCCCCCAGTGCTGAACTGGGGGCTACATCTCTTGGTGCTCATGCTGGGAAATTTCTGGTGCTCATTCCGATTCGAACTCGGGTACTCTCGTATGCGCTTGCCCTGTCGTCGAGTAGGCTGGTTGGCGATTTTAATTGTTGACCACGAACCACTCCACCCCCAGCCAGTTTGACCTGACCCGTCGACCTAGACGGGCGCCTGCTGGCTGGTGACGAGAATGGGCTCGAGGGGAGGTATATACCCTTCTGTCGTGGTAAGATGCGGCAAGGAAGCTATACCCAAGGTTGTCCTGGTCGTACCTTCCTCTTCAGGTCCTCGGTTAGCAAGGTGTATAGAAGGGGCATCACAAGACCGGAAAGAACGCCAGAATGAAACCGGAAAGGGGAATATGAAGCCAGCCTAATGTGATGCTAGTCCTGAGAAGAACTGCCATGAATGCCCGAAGGTTTTGAGCAATACCCAGAGTCTCGGACGAAAAACTTCGAACAAGGCAGCGAGGTACGGCGGTGCCATGACAGGTCCGTCAATAAAATGTAGGAGCTCTGGCATGAAATCCCGGTGCTGACCTGAATGACACAAGACAACACAATATCATCCGAATGACTGTGTCAAAGGATAATGGCAGAGCTTAACATCAAAACTCACCCGAGATGCGATAGCGAACCTGAAGAATATTTCAAGACCTCTAGAGGATTTTCACATAGACTGACTCTTCGTTAGCTGACCGCTCTGACAGCGGCGAATTTATACGAGGTCAGACGGCGACACCGCAACCTGCCGACTCCCCAAGCGTCAAACTTGGGTCAAAGGCGTTAGTGGGTGACACTGCAGCGACTTACTCGATACTGTTCCTACATTGGTCAACCTCCACTGTTGGAGACTTTGCTGCTTCAATGTCGAATTTCGGTACTGCTACGCTGGCGACTGTTCAAACACAGGCTCTTTGTCCCGTCGGCAGCCTGTGCTGCATCACGGCGAGCCAGACCTCTTGGCGGCGACGAGGCCCCAGGCCCCGGTACACTTTCCAAAGAGACGTTGGTTTCAGATAAATAAGGTTTGGGTGAAAGAAAAACTGGTCACCAGATCATATTGAACTGTGAAGGTTGGTCCTGCTGTCTATGAATGATTCGCCGGAGGTCAGCTATTCTTCTCCTCACTCTCCACTGTCAGTCACCTGGAAAGCACTCTAGTCCACAACGCCTCAGCGCATCATGGGAAGACTTGAACTGATTTCGATCCATCTCGCAATGTATGCTATATGTTACCTTCCATCTTGAGGATATATCGAGGAGACGCATAACGTATGATGAGAACGCCGAAAGGTGCTACAAGAAGGGCACGAACTCGCGCTTGTTTATGGAGTATAGCATATTATAAGACACAAGATGGCAAATGTAAAGAGACACTTCTTTATTCATCAAATAATCATGGGTTTTTGATTTTAGAAGCCTGATTAAGTAGATGTCAGGCAATTCACCTGGAGCGAACCTATGGATACCGTATTGGACTCCTTACATCGTTCTTCTTCGTGTCCTTACACCGGTATCTTTATAGGCCTTTTTGCGCAAAATGACAATATCCCCATCGCTGGCCCACAGCTCACATCTGGAAGCGATCAATGGCGAGCGCGAGCTCCTTAGCCTCACGCTTCTCCACGTTCTCCTCGCTGAAAGCAATCCAGCTGTCGACAGCCCGGATCAAGCCAACCATCTTCTTAGTGTATGTGTCCTCAAAGACGCTGAAACCGTTGCCAGCGCCGCCATCATCACCATCAGCACCACCCTCGCCCTCCTTGGCCATCTCTCGCAAGTAAGCCTTCCGAGCTCGGACGAAGGCACCAAGTATCTCCTGGCAGGTAGTAGTCTTGATGATATCGTCGGCCCAAGTTTCGGCTGGCCTTCCCTTGGCAATGGTCTGCTTGATGGAGACCTCGTGGGCAATGTTCACCCAGAAGCCCGGCGTGAAACCTCTCTGCTTGGGCACCTCCTTGAAGAGGGTCTTGTCGGTAAACTGGTACTTAAATCGCTCGCACTCGTTTAGGATCATGCGCATGAAGTCGGCGATGCGGCCACCTTCACCTTGGAAGTTGGTGAGCTTGCCCTCGAGCTCGAGATAGCGGCAGACATCTGTGGCGGCCTCCTTACTCATGAAGTCGAGGGGTGAGAAGGAGAAGCCGGTTTTGAAGACGATGTGAACGATGGTCGGAAGACGGTTTTTGGCGATCAGGAGCTTGTCCCCGGTGGTGAGCATCGAGGATGGGACGTCGTACCAGTCCGTCCCGCTGCCGGGTCTGGGGCCAGTGCTGGGTCCTGAGACTGTAAGGTTCCCAGGGTGGTCAGTCCGATGCCTTTATGCATTGTTGGCTCCGAATAGGGAAGGGGGCTGCTACTTACTTGCATTTCTGCGCAGGTGACGGAAGCTCTCCTTCTTATCGCGGCGGCTGATATAGACTGCGTTGTTTGGCTTCGCGCTCTTGCGGTAATATTTGAAGCTGTTGAACTTTGCGAACTGGCGATCCATGGCGGGGCCAGTTGGGATGGGAGTGTTTGTCGAGCCAGCCGCGCTGGTGGCTTCGATCTTGTCGACTTCCATCTTTTCGGTAGAAGCCATGATGTCCTGTAATGCCTGCAAGTCTGATGGAGGTAGACGCAAGAAGGTCGAGATCGATGATTGTTCGTTGTAATGGTTAGACTCGGCAGTCTTCGAGTCTCGAGTACCGACTGCTGTGTGGTGTGACGGGAGAAAGGAATTTCTTCAAGAAGGTTCTGCAGGTTATTTCAACAAAGAAGGAGCTCAAAGATATTAACCCTTCCCGTGGGACTGTTCAAGGACAAAGTCCATCATTCCTCGGGCCGTGGGTCAATGGACTGATTGTCGAGTGTCCGGCAAGGCAACATCAAAGTGATTGCTCTGGAGAGGGGGTCAGGGTAGGCGTGCTCGCTGCACGGTCCGAGAGTAACATTCGGCAGTAGGTTCAGACGACAGTTGTCCACGAAAGGTTGGTGATGATTTGGAAGACTTGCCGAGTGCGATGCTTTACAGTGTTGAGTTTTCACTTTGGCTTGGCGCAATGAAGGACAAAGATAGCTGAAGGTTCTCGAAAGTTGCGCCCACTTTCGGCAGGTTATCCCTCTGCGTCGAAGAACCCCTGGGGGAGGAGGTCCAGACTTCAGGGGCTGGGGGAAAACCTTCAAGGAGTTCATCGATCAAGGCTTAGCGTAGTGCGGGCCGCCGCCCTGAATCTTCTCCATCGATCCCCGAAGCCGCCGGCCTTCACTAAGGCAGTCTGCCGTTCGAGATCAGGCAACATTGAGTTACGCTAGAGTAAGAGAGCCCCATGGTCGGACCAGACGGATGGACAGAAGTGACCCAAGTGGAAGGAGACCTATCCGGGAAGGATTTCGAGTTGTGATGAATGCCGACCATTCTTGAAGATGAAGACAGATTTAATGAAACCGAGCCAATATGCCTTACAGAAGTCTTGGCAGTCTTTTTGATTGAAGCTGAGACCCGCAGGCACGGCAGACCTAGACCAGAGAGCACGGTACCGTTGTGCTAGCCCTCTTAGGGCATTTAAATCGTACCCAGAAAATGTTTTCATCCGTGAGCCTTGCCAGGGGGGTGTTTAATGGTAAAGATTCAGCTACGATTGCAATCCAGAGCAGAAAATTCTGGTGGAGAGGGAGAGTTAACAATTAGAAACATGAGATCCTTCCTTCCTCGCCGACTTGAAGAACCTCTAAGAGCGTTTTACTACAATTCGTTGTTCATTGCCTAGAGAAGTGATATTCTTTACTGCGGCGTCTGGGGCGCTGGGGTGTAGAGACTCGGCTCACGTGGGAGGTAAGTGTACGACTCAATAAGTCTGTAAGTCTTCATTCCGAGTATCTTGAATCCGCCATAGGCTATATTGCATTCTTACGAGTCTCTGACTTGTTGCTTAAGATAGTGGGCCTTGGGTTCCCTACTTAGGCATCGTTGGTGTTTTGCCAGAAGGTGGGTACGCAGAGGTCCGACAGACTATCAGGATCATCAAATACCAGTCTTCCACGGCGTTTAGTGACTGTAGTGATTACGTGTGCTGGGTACTCCTTTCCACCAAAGTCAAGGGACTGGCCTAAGTATGTGGACAACAGTGGTGGGCAGAACACTAATCCATGGCGCAGTTCTCGGACGGCTTTCCAAACAAAGGTACATATACCGACGTACAGACTTGAAGCCTTGTTGTACCTAAGTAACTAGTATAGGCTCGGGAGGTGGGAAAGCGACCCGTGACAGTCTTGCCGATTCACGAGAATTACCGCGAGCATCATCTCAATTTCCATTCCTCTAGCAATACGGGTATTCGGTTTACCTTTTTCTGTCATCGGAGGATTGATTATCTGATGAGTTTGGAGATGTTTCTCGGTCGGTTCGTGAAAATAACTTTCGCTTCTTCATTTCACCCCGCGTTACTTGCTGATCGGTACAAGCACGTCTACGGCCGTAAGTACATCAACGTCGACCTGGGCACAGATCTTCCGCAACGCCCAGGAGGGATCGTTAGTTCAACTATCTCTATTTGTCTACCCATGGAATAACAGTAAGTTTACGTATACATGAAGAGTTTCGGAACGCAACCCAAGCCCAACTACCCGGTCTCCGACGAGGGACAAGAAATAGAACGAGACCGAGTAGTGAGGAGCAAAGCAAGGTCAGCAAGCAACATTGCGAGCCGTGCCGTAGTTTAGCAACAGTCCAGGATTCAAGACTTAGCCGCATCTGGTTCGTGCGGTTTGCCTAGCAGAATGAACCGTGGTCATCTGCCACTCCTCGCAGCGATAAGAGTGCCTGTTTGTCATTTATCAGATTTCGTACACGAAACATCCTAGGATTGGAGTCGAAACTCTCGCCATTTCCTTCCTAATTGTGTCATTTCTATCCGTAGACTCTAATGAACACGAAGCCGCCAGCAGTGTGGCTGGCTCTGCGCCCGTGAGAAACCTCAATTCACATTTTCAAATCCCGATGCCCGTCCCTAGGCCTGCGCCATACCTGTGGGGAGTTCATTTATTCAAAAGAGTCAATGCCGTCGGGTCGGCCATTCGAATAGTGGCACACTCCATCGAGTGCGCACTGATGTGGATGGCATTTGCTTCTCCGACGGCAATTGGACTTCTTCCTAGGCCGGAATAAGAGTGGGGTACTAACTCCGGGCAGGGCAGTCAAGCAGATGTTAAACAGTGTTTTCACTGCCGTCTGAGAGCGTGGATGGCGCGAGAAGAGTTTGACCAGCTTCGGCACAACGGGCACGGCTCGAATTTGGGCTAGTTTCCGTCTGCGGGCGACCGACAGCGTCAGCAGATCAGCCTAGGTTTACTTACTCAGACGGAAATGCCCAGGTATGTCGTGGCCTTTGAAGAGATAGTCCATGACAACAGCCCTCCAGTTGGACTTGATTGCACGGAGGTAGGCATACGGCGAACTTCAGGGCGAAGCCCTTGTGCCAGTAGAGACGGTTGCCCGTGACGTTCTGAAAAAACGTTGAGTGACTTACCGTCGACGCCATTACCTTCACTCATGAGAAATTAGGGCAATGTCCGATCAGCAAAGAAATAACCTCGGATCGTAGCGCGTGTGATAGGTTGCGTAGCGTGTGACGGGACGTCGTTGGGGCGTCCAAGTATCGGCCCGCGGCGGCCCGCACTGTCAAGCACCGACGGCGTCTTCACCTTGGCTCGGTGAGCCCAGCACACCGAGGAATAGACACCTCACCGACCCGCCCCACCGATAGCTCTTTTCGAGCGTCATCTCCCACCGACTAACCCGGCCAAAGCTCGTCGCGTCAGTAAGCAATCCCCTTTTCTGCTCTTGGCCACGCGAAGTTTTCAATTGCTCCGACGTTATTTACCCAAGACCTTTTCTATCCCGTAGACCCAAGCCTACAAAGATTACCTCCCGTCTCAACAAGATAATGTTCGCAAGCCGCGCCTTCGCGAGGTCGCGGCTAGCTCCCCGCACACCCCGCCCGCCAATAACGAAACCAATCTTGCGTTATACCTCGACAAACTCTTCCTCTTCTTCCTCCCGAGCGGCAGACCGCATCCTCGACCGCGTCCCCCTCCGCTTTCAAAAATACACCACCGGCCTCCGCAAAGCGCCCGTCTCGCACGTAGTCGCCTTCCTGATCCTCCACGAAATCACCGCCGTCGTGCCCCTCCTCGGCCTCTTCGGCTTCTTCCACTACACAAACTTTTTACCGCTCGAGTACGTGACGGGCCACTGGGCGGGATACGTCAGGGATGGTGTGGGTATGGCGGAGAGGTATTTCAGTAGGAAGGGGTGGTTTGGGTTCGAGGCCCAGGACCGCGGGACGATGACGGGGCAGTTGGAGGGGGACGGTGAGGTCGAGAGCACGCAGGATGTGCTGGAGAAGTGGCAGAAGGATGGCAAGTACAAGGTTGTGGTAGAGGTTGCTATGGCTTGGGCTATTACGAAGGCACTGCTGCCGGCGAGGATACTCGTCAGCGTTTGGGGGACGCCGTGGTTTGCGGGTGTCATGGGCCGGACACGTGGATTATTCAGACCCGGTCGGTAGTCACGGTTGAAGGTCTCAAATATCACATCACGTTCCTGGAAGCATATGGGCTCTTTGTTTGTGCTTTTTGATTGACCTATAACTTTTCTTTATCAACCTAACATGGCGACATGCATCCCACCCGTGCGGCAAGCGTACGGTGGACGTCTACGGCTCGTGTATAGTGGCAGAGTAGAGAAAAAGCATTTAAGGCTTCTCGTAGATCCAGTCGAACTGGGAAGCCTTGTAGGAGACGACATCGCCATCCTTGAACCAGAGGGCAATCTCCTTCTTGGCGTTCTCGACGGAGTCGGAGCCGTGGCAGACGTTGCGGCCGACGTCGATGGCGTAGTCGCCACGGATGGTGCCGGGGGCGGAGGCAAGGGGGTTGGTGGCACCGAGAAGGACTGTGAATTGTGTATTAGTATAAGGGTCATCTGGCTAGAGTGGGTGTAAAGAATTCGTGATGGACTTACCACGGCCGGTCTTGACGGCGTCACGGCCCTCCCAGACCATGGCGCAGATGGGACCAGAGTTCATGTCTATAAGACCATTAGCTTGGAATCATGGTGAGCAAAGCATTGGAATTAAAACATACACTCAATGAGACCAGCGAAGAAGGGCTTGTCCTTGAGGTCGGCGTCTGTTTGGAAGAGTTAGCTCTGCTTTGCGAGGGAAGCGAGAGGAGGTAACGAACAGTGGGCCTGGAGGTGCTCCTTGCCGGGGGTCATGAGCTTGATGGCGACGAGCTTGAAGCTGTAGGAGACGTGTTAGAGATGACAAACTTGTTCCGAGTAGGTAGGGCATCATCTTGGAGAAAACTTACCCACGGGTCTCGAAGCGAGAGACGATCGGGCCGATCAGGCCGCGCTGTAGGAGAGTCAGCTTGCTGTGCCTGGCAATTGGCAAGTATCAGGTGAGATAAAGCGTACCTGAACGCCGTCAGGCTTGATGGCAATGAAGCTATCTCGAAGTCAGCTTTTTTTGTTCTCTTTCGTGGTGGTGATGTGTGCCCCTCTTCTGCCCGAAACCTCCCACGATGGCGGGGTAAATTTCAGGGTAGCGGCGGGAGCTCAAAGAAAAGCAAGCAGCATTGAAGTGCATTGCTAGCTTGATGGGCAGGAAGTTAGAAAGGGATTGAGATGTGTACTCACGTCTGCTCGGTAGACATTTTGGGAGAGGTATCAACGACGACTTTGGGAGTTGAAGATGGTTGATGTTCTTGGTAGATTGTGGTGGTGACAACGGAAGGGGCGATGGGAGGAGAAGAAAGGTCTGCTGCTGACCGCTGGTTTTGTTGGCTCGAGGAAAAAATTATGTACAAACCGAAGAGGAGAGCGAGAATTATGAAAGTTGGTGGGGGCAGCTTCTCTGCTGTCCTGCGGGCGTATTCGGGGAAGCTTGCATTTGCATTATTCTGCTGCGGCTTCTTGTGCTTCGAGGCGGGGTCGTTGTCCTGCGCGCCGCCGCTGTGGTGGTGGGGTCCCGCGTCTGCCATTGGATGAAAGCAAGTATCCAAGGTGCTAAAGGTAGAAACGTGGTGAAGTTGGTGTGGAGATTGCTGTACAGTGTACCGAGCTTCTGATACGGCAGTTTTGGAACTGTGAAGCCAGACCGCCTAGTTTTTATTTTGACAGCTCAGCACTCATGGCAACCAAAAGGTGGAGGTTCACCGTGATTCATTCGAAAGAGAGGGTAGGGTAAGGTGAGGTGTGGAATGGCATGAAACCAAGGGGAAGGTTCCTTACCTATAGCACTTGAAATACAAAACGCCAAGGTCAAGTTTCTTTTCTTTGGATCGTCACATGCAATTGACCTTGCATTTCGCTCAAGAAAAGCTCAAAAGGCATGCAGTTTTGGGTTGATACATAAGTAAATAATCGTGGTGCGTGTTAATTGAGATTCTGGTTGTCAGGTACGAATCAGGTACCTATCTTCCGCTTTACTACGGCTCGGATAATCTCTTAACTGGCACAGCGGGACCCATGTGATTTAATTGGTTATCCAGGATAAGGTACCTCTATGTCTTTTGTGGGCCCTGCTCGTCCATCCTGCCCAGTCCCACCATTTCAATCTGTCACTGCCACTGCCACTTCACTTGACATCAAAAGAGACTTGACAGAAAGCTGACTTCCTGCTCACGCATATCGTCGTTCTCGACGTGACTAGTGACGTTACCAGTGAAGACGAAATTCTTCTTGGATTTGTTATACAAAAGCCAGTGTGTACCGTTGACTAGAAATCTCAGCGTCAGTAGGCATCCCGTCGAGGTCTGTAGAAGACCGCACTTACCGGACCCATTACTATTCGGGTCACCTGTCGCAACAAAACTAGCCCATGCCGTTGCCATGATGGAAGCCAGCTCAGAGAAAGACTGAGGCTTGTCTTGCAGAGGCCACACGTCGTAGTCGTCTCTGCTTTGGTCGTCGAAAACGAAGAAGATCTCTTTCGCATGCGTCGCGCCAATGTAGCGAGGCAGCCCGCTGACGATGACATCCCACCGATACTTGTAAAGACTGGAATACCAATTGGTTGATCAGTAAGCAAATTTCAGAACGTTGGTGCGGGTATCCTTACGGTACGTTGTTTGCCGCCCATATCTGAGCCGTGTAACGAGTGGGCGCGATAATGTTAGAGTCACCAGCAAGCGTAACAGCTCTCTTGTATTGATAACCGAGTTCAGCACCGAGATCATCCGGGTACGTAGCTAGAGCCTGGTCCGTTGCGTTTTGGCGGTATAAGTCGAACACTCTACTTGCAACCATCTCATTGGCCTTAAGCGAAACAATGTAGTCCCTGAATTGCTCATCCGTGTCAATCTTGGATGTCGGATAGAACGTGGCGTTGTCGAAGTTGTTGCCCGGGATGAAGGCAGATCCTTCGTCTGTGTTGTGGCCGATTATGTATGGAACCTTGACGAAGTTGCCCTTTGCCAGCTGCGCTCCCGGGGCATCGGCAACGAAGTCGCCGTCAAACACTTGGACTTGTTAGCCCAGGCTGGATAATATCTAACCAATTACAACTCACCTAATCCGTAGGAAGCCCCTGAAGTGGCTGTAGAATTTACTACCGCATTCAAAACCTCGATTGGGACGTTCCGCAGACATTCAAGCGTATCTGTCGTGTTGCAGCCTGTACCGACTGTGATATTGTCATAGACTTCGTCCCACTTTGCAACGTCGAGAACTGGAGCGAATCACTTCATCAGGGCAAGAAGTCGTAAGCCTAGCAGACTGGAACTTACACGGAGAGAATGGCGAGAATCCAGCAGGAGCTCCAGACTGAGAAATGGCCCCTCTGAACAGTCCATCGTCGCGCCCATTGTACGCCAGAAGCTGGGCACCGACGGAACCTGCACCCCTAGAGAAAAAGATTCATCAGCTCGGTTCTCAGGGTTTCCCTGTGGTCCTCGGAAAGTCTAGAGAACATACGCGCTGTTACCGAATATGGTTACTTTCGTAGGATCTCCTCCAAAGGCGGCAATATTTTCTATGGACGAGTTAGCTGAGAACGCCCTACCAAAGACTTCAACAGCTACGACTTCCCTTGTACCCAGTGTAGTGCCAATCTTTGATCCCTGAAGCCAAGGTTGGCAGCTCCAGCAGCCACAATTTCAGACCCTCCTAGAAAGCCAAAGGCGGAAAGACGATAGTTGAAACTAACGCCAATGATGGGCTTCCCAGCTGCAACAGAGTCCCGAATGATGGACGAGAAGTTCAACCGAGGATCAGCGCTGCCACCTTGGAAGTAGCCTCCACCGTAGATATACACGGCAACTGGCAGCGACTGATCTGTGTAGTTGGAAGGGCGAACGACGTTTATGCTCAGACAGTCCTCGGAGATCTTGAAACCAAGTGCCGCGAGCCTGTTGTTGTCATTCTAAGGCAAGGTTAGTAAGCCTATTTTGTACATGAGGGTTATCTAGCGATGAGTAGGGTGATTCGGCCACGTGAACGTACACCGTAGCCGTAGCAAATGTTGCCGAATTGGGTAGCGTCTCTCGATCCAGTCCAGGAGGTGTTCAGTGAAGCTGGTGGTGAGAATCGAAGGGGGCCTTGAACAGGCGGCTGGGCAAACGGCATGCCGAGGAAGTAGTCTTGGTTGAGCAAAGGCAGATGAACGCCCGTGTAAGAGCCATTTCGGGTTCGAACTTGTGGTGCCTCTCCACAGAGGCCACCAGACAGCCCGGCGAGTAACAGAAGTAGCACGCGCGCCATGTTCACGTGTGGAGGAATGTTTCTCACTATAACCAAGTATGATTTCCATGGAATTTCGCGCCTCTTATATGGCTGTCATTTATGCATCGTGGGCAGAAGATCACATTTCATCGTGATCGTTGTCCTGAATATCGTCACAGTTCTTGACTCGCAACCCTGTCTTGATGACTGTTTCTTGGTTATTTCCGTATCGCTTAGAGCAAGAACCACTGGATCTCCTTCTCAATCGAGCAATTTGCAGGCTACTTTAATTCTTTCGAATGATAGCTCATGAAATTGATCAATCAAGCCTTTCCGAGACGTCCGCCTTGTGCCGCCTTATCCGTCAATTCTGTCCGGCACTTTTTCTCGGAATCGCATCAGACATTCTTGCGATGGTGATGCGGATCATGAGATGGTAAACGACCGAGCCAACCCGGCTCTGCTGGATCCACCCATTCCACAACCACCGCTCAGCCCAGGATTGAACAGATCTCGAAGAACGAGCATGTGTGGCTCTGAAGATGTGAAGAAATACCGTGATACCATCCCTAAAGAAGCTCACGATCTCAGACAACCTCTGGAAGGTGATTATAGATGCCTCACCCTCAAGCGTGCCTGACCATATCATCCATCGCAGGGGTATGACATTGCCCAAAAGTATCGTGTAGGCTCACATCCCGCACGTTCATAGATAGATGGCACCATCAGCCTTTCCTCATAGAAAACGGCCGAGACCCTACCAACATTGCCATCCGCATGTGGTCTGGAGGTTGTCTACTCCCATGGCGGGGTAAATATTCAGTCAGTAAGGTCTATGCACCTATCCGTTTTCGAATATCCGATTAAACATGTCTTCTTCGATAGGCCCCTGTCTCCCGCAGCAAGCGACCCGCGCTAAGCCCGAAGTGGAGCTAGTCAAGGGGACAGCTGTTGAACTCAGGCGGCGTCTCACCTTCACAAGTACCTTCCACCCAAACGTCACCAATTCCTCCCACCCAACCCGATTCAAAGTGTACCAAAAACCACCACAAAACGCGCGACGCGAGAGCACCACAAAGAAGAATCGCCTTCTTTCTGCTCTCATTCCCATGTTCGCTTTTTGATCTCAAAGTTTCTCCTAGCACTTCATTCAATCCTTTCGGACGAACACCCAATCGCCACACCCCTCCGCCATGGGGACCATCGGCAAGTCGTCCTACAAATGGACGACCTTCTTTGGTCTACTGGCGGCACTTAGCTGCATGATCCAGCCCGCAGGTAAGGACTCCCGTGACGCAATGACCTTTCTTTAACCTCACTTGTGTTGAATTTACGCTGCTTGGTTCCCCATTACTTGACCTAGTGATACTGACAAGGCAATCGCAGTCATGGTTAAGGAACATGACTTCAAGAAGTGCGACCAATCTGGCTTCTGTAAGCGCAATCGCCAGTATGCCGATAACGCCGTCTCCCAGTCCTCGACCTGGGCCGCTCCCTACAATATCCTCCCCGACTCTGCCTCCCTCAAAGACGGCCAACTCCAGGCTGTAATCCTCAAGACCATCAACGCTGCCCAGGAAACCGTCCGCCTCCCAATCACCGTCTCCTTCCTCGAATCAGGTACTGCTCGCGTAACCGTCGACGAAGAGAAGCGCCAGAAGGGAGAAATCGAGCTCCGAAACAACAGCCCTGTCCGGAAGGAGCGCTACAACGAAGCCGAGAAGCACGTCATTGTTGGTGGCTTGAACCTCGACAAGGAGGCCAAGGTCGCCTACCAGGATAAGGACCAGATCACCATTCAGTACGGCCCTTCCTCCAAGTTTGAGGCTGTCATCAAGTTCTCGCCCTTCAGTGTCGACTTCAAGCGTGATGGATCTTCCCACATCAAGCTCAATGATCGCGGTCTGCTCAATATGGAGCACTGGCGCCCCAAGGTCGACAAGCCCGCCGAGGAAAAGAAAGAAGGCGAAGAGAACGCTGAGAAGGCTGAAACCACCGAAGTCAAGCAGGAGGACGAGAGCACCTGGTGGGACGAGACTTTTGGCGGCAATACCGACTCCAAGCCCCGTGGTCCCGAGAGTGTCGCCCTCGACATCTCATTCGTCGGATATGAGCACGTTTTCGGTATCCCTGAGCACGCTGGTCCTCTGTCTCTGAAGGAGACCCGTGGCGGCGATGGCAAGTACTCCGAGCCCTACAGACTGTACAACTCCGACGTCTTCGAGTACGTTCTCGACAGCCCCATGACTCTCTACGGAGCGATTCCTCTCATGCAGGCGCACCGTAAGGACTCCACTGTCGGTGTCTTCTGGCTCAACGGCGCCGAGACCTGGATCGATATCACCAAGGAGAAGGGCTCATCCAACCCCTTGGCTCTTGGCGTTGGCTCCAGGACCAACACGAAGACCCACTGGATCTCAGAGGCCGGCATTCTCGACGTCTTCATCTTCCTGGGCCCGACCCCCAAGGACATCTCCAAGACCTACGGCGAGCTCACCGGTACCACCGCCATGCCCCAGGAGTTTTCTCTCGGCTACCACCAGTGCCGCTGGAACTACATCTCCGATGATGATGTCAAGGACGTTGACCGCAAGTTTGATAAGTTCAAGATTCCCTACGACGTTATTTGGCTCGATATTGAGTACACCGATGGCAAGAAGTACTTCACCTGGGACGCCGACATGTTCAAGGACCCTATTGGCATGGGCAAGGCTCTTGATGAGCACGGCAGAAACCTTGTGATTATCATCGATCCCCATATTAAGAACGAGGGGAAGTACGATATCACCGAGCAAATGAACGCCAAGGGCCTAGCCGTGTTGAACAAGGAGGGCAAGATTTTCGAGGGTTGGTGCTGGCCTGGCTCTTCTCACTGGGTTGATTGCTTCAACCCCAAGGCCGTCGAGTGGTGGAGTGGCCTCTTCGACTACTCTGCTTTCAAGGGCACCATGGAGAACACCTTCATCTGGAACGACATGAACGAGCCCTCTGTGTTCAATGGACCTGAGGTTACCATGCCCAAGGACAACATTCACTACGGAAACTGGGAGCACCGTGATGTGCACAACATCAACGGCATGACCTTCCACAACGCCACCTTTGAGGCTCTTCTCACTCGCAAGAAGGGCGAGCTCCGTAGACCTTTCGTCCTTACCCGCTCCTTCTACGCTGGCTCTCAGCGTCTTGGTGCCATGTGGACAGGAGACAACCAGGCCTCGTGGGAGCACCTGGGCGCTGCCGTTCCCATGATTCTGAACCAGGGCATTTCCGGATTCCCCTTTGCGGGCGCCGATGTTGGAGGCTTTTTCGGTAACCCCGAGCCTGAGCTGATGGCACGCTGGTACCAGGGTGGAGCTTTCTACCCCTTCTTCCGCGGCCACGCTCACATTGATGCCCGTCGCCGCGAGCCTTATATGCTTGCGGAACCGTTCAGAGGCATCCTCACTGCCGCCATCCGCCTTCGCTACAGCTTGATGCCTTCGTGGTACACTGCCTTCTTCCACGCCCATCGCGACGGCAGCCCGATTGTTCGTCCCATGTTCTGGACGAACCCCACGGAGGAGTCCGGCTTCGCCATTGACGATCAGCTTTTCGTCGGATCGACTGGTCTTCTCCACAAGCCCGTTGTTGAGAAGGACAAGGAGTCTGTCGACATCTATATCCCTGATGACGAAGTGTACTACGACTACTTTACCTACGAGAAGCTCGCCACCAAGAAGGGCCAGTATCTCACCAGGGACGTCGCCCTTGACCAGATCGCGCTTCTGATGCGTGGTGGTCACATCTTCCCTCGCCGTGACCGCCCCCGCCGTTCGGCTAAGCTCATGCGCTTCGACGACTACACCCTGATCATTAGCGTGGGCAAAGATGGTCAGGCCGAGGGTGAGCTCTACGTCGATGACGGAGACTCTTTCGACTTCGAGAAGGGCCAGTACATCTACCGCAAGTTCAAACTTGACGGCAAGACCATTGCATCTTCTGATGCCGAGGGCCGTGACTCCAAGTCTATCAAGGAGGGTTCCTGGCTCAAGGCCATGAAGGAGGTATACGTCGACAAGATCATTGTTGTTGGCGCTACCAATCAGCTCAATAAGAAGGAGGTTACTGTCACGTCAGAGGGCAATAGCTGGACTGTCCCTGTTCAGTACCACGCTGCCGAGAAGGGCCGCGCCGCCTACGCAGTTGTAGGTAGAGTTGCTGCCCGTGTTGGAGAGGACTTCAGCATCGCGTTGGCTTAGGACCGTCCAAGGATACGAATCCACCATCCGAGGATGAGGAGACATGCTTGAGTTGGTGCAACACCTGTCACGTGCTTCGTCGTTGGATCTTTCGCCTGAGATGTCCTGAACGGCAGAACTCGACGGCCAGGAGACGGGAAAACGATGGAGACGCCTGAGCGGTGAAGCACACTATAAATAGAGACCATGGGCTCCACAGATCGGCACAAGGGCTGATGATTGAGAGGCTTAACAAGTCATTAGAGCGCTCCATTAGAGAGAGAATTGACGAACATGTTCATAAAGATTGCTTAACTTGAGCATATCCTCTTGCTCCTTCGTGACTCCATGCGATCTCGGTTAGTTAATCTAGAACTGGGGCGGTGGCTTGGGGGTGGAACGGTGCAACATCCGTCGGGGCTCCTCCGTTGCAGTGGATAGACTTCGTGGAGCCTCATTCCCAAGATTTTCCGCTCCCCTCCGCCCCCGACTTCCGCCTGGAAACAATCCACGATGGCGTGAGTTCTGGCTCTGGAACTCCACATGTTCAGGGGGGCTGTTAAGCTTCAACCGAGAACACAGCCTCGCTCGCTTGCGATGGACTTGATTTCCCTGGTGGATCTCTGCATGATGAGATGCTCAGGGGTAGCGGCTACAGCCTACAACCATCTTGTCCTGGAAGACGACTTGGTTTCTGCGATGGGAAGGGCTCGCTCAATGCGCTGCATGTTGAGGTCGACCTTCTAGAATGAGAGCGGGTTGCTCGCCTAGTTGACTCTTACTCCATAGGTAATCCGAGCATCGACTCATTGTCTAGGGCTGTCTGGGGCTATCTGCGTTCGGATTTCGGCTAACTTACACGCTCTGCTCGCCGAAAGCAGAGGAGACATCAAAGCAAAGCTTTTCTGCTGATATTTTCCCTTCACGATTCAATTCCATTGCTTCATTGACTGACTGGGGGCTTAATCTTCCGAGCACCTTCACCGGAGGCGGTTTGATGGCGTTGCTCTCAAGTAGACTTGGAAGGCGCTCGTACAGCTCAGCACTGAGCAGATGATTCGGCATCGAGACCTATTAACACGACCTGTGAGCGACTCGCACGGCCTCGCGAGATCATATGATGGAAGCCGAGCAGAAAAGAGGGAGAACAGGAAAGACGTACAGGCCAGTGCACCAGTCCTCGGTACGTGTGAGCCGTCGGAAATGCGGTGAAGACGAACACATCAGTCACTTTGATGTTGCTTGGCACCTTCTCTGTGTTCGCCTTGCCCGGGCGGACTGTACAGAGAACTCCAGGTCTGCCGTTTACAGCAGCGGCTGCCGTCGCTGAGGAGCTTGCGTTACCGATGGTATCAAAAACGTGTGATAGCGTCGGTACTGCAGTCTGGAGTTTCGTCACTACATCAGTGTCATTGTAGTCAAAGACAAAGGTAGCCCCGGCATTCTTGACGTAGTCGAAGTTGTGGGGGCTGCAGATGGTGGCTACGGGGTAGCCGTGAAGCTTGGCTAGTTGGATGGCGAAATATCCGACGACACCTTTGTTTGGAAAGCCATCAGTAATCTGAATCTTGCCTATTGAGTGGACCGGCGTATCCGATCATCTCAAGACTTACAACTTCCGCCCCAGATTAGCACAGGAGGCTTGATGGTACATATATCGCGCGAGAGGCCGAGGCAATCTTGGGAGAATAGTGCTAGGTAGGCAGTGTTTGCGGCAAGTGGAACGGCGCTGGCCTTGGGGCCCTCGACGGTGTTCGGAACCTTGAATGAGATGCGCTCGTCGGCGATGCAATAGGATCTTTGCAGTTCGAAACTTGTGAGCGAACCTACTTGAAGCGGCCGTGAACGAACACCTACGAGTAGGCCCCAACGCCCTTTATGTCCCCTACAAGTGAAAGTCCAAGGTCAGTGACGCACAGTCTGTGAGAACCATGGGGAAACTCACCACCCCAAACTAATGCGGCGATTCGATCACCAACTTGCAACCTGCTCACGTTTGGATGAGCTTGCGTGACAGTGCCGACAAAGTCACAGCCTAGGACAGCGCCATCTCCGAATGCATCAACGTCGAACGCAAGCCCTGGTGTGGAATGAGTAAGCTAGGAGTAAAACATAAAGCTGGAGTCAGGGATGGCTGAGTTGCGGGTTGCAAGCCGCGGGGTTTGAGTGGCATCGCTTGCATGACATACTGTCTGTGGGATTGAATGCTGCCCATTCGATGCTGACGTAGACTTGATGAGGTTGTAGCTCCGGTAGCGTGATGTTTTCCACAACGAGTTGTCGGTTCTTTTGAACGACGGCAACGGCCCTGTCCACGAGACTCATGTTGCGAGAGGAAGGATTGTCGGAAAGTTTCAAAGTAACTCACAAACACAACGGTGATGGAAGACAGATGAAGTCGAAACTGACTATGTACTTACTTAAGCGTACCTTGCTCTGGATAATAGTAAGCACACTGACACCAGCAGTTCTGTCCCTCATTTACCCCTCTCAAACCCTGTTCCCCACTAGATGAACGACGGCTAGCTACTCTTCCATCCTTCTCGAGACCGAAAGTAGAAACTTAGAAGTAAGGATGCAATGAAGCTAAGATTGGACAATCGTCTAAGAAGTGCCGATGATCACCTTTCATTGGAAGAGATCCAGAAGGCGCGTGTTCGGATCCCGCCCTCCCCGGGACTGCGAACCCGCGTCTTCGCATTCGTATGCCCCGCATCGCCGTTGCATTGCCGGCCCTTGCAGGGATGGTCTCGGTCTACATTATGACGACGGGCATCATCTTCCTGGGGAAGAGTTCATGGGGAAGTGGCCCCTTCAAGTATGCAGTATGGAGGAAGCACTCACAGTTCAACTGTTCCGGCATAGCTGATGACGATGCGCTGCAACTCTACTTGCGGTTCTGGCAGATTGGTTGCACCACCGCCCAAGGTCCTCACCCGCGGATTTCAACCCATAAGACTTGAACAAAGTCTTCTGTTCCAGGTGTTGTCCAAGCCATTTCGAGAAACGCTCGGTGCTATACGCGTATAGGCCGCCGTGACTTCGATCTCGTATCTACCCAATCTTAGTGCGGCCGCGGTACAGGGTCTTGAAAAGACGTCTGGGGTAATTTTCTTGCGAGACTTCATGTACAACTGTAGATCCATCTCGTGAAGAATATCCCACGGCCACATAATATCTTCTGTGATGACTAGTATGATCCCTTTGGAGAAGTCCTTCCGGTGAGGGCAACGATGCGATCCAAGATCCGCGTATTCAATCAATGACGCCCATCTTAAAAGGGAGCTGGAGCTCCTTGGACCTTGCAGCAGAACAAGAATCTCGACGCCCTCACGGACTCAGTTCCACCAAAGAGATATCATGCGTGGTCTACGATCCCTCGCTGCGCTCACAGCGTCGTTAGCCACAATTTCTGAAGCTCACAGCCTCGACAACTTCGTCTCGCCTCCAAACACCTATCGCCCAAAGTTCAGATACTGGTGAGATCTACTCTATCTAACCTAACCCCCCTTGTAGTCCTCAGCACTAACATCTCACCTTGCACAAGGTTCCCCGATGCCGAAGTCGACATTGAAGCAGTCACCCGCGATGTGGCCGAGATAGCCTCCGTCGGCGCCGGTGGCCTCGAGTTCTTACCCTACTACCAGTTCCGCGCGCCATCAGCAAACTGGTCCACGTACGGCTACGGCACAAACGCTTCTCGTGACGTCTTCCGTGCGGCTATGCAGGCGGCCGCAGACAATGACCTCCTGTTTGACTTTGCGATTGGCGCGAATCAGGGGCAGGGCGTGCCTTCGGAGCCGGAGAGTGTTGGGCTGGCGTTGGAGTTGGTGAGTATTAACTTTTCTGCTTCGTATCTCGACTCTCGTGACTTGCATCTATGCCTCTCACGGGTGACTTTTATGATATACGGGAATCTGAAATGACTGACACGAATTCGTTAGGCATACGTCAACATCACAGTCGCCCCTGGACACGTCTTCAACGGGACCCTTCCCCTTTCAACTCAACCCGCGAGCCCCTCCCTCCACTTCTTCATGCACCCCTGCGAAGAATTCGGCCAGCAGGACCTCTCTTTCGTCTTAGCTGTCGAAGAAACACCGGCATCCAATACGTCATCCACAGCAGTCAATCTCGGCCGTGTCATGGACATCACCACCTCAGTCGATCCCTCCACGAGATCCATCTCATGGACGGCCCCCAAAGACTCACAGAACACATGGCGCATAATGGCCTGGTATACACGCTACACTAATCAGCGGTCCATCGACGGCGCACCTGACGCAGCAACGTGGGTGCAGAATGGGTCCTGGATCACCGACCACTTCAGCGCTGCAGGGGCGAAGAAGCTGACGGGCTTCTTTGACGAGTATATGATCCCAGAAGAGCAGGATAGAGCGCTCCTCACTCGCGTTGGCAAATATGGTATGTAGAGCTGCCATCATCCACGGAGTCAAGTCCCCATCAGATTCAGAGCCGCTGCTAATATCTCAACCTTTCAAGCTTGGGAAGACAGCATGGAAATGGACACAGCCCTCTGGTGGACGCACAACTTCGCCGATACCTTCCGTACACAAAGAGGCTACGATATCACTCCCTGCCTCCCCTTCCTCATCCAACGCGAAAATTACTGGGCAGCCCAGAACCTCCCCTATGGCGAATCCTTCGTCTCGCAGGAAGACAGCACCTTCGTCTCGCGCTGCAACGACGACTACCGCCTCACCCTCCAAGCCGGATACGAAGACTACATCCGCACAACCTCGGACTGGGCTCATAGCCGCGGACTGGAATACTCAAACCAACCAGCCTACAATATCCCCCTGAACATGCTCGACTCAATCCCCCTCATCGACGCTCCCGAAGGCGAGTCCCTAGGCTTCGACGACTCCCCATCTCTCTACCGCCACCTCTCCGGCCCAGCCCACATGGCCCGCAACCCCGTCGTCTCCTCCGAAGCCGGCGCCGTCAACGGCGCAGGCTACACCCAGACCGTCGCGGACCTCCTCCGTATTGTCCGCCGTGGTCTCGCGGGCGGCGTGAGCATGAATGTCCTGCACGGGTACGCGTACTCTGGCACGTACGCGCAGACGACGTGGCCTGGGTATACCGTCTTCGCGTACACGTTCACCGACATGTGGGGGCCGCGGATGCCGGCGTGGAGGGGGAGCAGTCAACACGTCGGCGGTAAAGGTGACAACGATACCAGTGATGGGTTCATGGCTGATGCGATGGCATATGTTGCGAGGAACCAGTTTGTTAGTCAAGTTGGTACCGCGAGGGTTGATCTCGCGTTCTATCAGTATGCGGCACCGTTCGACAAGGTGGTCTATGGGAGTGATAACCTTGAGAAGATGGGCTTCACGTACGACTACCTCGGCCCCGCGAGCTTCTCTTCCTCGAACGCCGTCGTCAGCGAGGAGGGTATTCTCGCGCCAGACGGACCTGCGTATAAAGCCCTCATCTTTGCCAACCAGACAAAGTTGACGCTGGAAATGACGATGCAGACGAAAACATTCGCCGAGGCAGGGCTCCCCATCTTCGTTGTTGGGAGCGCGGATTTCCAGAGCGTAGGTGTCGATGGAGCCGCTTCCGTTCCTGAGATTATGAAGGGGGTTCTTGAGATAGAGAGCGTGACGGTGCTTGTATCCGCGGAGGAGGTACCAGCTGCTCTTGCTGCTCTCGACATCCGACCTCGGGTCTTATTTCCGGAAGGGGGTGAGGTCGAGAAGTGGTACTCCTTCTCGCGAAGCACAGAGGATGCGGAGGTTGTGTTTTTGTATAACGACGGGGAGAAATCCAAGACTACGAACGTCAGCATTCTCGACATGGCGAGCAGGACACCGTACACTCTCGACGCCTGGACGGGCTCGGCATCACCATTTTTACAGTATACTGTCGAGGAGAACAACGTCGTCGTCCCGGTGACGCTCGCCGCGAACCAGACTGCCATCCTCGTCTTCTCCAACCAGACCTCATCCTCAGACGATGAACACAACAGGTCTTTCCTGCCTCGTCCGCCAAGCACTCACATAACATCAACCTCTGGCCCCCTCGAATCTCTTCTTTATACCACGTTCCGAGATCCCAACACAAATGCCACGGCCAGCAATAACCGCATCACAGCACACCTCGGCCTCGGGACCACAACACTAGCCCTCGCCACCGGCCAAATCCTAACCTTGACCGCCGCTCAGCTCCCAGAAGCAACAACCCTCGACGTATGGAACATCACAGTCAACGACTGGCGCAGCAGCAACGACTCCCTCTCCATGAAAACCGCCATCACACCGCACCGGTTCCTCAACAGCCCGCTAGCGCCCTGGAAAGATCTAGACCCCGTGAACCTGGCCAACACGAGCGGTACAGCAGACTACGAAACCACCTTCCGAACCCCTTCATCATCTACCGCGGCACAGCGCCTAGGAGCCCATCTTCACCTAGGTGCCATCACAGACGCAACGACGCTCTGGGTCAACGACGAGAGAATCATCCTCGACGTGAACAGCTCGCCTGACGTTGTGGTGGATATCACAAACTACCTTAACTCCTCCGAAGGCGCCGACAACGTGGTCATGGTGGAAGTCGCGTCGACATTGTACAATCGCGTGAGAGCGGAGCAGGATAGCATCATGACGTCTGGTGGCGCTGCTTCACGTGCGGGTGCGAGTTACTTCAAGGCTCATCCGGCCGAAGAGTATGGACTCAAGGGGCCGGTGTCAATTCAATGGGTTGAGGTTGTTGACGTCCTTTGACGCAGCATCGTCCAAAGTTTGCAGCCAATCTGTCGGCTCCGACGCATACCACATTTTCAAAAGGCGACGATAACTTCTAGTCTCTTATATAATATGACTTCCCTGTACATTGAAGCTATGCTTGACAGCAAGTCGAGGTATAAACATAACCCACACGTAATCATCGCCGAATATGAGCTATGTTCTACAAGATCCAATTTACGGATAATAAAAGTACGGTGTATCAACTTCTCTGTAAGCTACTTTCATCTCGTAGCGCACCCGAGTCACAACAAACTTGAGCTTGCAAGTGTGTGGTCGCGTTGCAGGAGTTGCGACGCCCCATTCATTACGGATTATGCAGCAACTCAGGGGTAGAGTTTGATTGACGAGAAAGTATGGCAAAGTGTCGTCTCCTCTAACCAAATTGCATGGCAGAAGAAAAGCAAAAGACAAAGCATGGGCGGCATGGACCCGAGACAACGCCAATATGATTCGCATTAGCGGTCTGGTCGAGAGATAAAGCAAACTCTCTTCATTGGATCCTCTCTTTTCATTCCCGTAATCGCCGCACGGGGCACAAGCATGGTGGTCGCACGTCGTTGAAAATTAGGGGGGGTTCAGGGTGTTTCGCGCCAGGAGCCTTGCATGTGAAGAAACGTCGCTGTCGCGTCGCGGACTCGCGGCGGCTGTCCTCCACTCCGGTACTCCATAGACCGGTGGGCTGGTGTGCGTTTGCTCCCATATGCGCTAGGCGGGCGGCTGCTGGTCCCCGGAAGGGAGCCCTGAAGCGCAAGGTCAGGGCACGTCGTCGGCAAGGGATATTGGATGGATTCTGGCTTGATATAGCCGGTCGCGAGCGATAGCACGGGCTGCGGATGGCGTTTTGATTCGTCTAGAACGTTGAGCAATTAGCAGGGCCAAGGAGCGGTCTGGCTCTTCTCAATCTTATTGCGCCTGGTTCAAGCGGCTTCGCCATCAAGGGTACGGAGCCGTGGAGGCCAAGGGCTCGCTGAGATCGCTACGAGAAAAAGCGGACACGAATTGTGGCGGTTGGCGATGCTTGTCACTCTTTTTTCCCAGTCGGAGAATCGTGGGTCAAGGGATCTGCTTGCTCTGAGTTGTCCTCCCGGGCTGATGCCGATCACCACTCTGGTGGGAAGGGAGTTTGCGGGCGTAGGATTGCTATTCGGGAGATGCGCGTAGACGAGCTCGGGGACCGAAAGCTTGAATGTCAAATCTGAGCGTGAGCAACGCGCCAGCCATCGCAGCCTCTGTCTGGTTCGCTGGCATGCGGCAGAGCATGACGACATGCTGGCAAGCCTTCTAGGCGCGTAGTTTGACGGTAGAACAACTGGAGTACTAGACAACTTCGATCATTTGACGCCGATCGAGTTTTCCGACCGGCCTAGAATTCCTGGAATGATCCTTGAGGTCCTATTGATTTGGGTTGCTACAGACACAGCCACTGAAGAGTTGCGATGAACTGCGGCTTCTCGACGATGACCCTGATTCTCTGCGCGACTGTCACTGCCAAGTGCTAATCGACACCGAAAGAGCCGTGTAGCTATTTTGGGAGCCCAGCACCATCAATTTGGAGAAAACTTTTCCGTTGGCTGCAGCCATTATGGGTGAGTAGTGTGCGTGGTACCTGCATCCAGCACTCTTTCAGCGGCGAGCGATGTACCGTCCGCTACCACTGGAATGGGCAATGGCGGTGGTGGCAAACGGGCTTCAGGACAAGCATGGGAGAAAACGGACAGACGGAAGTCTCAAGAGGGCAAGCCGGAGAGTGACGTGGTGATCATTTCGGGCTGGTGTGTTGTGTGCTGTGTGTCGCACTGCGTCGGAACCCTTTTGGCACTAAGGCAGCTAGAGACGTGGGAAAAGAGAGATTTTCAGGAGGGTCGGAATTCCAAGGACGCTAGAAGGCGTTATCGCCGTGACGGTGTCGAGGCGAGATAAGGCATGTCTCAAAGCGTCAAATTTGTGGTGGTGAGACTGTGAGACTGTGAGTTATTCGTAGCCTGTGGTGTCGTACGGGCAAATGAGTCTGGTCAGTGGTGAAACGGCTCAAGGTTCAACGGCAGGCTGTGAACTGCGGCCAGCGATGTTGGTGAACTGTAACCTCAGTGGCTGCTGTACACCCTTGCAATTATCTGATATTCTGGTGTGGCTGCAGTCATCTCTCTCTTGATCCATCTGCGAGTGATCCATGACTGTGTGGTATCGTCAATGAACCCGACCGACTGACTTTCACCTGCTGACTGGAGTGTACGGAGTGCGCCACAGCCTGTAGGAAGCTTGACAAGATGGCCCTGCGGAGCTTTGGGAGCTCGGTTTGGAGTCGAGAGTCCAGACCGACTCAAGGATCCGGGGAGAGAGCAGAAATTCTGAAAACTCTTCTGGACGTTCTGGAGTCTAGGACATTG
>JFBX01000106.1:342167-365808 GCA_001563135.1 Colletotrichum simmondsii | reverse complement strand
GGGGGGGGGGGGGGGTCGGGGGGTCATGGATGCAGCGATACCATGGACAATTGGAGGTGAACGAAGTTGGGCTCCGTGTCTGAAGATTCGGCAGACTGTCGGTCGTGGGCCAAATCCAGCGACGTCGGACAGTGACGGCATCGGGCGTTGGAAACAGTGAGCCTCGAAAGATTCGGGGGACGGTGGGCCGAGCTGAGGGTTAGGGGCTCAGCGGCCGGGTCCTGGAGTCTTGGCAGGGGAAAAAAACGGGCGAGGAGGACCCGTTTTGCCGTCGTCGAAGGCGGAACATGGAAGGTCCAGAAAAGACGCCGTGTGACGTCAGCCGTGGCGGGTGGGGCCATATTGAGAGACCAACCTAGAGAGTGGGGGTCCACCGCAGCAAGAGGAAAGAGCACCCACCCACGCATGTCGCACCTGCACCCGACCGTAGGTCCATAGGTACTAAGGTACCTAGGCACAAACCGCAATTTGAATGAGAAGAAAGGTGCGTGTTTTGTTGGAGGTGACCCGACACGAGGAAGGAACCGACACTGGAAGCTCGAAGATGGGAGGAAGGAGTCCTTCGCGGCCCACCCAGCTGAATGACCTGAGGCATAGAGAGCCCCTTTCATTGGCAGGCGAATTATGCAGTCCGGAATCCGAGGTGGGTTGGTTGGTTGATTTGCATGCGTGTCGATGTGACAAGGGCGGGTGACGGCCACTTTTTGCATCAAAAGATCGAGTGAGCCATCCGCTGATTAGCCGCTGCAGACACACACAGGATTGCCAGAAGTGCCAGCGCCAGGCAAGCACACCGGAATCAGATCAGGGCAAACTTCAAAAGTATCTAGAGGGTGTCGTTCTTACTGCCGCCAAGACACACCGGTTCTGCCATGGTTTCCGCTCGTGGAATGGATTTGCGGTAGTCCCTCGTATCGATACCAGTTTGGCCCGGCTTTAGTCTCTTTTCTACCACTGGCAGTTGTTCTCCCGCGCTTCGGGCTTCTGTAAGTCACCGTCGTCCCAGTTAGTGCCAAGTATCCTGCATAACCTCGAGGGAGGGCAGCTGTGCTAAGAGCCTAAGAGAAGGTGCTGAGAGCATCTGTCGTCACTGGCTGGTGCTGACACTGGTGACACGATGGTCTCTGGTCTCTTCGGCCCTTTCCACAGTAGATTGTGCACTGGCCACAGGCACACATTACAGCCATCGGGCGCTATTTCTGTTGAGGGTGGCTTGCAAACTTGATGTTGTTAAACACCTTAACTAAGGCAATTACTTGATGGCATTCGGACGGCAGTAAAGTGCAGCAAGGGATGCCGTGCGCGAAAAGTAGCGGCCATGTGCGTATGTGCTTGTGTTTTACCCGCCCGCCCGTCTCCATGCCCCTCCCCTGGCGTGAAGGTATGCCGGCATAACATGGCGATTCGGGCGGCAGCGTGTGTGATCTGCGACCGTCTGTTCGCGGGATCGGGCGAGACGGTTCAGTCGGTTGGTGGCGTCGGTTCGTTGCGACGCAGCGGAGAGCCTCACTATGCGACTGCGTCTCGGTGTCTCAGACGGCGGCCACCACCCGGGCCAGGGATGAGGCGTGCGGATGGACAGGCAATACCTCAGTGAAAAGGCACCAAGAGGATCGCGATGACGGGCGATCGTGGATTCGACCCAGTGGGGGTCTCCCAGTTCATTATGCTCCAGTATACCGTATGGATGCGCAGCTGTAGTCTTCAGATTCTCCCCAGTACCAGTCATCTGCAATTCGAATGGAGAGCTGGAGACAATGTGAAGCTCGAGAGTGGCCCATTGTTGGTATGGGTTCCGATGATACCTATGTGGCTGGCGCATCTCAATAGGGAATCCGATTCGCATCATCTTCTCCATACGCGCATGTGCGGCGATGGATGTCTATGGGGCATATGACGATGAGGACAATGTGTAAACGACGACGACGTAGACGCTAGCCGTCATTCAGTCTAGAGCTGCCGCGGACCGACGACGAATATTCGGCTCAAGGGGCGTGATGCGAACAGAGGAAAGCCAAGACCTTGGGAGTGCGACAAATCGATCAATGAGTGATGCTGGCAACTGGCAGCTTACAGTGCACAACAGTGACCACCTTACAATGCAGTGCAGTGCAGTAGCTGCCGTTCTGCAAAACACAAAGTTTCGGTCGAGAGCGAAGTGGAAAGCCAACGGGGCTCTGCAATTCAAAGTTAATTGCAATGTTGCAGCGAGAAACCCAGCCATGGCCTTATCGCCCACTGCGGTGCTTCCGAGTAATCAACTTGACGGAGGGGATATTCAGGGTCCCTCCCTTCCCCCTTTGTGCCTTCTGTCTGCAATACCTAGCACGATACGGCAGGAAGCGAGTGGGTGTGGTCGTTGAGAAGGCTAGAAGGTAATACAGAGCTCCGGATAGATAGATAGATACCTTCAATCTCTGGACCCCTGGACTCTAGAAGATAAAACGACCATTTCTCAGTCCCTGGAAACCACCGACATCTGTTCTCACCACCACAGAGAGAAGAAAAAGAAAAGCGAGGTGGGAAGGAATGAAAGGCTTCTATCCGTGGTGAACAGCTACATCCCAGTGAAGGAGGCGCTCGAGATTCCAAGGTTTCCAGGTTCACGAGTTGAATGTTCCCTGCAGCGGCTCTCCTGTCAGATAGCACGGACCCGGTTTTGAGCCCAGTGCCAGCCGGCATATCGCTGTCGCATTCGCTGCCACTGCCACCCTCCGCGGGTGCAGCTTGCCCAAGCTCCCACTCCGAGAAAATGTCACTCGAAAACATGAATAGCTCCTTCTTCAGCTAGGTATCTTGATGTAAGGTACGTAATCAAGGTACTTTCTCATTTCCTTTACCTTAGTTCTCAAATCGAGGATTCGTACAAGTTACAGTTACAGTATGAGGTATGCTTTGAGCAGCAAACACCAAGAGGAAGAATTTCAACCACAAAGAAATGTCATTGCCAAAGCCAGATGGGCCAGATTGATGGCCCCAACATCCAGGTCCAAGGCCCACGCCCAGCTAAAAATGGAGACCCAATTTTTAAATGTTAATGACGAGCAAGCCCCCCAAGCAAGATCATCGCGCGTCGCCCCCATTCTTTTTCTCTGGGCACCGACGTGGCGCCGCGGGTCGAAGCAGCGATTCACAAGCGCCACCACTGGTCAACGTGAACAAGGCTCGGACGTGCAGATAGAATTCTGGAGACAATTCTTGGACCCGTCGCTGTCGTCAAATTCTTGGTTCCCACCCCGTCCCTCTATACTTCATTGAGCTCAAACACCACCCCCAGGACCCCTCGCGCCCTCCAATGCCAGAGGGGAAACAGAGGTCCAGTTTTACTCTACAAGTCCCTGTTTCTCTAAAATGACCGAGAGAGACTGGGGAGTCGGAGTGTCGGGGACTGAAGCAGTACCCATAGCTTTGCTGCCATTGCCTGCCAAACCTCCCATCCAATGTCACCAGGAGCGTGAAGAAAAAGAGTCCAGACTGCGCGGCCGCTTGCTGAATAACAAATGCAAGCACATGGAAGTGCTCGTGCCTGCCATTTCTGCTGATTGCCTATTCGGTCTTGGCCCCCTTGCTCTTTCCCTGTTCACTTATTCCCAAGGTCTCCATCTGAATCTGAAGAGGTACGGGGATACTTAGTGACTTCCATCGAACCTGAGCTTTCCCATCGACAAAAGACGGGAAGGTGCACCTCCCAAGAAATATTTCATCCAGCCCACCTCCCCTCGACCTTTGAACAAGAGCTCCATCCCCAGCTCTTTCCCTCCCATTTCTCTCCCCAGCTTTACCTGTCCTCCAGGTACATTTCACCCACGGGGAAACAGGAAGGTACCAATTTTCGACTGGAGTCTTCTTAACTGAAGAGTCTGCCGTCCTCCTCCCTCCTGCCCATCCTCGTCGCAGTTCCTGCCGGAGGTCATAGCTACTCACCCCGGAACACACACCGCGGAGTACATGCGCCTTTGTCACCACCAACCAGCGGCAATTCTCCCTCACCGAGAAAAAGAGCGAAACGACCCGAACGCGAACGCCAATCGCGAATTTACATCACCTTGCCGGCATCCTTTTGCCTCTGACGGCATCTATCGGGCCTATTCGCCTTTACCTATCCAAAGCAAAAAGGGAGGACACCTTGATCCCTCTTAAATGAAAACGACCATAACATTTTACCTTGGACACACACATTCCACCACCCACTTACACCACATAATCTTGCCCATTTCAACCAGCGGCCCCTCGCGGCCTCTTCATCCCGCCCACCATGACGACGCCAACGAATAATCGCGATCGCGCCAATTCAGACGAAAATGAGAAGCATTCTCAGCATACGGACGATAGTCTCCAAACCGCAACTGATCCCAATTCTCAACCGACCCACCCCGAAAAGTTGACGAGATTAAACACCGACAACCACCTTCATATCCCCCAAGAGACGCATGGCGGACCAATGTCGCCGCAAGATTCACGAGAACAAGCCTCACGCCTGAATGATGATTTGGAGTTGTTGCGCGCCGAGCGCCTCATCTCCAACCAGGAACATGAAATTTCACAGCAGCGTTCTCGCCAGGGTAGGACCCGCGAGATGGAGCCTGAGGATGTCTTCGCTACCAACGGTCCAACCTCTGCCGATGCCGCCAAGCCGCCGCCCGAGAAGAAGGCCGGTGCCTTCGCCTTCGCATTGTGGAAGTGGCTGAGGAAGTTCCCACGTGTTTTCCGATATTTTGTCTATCTGATTCCCGGTGCCGCGCTTCTCCTCATTCCGGTTCTAATCGGTCACTTCGCCGTGGACGCCGAAAGCGCTACCGTTGGTGGTGCCTATGGCGTTTACCTCACTTGGTTCGGAATCTGGCTCGAGGTTGTCTGGTGCTCATTGTGGGCTACGCGTATGGTTACCAGCTTTATGCCCCTCACCTTTGGCGGAATTGCCATTGTCATGGGCTCTTCGAACCATAAGAAGTGGAAGGATATCGGCCAAGGTCTCGAGCTGCACACTGCCCTCTTCATGTGGATGCTCGCCATTCTTTGCTCCTACTCACCCATCCTCGAAGACCACCGCGTTCTTCCCGATGGGTTCAACCCGGACACCGACACAAAGCCGGATCTCAAATGGGTCGATATCGTTCAGAAGGTCATTATCGCTTTCTTGGTCCTGGCTGCTCTCAATTGGGTTGAGAAGATCTGCATCCAATGGATTGCCACATCTTTCCATCAGCGCACCTACGTCCAACGAATCGAGACGAACAAGAGCGATATCGACCATTTGGTCCACCTTTACGAGCACTCCAAGATGCGAATCAACCGCGAGGACTCGATCTGGCTCACAACCGAGAACGGCAACAGATCAGGCGCCCGTACCCCAATGGGTGTTGTCGGAAAGAATGTTCGCACTGCCTTCAACAAGGCTGGTGGTGTTGCGGCTCGCGTTGGAAACGACTTCATAGGACGAAAGGTCGCTTTCAACCATGCCCGCAAGATCACCTATGAGATGTTGCGTAACACGGGTTCTGCTCATTCTCTTGCCCGCCTCATCTTCCGCAGTCTCGCCAAGGATGGTCAAGAGACCATCTACCTTGAAGACATGCAGTCCGCCTTCAAGACTAGCGAAGAGGCCGAACACGCCTTCAGCATTTTCGACAAGGATCTCAACGGTGATATCTCTATGGAAGAGATGGAACTCACTTGCAACGAGATTCATCTCGAGCGCAAGGCCATCGCTGCCTCGTTGAAGGATCTCGATTCCGTCATCAAAAAGCTTGACAAGGTCTTCCTCGTTATCATTGTCATCATCGCCATCATTGTCTTCATTTCCATTCTCTCAGGCTCTGCCGCTGCCGGTCTCGCTTCTGCCGGATCCAGTTTCCTTGGTCTCGCATGGCTGCTCCAGGCCAGCGCTCAAGAATTCCTGCAGTCCATCATCTTCGTATTCGTCAAGCACCCGTTCGATGTCGGTGACCGTGTCACTGTCTACGGCAACACTGGTACCACGGGAACTGGCGACGATTACTACGTTACAGAAATTTCCCTGCTGTACACTGAGTTCAAGAAGATGGAAGGTCACATTGTACAGGCACCCAACAGTGTGCTGAACACCCTGTTCATCCTCAACCAGCGCCGTTCTGCTGGTCTGGCTGATCCTATCGAGCTCAAGCTTGGGTTCGGCACCGATCCGGAGCTCATCGAGGAGCTCAAGTCTCGCATGCTCAACTTCTGCCTCGAACACAAGCGCGACTACCAGCCTCGCATTATTACTGAAGTCCGCACTCTCAACGAGGTTCAATCTTTCACCATGAACTTGATCTTCTTCCACAAGTCCAACTTCCAGAACGAACTGCTCCGTCTGCAAAGACACAACAAGTTTGCCGCCCAGCTTATGGCCGAGGTTCGCGCTGTTGGTCTCCAGGGCCCTTGGCAGGTGCAACCTGGTGGTTCCCGCAACACACCCTTTTACTGGGCAGGCGGTGCTCCTCCTTCGTACGACTCTTCCAAGAACGGCGGTCCCAGTGGCATCGAGCCTGCGACGCCTGGAGGCGACTCTCACTCCATTCACTCTACTACTCAGCCCACGACAGCGGGGACTGCGGTGGCCACTCGCGCTCGCGCCGATTCCCGCACTGGTATGACGCCCTTCATTGACAACAACTGGAGCGATTTCCAGGACGTGTTTGAGGCTCGCAGAGAGGTTCACCAACCGCACGTGGCTCGCCTCCAGAGCATCCGCGAACGAACCGACCTTGAACGCCCAGAAAGCGCGACGTCAGGCGCCGCGGCCTCAAGAGCTAGTCACGAATCTGGATCTCAGCGCCGACGCTTCTTTGGCCGACCTCGGAGTTCCAGCCGAGCCAAGACCGGCGACATTGTTTAGATCAAACGAACGATGATGAGATCTCTTTTTCCCAGCAGAACAAAAGTCCTTTTCCCTTGCACCCAGGCTCGGGACACCTACACTCTTTTCATAATGCGATATTTGTAATCAGCGAAGCGAGAGAAGCGACCTAGAGAAGGAGAAGATAGAGAAGAGTTTGCATAATCACCTGTGCGTAAGAAAGGATCTGGGTAAAATGCCCGAGTATCTGTCGCAAGGTGTCGACGGAGTTTTATTACAGAGAAATTGGCATCGGGAGCAAAAAGAGATAGAAATCGGGGTAAAATACCCAAATAGAAGCCTCGATTCGTAATTCATCTTGTGTTTACCCATTCTGTTCACTTGCTGTAGTTGGCAGCTTTCGACTCATCTTCAATTGCTGATTGTGCCATCGTATGGATAGTTATTCTATCGTGATCTCTCTTTCTCCAGGTAATTCGCACCAACCCAACGCTGGTTTATTTTCTGATATCGGGCTGCTTCTGCGAGGGCCAAGTGACGTAGTTCGAAAGGCGCGCCCGGCGCCGCCTCTTCTATGCTTCGCAATACTGCACTTCTTTCCCGTTCTTTGTCTTTTGAGCCCAAAACCTTATGGCCAGCGAGCATGTACTCTTCTCCTGGGGAGATTGGTTACCATGAGAGGTTCGATCCGATGTGGACCGGTAAGTGGAGGTTGGAGAGGGGACTTTCAACGGCGCAACCCCTCCACCAAAGTACTGTAATTCCTCTAGACGAATTCATACTGGAACATCGAACCAGAGAAATAACATCTTTCTCGGGACAATTCAGCCAGTGTCCCTTGATTTGATTAAAATCAAAGACATTGCGCCAGGAATCGGTCACATCCCGCTGTCTTCGGGACCCTCATCCTTCCCCGGACTGTGATGCCGGGTTATCCGGAACAGGGCGCGGCGGCTTTCCCGGCAAAAGATGCACCCTCTGATAGTGCCAAGGATATCTCAACATACCTTAATTTTAAAGGACCGGCTTTACTTGCCATTTCGAACAAGCCAGACCCGAGCTTGCGGATAAGGTTTTGAGTCTTTTTGGTCCCAAGTCCCAGGCTTGCCTTTCTCGGTTAACCGGGAAAGTCGGCATGCTGGATGGATGTCATACCCCAAGTGCGTGAGCTATTCGTGAGGCAACCCCTAAGAAGATGTATGTGGGATTCCATGTCTTCATTTAACCGTCGTTTCGCTTGGCATGGTATGCCTCTTGAACCGAAAAATAGACGTCACAAGGCTTCTCACGGGAGTTTTGGTGCACTGCCGAATCGTGGTTTCCTTAATCAACATGAATCCCCGGGTCCTAAACTCAATTCTCAAGACATTCAGTTGAAGCGGGGCCGCAATGGTACAAGTCCGGGATGGGAGGCCCGGAGAAGTCTAAAAGGGCAACTTTACATAGACGTCTGCAGGGAATGGGCTGGTTCTAAGCATGCCCGCCAAGGATTCCTCACTTTATTTTCTAGAGGTAGTGTTAGAATCCCAGGGGAGAATCGTGGAAAAAGACAGTCAACATGGAGAAATCGGATCATCTGATCTCTATCTTAAATCGCCAAGACACGGAGCTCTACACCGATATGGATGATTTAGGCACGAAGAAGAAGGTCTTTCGGGGCGGGATCTTCTTAGTCCTGCTTGAAAATAATTTCTCTTATTTAAAAGATATGTCAAGCGCAAGTTGACGATGACCTCAAGTGGCTGTTGGCAATACTACTAATTGTCCCTGCCAGATCTCATCGGCCGTTCGTCCGTTACACAAGGGCGACATTCCTTTCGTTTCTTACAGTCTCGCAAAGTCTATTCTCGCGAGAACAACCCACAACATCTTTCGTTCTTCAGACGCTCACAGTTACGCAGGTCATTTCCTCGTGTGACACGGAAACCATGGCGAAGATACTCCTCTCTCTGGCCGCCCTCCTCGCAGCAACGACAGCCACATCCGCAACCTGCTCCAACCCCTCGATTCGCAAACCATGGACCGCCCTGACGGAAGACGAAAAGGCAAGCTACGTGAACTCGACGCTCTGTCTAATGGACCCGTCGCAAGCGCCAGCCAAAGTCGGGAGTTGGGGCGCGACGAGCCGGTGGGAGGAGTTGGTTGTGGCGCATATTGCGCAGGTTCGGTATATTCACACAGTGGTACGTGAAATCCCAAGTGAACTTTCCATTGCCTTCATAAATGCCGTTGGGCTGTCCGACTCCCGTCTGGTTAAGAGATAGTTTGAATGCAATTATACAGAGACTAACACAGGAGAGTGACGAAACAGGGCGCCTTGTTCCCCTGGCATCGATGGTACACCAAAATCCACGAAGACCTCCTCCGTAACAAATGCGGCTACACCGGTCCATACCCGTACGCCTGCCCTCCACTCTACTTCTCTCACCCCAGGAACCTCACATACAGAACCCAGCTCACATCTACTCCAGCTACTGGGACCAACAAACAGACCAATCCCTCTACCCCATCCAAAACGCCTCCGTCTGGGACACCGCATCCTCCGTAAAAGCCTTCGGCACAGGCCGAACCGACGCCGCAACAAACTGCATCCTCGACGGCGCTTTCGCGGACTACCGCGTCCGCTTCAACACGCAGCTAGAACGAGATGAGACGGAAGGAGGCGGCGTCTGCCTCACACGCGCCCTGAACCAGACAGCATTTGATACCGTTTCCCAAGCGAACGTCGTGGAGCCCTGTATGGCGCTTGACAAGGGTGATGATTACGGTGAGATGCTGGGGTGTCTTGGGAATACGCCGCATAGTGGTGGGCATTTGGGTGTCGGTGGCATCGTGAGTTCCTCCCTCCCTCTTTGAACTTTGAACCGTCTCCTGTTGTCTCAGCGTCGAGTAGAAACAAAGGACTCTTCTAAACAAAAAAAAGTCATCGAATCCAATGCTGAATAATATCACAGATGCGCGATCACGCACGCTCGCCCGCCGACCCAATCTTCTACCTCCACCACACGAATTTCGACCGCCTCTGGTGGGAGTGGCAGACCTCCTCCCCCGGCAGGCTCTACGCGATGGGCGGGCCTAACGTCGCGGCGAACCAGATCTTTCTGGACGCGCAGCCAAAGATCCTGCCCGAGGATATGTTCCTCCCGTACTTTGGGGACGGAGGCGGTAACGTTACGACTCTGGACCATGTTTTGTGGATGCCTGGATTGGCTGAGAATATCACCATAAGGGACGTGATGGATGTCCGTGGGGATAAGATGTGTTTTGACTATGTTTGAGGGGTGATATCACCGGGATTCGTCTTGGGATAGCTGATGTAATTAGATATCAAAAAGGTCGAGGCCCGAGACTTGTGGAAAGGTATGCAGCCCTCATACTTCGGCAACTCAGGGAGAGCAGAGCGGGGAGGGGCCCACTGCATCATCATCATGAAAGCAAGCTAACGAACGCTTTCGTTAACAGTTCAATGCGGAAGTTTTGATATGATGCTTGATTTGAGGTCTATGAGATACATGAGACCTTTGAAACAATACTATAAGGTCGCCAGCAAAGAGATATGAAGTTTGCTCGTCCGAAGGGCCGTTTGATAAACCGCTCCGCCAAGTATCTCGCATTGTTCCCAACACCTCACTTCTACCTGATAAGCAGACTTCAGGCTCAACCTTGAGCCATACACATCATAAAATCGACCCGATCCATATCAATACAGTAACAAAACGTCATATCATAGGCACAATGTTACCAACACAGTGTAGCAAAAGTACAGTTGCTCTCGATGACGACCTCGGAGTACGCTGGGTAAAGTACATCGAAAGCGGAGGCAATGGCGGTGTTGTATTCGTCGTTGAATTTGGTGGCGTTGCACTCGCTGCAGTGGATTCCCATGCCGGGCTCCGGCCACTGTATTTCGTACCCAATGAATCCCTTGAACTCTCCGCTAGCCATGTCGTATGCTGTGAGATTGAAGGTTGCAGGTAGGGTGAGGGTGTCGTCAGAGGTGTCATTGGCAAAGGGGGCTGGCCCATGGTTGTAGACGAAATAGCCATCAGAGCCTGGGACGGTACCAAGGTTCTTGAGTGCGTTGAAGAAGACGGGGAGGAAGTTGAGGGGAGTTGCGTTGGTGCCTTGACAATGGGCCGTGACGGTCGAGTTGAGACGGTTCGAGAAAGGGTAAGGACTGCAATAGCCGTCTGTGGTGAAGAGGATGCTGCTCAGGAAATGGGCAATGGTACCGTACCAGATGGCAGGGCGAGGGCTGACCTCGACCTTGACGCTAAGAGTTCTTCCTTCAGCCGAGGGGTTGTTGGTACCACCTGGTGAGACCGTCCCGTTGTCTGTAGGCACCCAGACGCCAGGAAGTCTGGCCCAAGGAGTTGGGCCGTTCTCAAGGTGGTTGCAGATGAAAGCTGAAACGCAGGTTGAGTTGCCGGAAGCGCTCATACTAATAGGGCGTCCGCGGTAGGTGTAACACCAGAGAGTGGTACCGCCATCCTTGGTACTCATGGCCTTGCCGGCACGCAAGAGCTCTGGGGTACCGTCTTCGATCCAGGCAGACCAGGTATCGCCGTTTGAAAAGGTTGCAGAGGCACCCTCGTAGTTCCAGGGATATTTGCCGTCATTGTAGGGCATCTCGACAACCATGTCAGGAGGAGCAGGGTCGGTCTCGGCTGGAGTGGACCAGATGGCACCTCTGTACCAGTTCATCTGGCGGGATGTGGACCAGGTTAGGTTCTCTGGGTTAGAGCCAATGCCGCAGTCAGCCAGAACCAGGTTCTGGTCAGCGTTGGTTTGGGCAAGGCGGTGTAGATTGAAAGGGTTCAGGGAAGACATGACCGTAAAGGCCTTGAGAGTGCGTGAGAAAGTCATCTTGCTGAGGGAAGAGAACCAAGGTAAAGACGGACAATAGGACAGAACCAAAAAGCGAGGGTTGAAGTTTCGAGGTGATGAGGTTTCGGTCCAAGATTTGTGGTGCTGCTGAGGTGTTGAAGAAGAGACGGAGGAGAATGGATGGAGGTGAGTGAAGGGAAATGTACAGTGAGTTACAAAGTCAGTCTAGGAGAACAGCTTGGGAATGGAAGGAGAACTCGATGAGTTGAAACTTGTTCCTTCCGTCCATCAATGTTTGAGCCTTGAAGGTTCTTGCTACGGGACGGAAGTAGACACGAGTACCTGAGACCTGGCGTGTAAGTGACCACGTTGTGACCAGGTGGTAACTTCCCTCAGAAACCAAGAACTCAGAGCAAAAGTAAGAAGGAAGGAGAAGCGGAGGTCATAATTCCATAAGAGAAGCAACGGTGACAGTATCCTCAACCCCTTCCTGCCAAGATGGGTACAGTCTGTACATGGTGATGCTTCACTTGAAGATGGTAAGGTTGAAGCCACGATTGGCGCTGCCAGAAGCTCGGTCGCCTGGAGCAGGAAGGGCAGAGAAGAAAGGACGGCAACGGGCCCACCTACGGGCGACATTCTCGGAAAGATTGAGACGATTGATTGCCTTCCACTTTCTCATCTGAAGGCTCCCATGGTGACTCAGCCTTGTATGTGATCGGGTAGAAGGTGGCATTCGGGATGACCCTTTGGCGTCTGAAATGGAAACGGCGTGGGCACCCCATGCACTCCCAAATGATTCCTCGAAGCTTCGTGGCACGTGGAATGCCGGGTAGTGCCTTGTTTCATCGGTCGGATTATGGGATGGCATTCGCGAACGGAGTTTAGACAGGGATGGACCTTGACGACTGGGTGATCCCTCTATCAAGCTGCCATGCCATCGTGCTGTCGAGGGAGGCCGAATCTTCAAGGTACTAAACAGGGTAATAGCAATCAAAAACATCAATTCTGAATCCTCATCTTACCAGCTCCAAACAACATGAACTATCGGAATTATCCTTCGATGCTGTCGTATTAGGTAGATGTGTGAGTCGGAAGTTAATAATCAAAGAGTCCGAGGTGTAGAGGTTGAACTAGATGCACAGTCAGCAAACGTCGTTGTCCAATAGAACAGGGTAGATTGCCGGAGATCAGCCGCCATCACCACACAGACTCCGCTGAAGCGGTCCGGGGGATGCTACCCAAGCACCGAAGACATCCCCGGGCAAGGCCCAATGGACCCCAAAGACCCCTAAAAATAAAGCCAAGCCGCATTGGGGGTGGAGTGACCTGCACCTTGTAGTTGTACCCCGTACCCTGCAGGGAGGGAACTTGATAGGAAGCAAATAGTTCGTTGCCTGGGCTTCAATGTACTGCGGTACACTACCTACCTATCTGTAGCTCCCCGCTCTATTCCTCTTTCATCACACACATCCTCGAACAGACAGACAGAGACAACGCCCACGCCCATGCAGCTCAGCCGCACTGCAGCTCAATCAAGTCTAGTCACCTATTCGCACCTCTCTCCCACCGTTTATTACCTTGCCCAGGTGCTATGCCATCGAAGCCATGTCGCAGAAAAACAACGCCTGGCGCCACGTTCGCTCCCCTCCTCCCCTTTCTCTCTCTCCGCGACCATGTCGTGTCGCCATCGCGGACAACCTTGACGCGGCTCTGAACCTTCGTCATCCTGTTTGACGACTGGCTCCTCGAACCGTTACTTTGATCCCCAACAACAACGAGATCCCCGCAGTAGGCTCAGTATCAAACACTCCGAGAATCGGACTTCGCCCGTCCGAAACCACCCAACAGTGCTGTTGTTTGTGTCTGCCAATCAGATTGCGACTCTGCTCGAAGTCCTACGAAGGGAACCCCTCCAGATTCTCGAGGCTCTACGATCCCACATCTCCCCAAAGCGAGAACACTCGTCGCCTCGGGCATCATGGCGGCCCTCCCCTCCGGTTGGGAATGGGACTACGATGGCTCCCGCTGGTTCTATCGCTACAAGCCCAACGGCCATGTCCAATTCCACTTCCCGAAAGAGGGCGACGAGTTCCCAGACTTTGTCGACTGCTTTTCACCAGCCCCCGAGCTTGCCCCCGAGGAGAAGCTTGAGAGCCAACAACAGCTCAAAAGACGAACCACGGCCGATGCCAATCCAACATCCAAGATGCGCGCTACTGGCGGACCCATGTCCGACTTTGGTATGAGTCGAAGTGGTTTTGGAGGACCCATGGGCAATGACGATGACGATAGCGACGGCTTCTTCTTCCAGCCCGAGAACTTCATGTACCTTGGCCCCGGCGCCTACGACGACATCAGTCCGGAAGCCGACGAGGACGATCGCGAGGAGCTATTGGGCAGGCCTGGCGTTGGTGGAAGCGGCGAAGGCAGCAGTACCAAGAACCATGCGATGCTCGATGTTGCCAGTATGAAGTCGGGCGTATCCCCGCTACAAAGCGAGACCAATACACCCTCTATCATCAATAGTGTCCCTGTGCGAGGAACTGAAGTTGTGTCTGAGGTACAGGCAGAGATGACTACTGCAGAGCAGCCTCTCAACGTCAATACTCATACCAGCCCGGATTCCAGCCAGGCCCTCCCGCCCTCTCCTGGTGTTCCGCTCCTCGATTCAGTTGAAAAGCCCCGACGAGGATTCTCATCTGATTTCCATAGTCCGCCATGGGACCCGGTAGGAACCATGGCCGAAATGGCAACGGAGCACACTGCGCCAGCCCACATCGAAACCCATCCTGATCCAGTTGAGATGGCCGACGCAGCAGTGCTAGCACCCATCGAGACGAATTTCGCCGACCTGGGTATTGCGGAGCTGCCAGAGCAGACAAGTCCGGCGGAAGCAAAGCCGCCATCTGCTCAGTCTACCCACGATTTGCTGCATCAGACGAACATGAGTGATGCAGCCCTCTACGGCGCTACTTTTGGAACCGGATCTAGGCCTCAAAATTCTTCACCCTCTCGGAAGTTTACAGCATCTCAGGGACCTCGACGCGATTCAGGTACAGGGATCACGACTCCTGATCACTCTCTGCCAGAGGTGGTGGCTCCGCCGGCGCTGCAATCAACGCAAAGCCCCTCACCAACTCCGAGCGGAAGTGGTCCTTTCAGTATCAAAAGAAAGCCTTCCAAGTCGGCGGGCAAGCAGACTCAATATCAACCCTACGTACCTGGAGCAGTCAGCAGCATAGCTACAGAGCAATCAAGCACGACTGACTACAAACGCCGAGAACATCGTAATTCCCTTGCTCGGGATGGGTCCCTAATGATGGGACCACGAAACAAGTTCGACCAGACAAGTATGCCCTCTGTTCTCAAGCCTCCTCAGCTGCCGCCCAAAGTTCCCATCGACTCGTCTCAAGCTCCAAGCCCTCCCGCCAATCACCAAAGAGCCCCCGGCACAGCCAGTCAAACTTCAGGTCTCGTCACACAGGGGCCTTTGCAACACTTCCCATCAGTGCTGAAGCCAGCAAGAGGACAGCCACAGAGCAGAGCCCCGGAGCCGTCGCCTCCGCAGTCAGCATCTACTGATAACCCAGGCGAGAAAGGGACGGGGATGGAAACGCAATACGCGGCATTCATACCAGGTCTCGCAAGCCAGAACGCACCTTCACCGTCTCATCAAGACAACACTCAAGCTTCTGCCCACTCCGCCACAGTTTCGCAGACATCTGCCAATCGCCAAGGCCCGGATGTTCAACGACCCGAGACGACGCCTATTCAGTCATCGAAAGACCGGTATCGAATGGCTAACCAAAGTGGTCAGCCTCCTGCAACAAACATCCCATCTGCACCCGCCTTCCTTCAGCGTCCGCGAGCCCAGAGTGACATTCGCCAACAAACACCTTCCGCTCAACACCGAACATCGATAGACTATCCTCGCGATGATACGCAAAGACATGACTCCATACCGGACGGGGGACGACCTCGGCAGACGTCGTATGCTTCAAGCGAGGTCTCGTCCCTTGGGCCCCCGACAGGCAGCCAGTCATCGGTTCCCCTTCAAACTCCGTCGCCGTTGGAGAGCGACGGAAGACGCCATTCCTCTGGCTTCTTCCATGGTGCTAACTCGAACTCTTATTCCTCCCAGTCCGGTGCTGGGTTCGGTACCGCAGGTTTGAGGACAGCATCGACTTCTGGTCCCTCTGCTGCGCCGATGACAATGGAGAATGCCCGACAGGCCTACAAACTTGCAGAGAGCCAAGCTCCTCCAGCTCGACCAGGGAAGATTCCAGTATCATCGGGGGCCACGGCTCATCCTGGTCAAGTCATGGAGTCTCAGACTTCTCGCGAAACTTACACTCCTTCGTCGAATCGCCGTCACTCTCTGCCGCCTGGTAGCACGGCGAGCCAAATAGCGCCACCGGTGTCTCAGCAATCGCAGCCAGAAAGATACGAGTTGTCAGATCAGAGTCAAGGCCAAACGCGGCCTCATTTCGACTCGGTCCATTGGGAGACAAGCGGCACTAGTGCTGCTGAGGCTGCTCATGGCATTTCAAGGCCGTATTCAGTGCATCCTATGGGGATGCAATCAGGACAATCTAGTGGTCCAGCTTCAGGAGCCAAGCCCGTATTCACCTCACAACCACCATACCCAACCGACGACAACCGCCAACCCGTGACACCGACAAACCGCCCGTCTCGTCCAACAGTAACTCTTCCTCCCCAACAAGGTCTTGGTCCAATGAGCCCTTCCACGCCTATAAGATCTCCCGGTCATCTACTTCACCCTATTCACGAGCACAATGAGATCGACAGTGTTATGACCTCTGCTTCTACTCCATCAGGAGGACGAATCTCTCCAAATACCCGAGGGTATACTTCTGAATCGAGTTTTGCTCCCCATTCAGCCTACTATCAAGTGGCGAGCAACGCTCCACAGCACCAAGCTACTGTCAATGTTGCAGGACTACGACAATCAAGCGCAATGCGCCCCGGATCAACCCCGCCTGTCATGCAAAATTCGGCAAACGGAAAGGAAAAGGGAGGCTGGCTGTCCAAGTTCAAGAAAGGAGGCTCTAGCAAGTCCGGTGTCCTTCAAAAAGCGCCGCCGCCACCACAAGGTATCCCGGTAGCTCAACAGCCGCTGCAAGGTGCATCCCCGCCGCCAGCTTTGATGTCGGGAAACCCAATGGCTGCCGGCGTGTCAACAGATCCGAGGGTAAGCCAACAAGCAATGCCAGTCATGTCTGGACAACCAACCGATGTGCCCAACGCCCAATATACGCCATTTGCCCCGTCAAACAAGCCAGAATCTTCGGGTAACCAGGCCTTCGCTCCAAACACTAGCAGTCTTCAGCAAGCACCATTGCGCCAGAATTTCCCAGTTCAAAGCAACGCGTCTCTAGTTACAGGGCTAGCGTCTCAGCCTATCTCTCAAGCTCAAGGCCACTACATGACCGGAGAACAGATCCAACAGCGTTCAGTCAGCGTGCCACCTGGAGGCTTGGTACTGCCTTCAGGTTCACCGATGGACCATATGGATAATCTCTCAGACGCTGCTTCTGTTTCAACAATGGACGTATCTGAAGCGCAAGCACAGCCGGTACTAAGGCCGCAGCTTGTCACGGTTGAGCGGCATGCTGTTCAGCCAAATCGAGAGCAAATCGTACCACAAAGTGTCGGCCACACAACTCAATCGGCCCGACTGACTGTTGAAGGGCATCCTCTTGATACCAAGGCGCTCACGGACAGCGAACTGACCGTCCCGCCTCTATTCTCGAAGCCCCAGCCAAAGACTACCGTCAACGCCGTTCCCGTAGATCAAGCTCCTGTTGCTCAGAATAAGTGGGCGAAGAAAGCTGCTGTGGACTACTCCGGGGATGACTGGGGCGATGATCCATGGGACTATCAGTAGACACGTAGATGAGACTCACCCATGCTATTATGAGTGACCCATATCGGCTACAAGAGTCTTCTCTGGGTGACAATATCTGAATTTAAGCAATCTGTACATGTAGATACCACAACGTTTCGGTCTCAAGAACTTGTAACAATCCGTAATCACTGCCATCGTATTCATATGGAATGCAAAGGAACCTCGCCAGGAGCAGTTAAAGAAGCAGAGCCAAGCCCAAGCAAGTACACTACCTGAGACTACCATCGGCAAGGGGAAGATATCAAAGTAAGCTACGATGGAAGATTGATGTCCAGCTGGTGCTTGTCCTATGACTCGGGATCAGACTATACTCTGAAGAACACTATCCTGACCTCTAATTCACATTTCAACAACTTGATCTGGTGCTTCCGCTCCCTCCCAGATTGTGCCTCCAACTCCCCCACATCTCGGGATCAGTGTGCGCCATCACGGCAATCTGGGTATCACCCCCACGGTGCAGGCTTCGCCCACTTCTTTGTGTATATGTCGGCTCCGTGCGTTCCAAGACTTTGGTGTGAAGATGCTTGGAGTGAACAGCGACAATGACATAGGACACACCAAAGAGATCTCTATAAATGCCATCATATTTGTGGCGTTCTTTCGAGCGACTCAGCCGCTAATCCACCCCCTCGTCTTGGGAATTATGCTGGTCTTGTACACGCTGAGCATCCTCGCCACGGGGCATTACATGCCGTTCTATTGGAGGGAGAATTGGAGGATAGTGAGACTGGAAGCTGTGAGGGCAGATGGCCGAGTACATTCGGACATGGCACTGACTGTTACAACTTAACGAACCGCGATGATGTGCATTTCCGTTATGTTTGGTAGAAGAAAATAGAGTATAGATGCAGATGAAAATTTGCGAATTCTTGTGATGCTTTGTTGGCTTTCACCAGTGATGCAGTAATCACTGGTCAGTGGTAATGCGCCTTTATAGGCTTTGTCTCACTGTTTGAACTCCCTTTGTGGATGGAATGATCGCCTTTATTAAAGACCAACGAAGTAGAGACCTCGACCTTTGTGACATTGTCCAAGGTCGAGAAAAAAAATTGGTCTTTGTAATCTCGATGGCATTGTCTTGAAAACTGCTAGCTTTGAGTTCAACACTGTTGATTGACCCTCAAGTCTCCGTGCCCATCATTGAGAGAATACTTATTTCGTCATCATCCTTTCCAACGTCGATTGAATTACAACACCATCATTATCCCAGCACAGCCGGTCACCAACAACCTAACAACAGACAAAGTTCAGTATATCCCAAATCCCAATAAACAACATACCCACAAACTTGATATCTACTAAGTTGACTACAGCAATGGCGCCACCGTTCCTCAGCCGTCCCGAAATTCAACGCCTCGTTTCAGACTTTTTGGTCGATTTCTACAATCGCGAAGACGTCGAAAACTGGGAAGATGTACAGAGAGCGACTATCGACGCTATGGGAGATATCATCGTTCAGCTGGCTCGAGGGCATGCGCAGGCGCAAGCAGAAGGTACACACCCCTCTCCGGACCCGATGGACTTGGACGATGGTGGGGCTGTACAACCCGAGGAATCAGATTCAGATGAAACTTCAGACCCAGATGATTTTGTGAGAGACGATATTCCTCCCCAACCACCCAAGAAGAACTCCAGCTCCTCAGACTCGGGCTTTGAGGGCTCTGGGAAGAAGAATCCCCGCAGCGGTAAAGGAGAAATCAAGACTAAGACTACTCCTCGGAAGGACACCAAGGTAAAGTCTGACCGTGTTGCAAGCCTCGAGGAGCGCAAGACGAACAAATGTGTGTTGGGGTGTGGCTTGGGCTACACGACGACGGATCGCCTCAAGAGAGTAAGTTGCTTTTTGCTTCCCCTTTGTCTCTAATTCCTTTCGAGGGACAAGCCAGCTAACACCATTGATAGCATTACAAATCTCACCACCTCGGCTGGGAGACCGCAGTTGTGGCTGCTGGCCAGACCATCTTTGCCAATCAGCGTACCAACTCGAAGCGATAAAAATGAGAGGGGGCATTGTTTTTCGATATCAGAGGTTTGTTGTCTGCATGATTTTGCTGACAAGAGTACAGAAAGGGGGTTTTTAGTTTTTGTCTGACTTTGATTCTCAATATCCGGGTTTCAGGTCTTGAGCGTTGATGTCAGGAGAAAGCGTGTGATATCAAGCAGGATAGCGTGAGTCAAAATTGAGTCAGGGGGAGTTGAGTGGTTGATATGTCAAGACACCCCATAAAGCTCGCTGTTCAATTCTAGTTCTTAACGTGTCTCGCGTAGATAAAAGATCGACGATCCTTTTGACCTTATTTGCTACTCTTCTGTTATCCTCGTCGGCACCCGGCGTTGCGGTTGCGCCAAGGCACGTCACGCCGTAAGGGGGGCTACCGCACCACTCAGGTGAGTGCGCGTAAATTATCCCTATCGTTGACAGCTTCCTAGACACATTCTAACTCTAGTAGACGCCTTCGACCAGGGCCAACGTGACAAGGTGATGTTGGACCATTCAGGTGTCCGATAGCTACGGAGAATTTCATGGGTGACGGCGGCGTCTATTCGTCCATGCCATCCCACCGGCCCGTTGAAACAGACCGTCAAAGTTCAAGGGATGTCCCGCTAGCTTGCCTGATGACAGGACCACCGGTTCATCTTAGACTCGGGGGCTAATGGGCTTGGCCCACTTTCAGACGTCAAGTCGGCGTTCGGCAGTCAAAGTCGATGTCGGACTCCTGCCGGCGGCATGGCGAAGTATAAGGTGATAAAAACGCCGGCGCTACGTGAGCGGTCACAGTTCAGTGCGTTATTCTTCCATCTTCCGCGGGTCGTAACAACTCAGTTCATTCTTTTGTTCTAGCACTTTGGCAAATCTGCCTTTCCGTTCCTTATTCCATTTCTCGCCCAACATGCGGTGCTCAACTTTCCTCGCCCTGGCTGCGTCAGCCTCCGGCGCGTCCGCTCATTACTTCTTCCCTCACCTCATCGTCAACGGCAACTTCACCGACTATAACGAATACGTCCGCGACAACAGCGCGGGCTACATGCCCTTCAAGAACGGCTACGACAGCACCGACCTCCGATGCCGTACCGGTTCCATGGAGCACGCCGCCACCACGGGCGTCTACAAAGTCAAGGCGGGCGACGAGGTGGGCTTCGGCCTCAACTTTGGCGGCACGATCCAGCACCCGGGTCCCATGCAGGCTTACCTCTCCAAAGCACCGGGTGACGTTCGCGAGTACGATGGCTCCGGCGACTGGTTCAAGATCTATGAGCTCGGGCCAAAGTCCTTTTCTAGCGAGGGTATCGAATGGGGCGTCACCAACGTTGGCAACTTTACGTTCAAGTTGCCCGAGGAGACGCCTGCCGGGCAGTACCTCATGCGAATCGAGCACATTGGCGTTCACGGCGCTGGTGACTTTGGTGGCGCCGAGTTCTACTTTAACTGTGCGCAGATCGAAGTTGAGAGCGACAGTACCGCCGTCCCCGGCCCGACTGTCAAGATTCCGGGGTTGTACAACGGCCACGAGCCCGGTATCGAGTTCTACATGTACCGTCCGTGGATCGTCAACTTCACGATGCCCGGGCCGGCTAGATGGCCCCAGCCCCTTGTGGAGAACGTCACCGCGCAAGGTGTCAGTGTGGCTCCGACAGCTACCCCTTGGACACTCCCGGCCGTCACTTCCACAGTTGGGGGACAGGATATTTCGTCCTCAGCCGCGGTAGTCGTGCCCACGAGCCTTGCCTCCGCAGCAGCGCCTTCTGCCAACGCGACGTCCTCGTACACATCTACAACTGCGGTTAGCGCAAGTGGTTCGGCAGCCCCCAAGAGCGAGATCAGCGACTTGGTGGTGCCAACCGTCAGCTCAGCTGCGACTTTGAGTGCAACGGCTGTTCCTTTGACCACCACTTCTAAGAAGTTTCGATGCCCACCACGAAGCACAGTGATCAGAACGGTTTACGTCACTTCAAGTGCTTAAATCAAACCTCAGAGAGTTGAGTGTCTTCTTCTACTCTTTATATCCGTGATGACACATGAGCCGTGCGATGCTGGGAGTTGCAAAACCCAGGGTGCTTTGTGCTGCAGCCAAGTTGCCCGCATTCTCGGACGTAAACACCGAGGTCAGTGCCTTGTCTGGGCACGCTACAATAGCATTGAAGGCCAAACCTTGAAAGTGAGGCTAGAGCTTGTTTTCTATTCACTTCTGAATGTATTATTATACTTTTAAATCAAATATTAAACCCTTGACCAGGTACCCAGATGTTATAGATGAGCAGCAGCATGACCCTATCCGGAAATTGTAACTTTAATGAGAAATGGCAGAAGCCTCTTAAACTTCGAGGTGCCTTGAGGTAGTCAGCACAGGGCCGTCGCCTAGATCTCCGTACCCAGGGTCGTATGAGGTGCCTAAGTATCCAAGTTTGAGTCCATGAAGTCCTCACTATCTTCCAAGATATCTTAAGCTCAGAGCCATAGCAGAAATGCCAGTGTGTATGAGACATGAACTAGCATGGGACACGGTACGGGATCTTGATATCTCAAACAATCAAAGACATACGAGTGAGGCCTGGCTAGTCGCCGGCAGTGAGGAATTGAAGCTGCTTGCGGCATTTTTCACGCGGCATTTGCGCTTCATGCCTGCCTAAGGTGAGATACGGCGCGCATTGCTCTTGCAGGAATGAATTGGAGAAGAATGATTGACCACCGAAGCAACAGCCACCCAGAGTCGAAGCCAGGCACGAGTATGTTGTTGCCCACCATATCGCAAGGCAGATGATGTTCCTTCCACACGTAAAAGTCCATTGCCTTTTTGAAAGATTGTGTGCCTGCCAAGCCAATCACTCTTTCATTGGTGACGCAATGGCACTTCCACCTCCCTTTCCTGGGCAGCCTGCCTTGCTCTTGACACATACCTACTTACTCAGAGATCTGGAAACCACCGCCGCCCGGCTTAGGACCTTCTGGTCCTATCTCGAGGTTACCCACGGGAAAGAGTCCTGCCAGCTTCCCGCTCGGCGAAAGATGTATGTCTATCCTGCTTTCCACTTAAGTATAGTAAGGTACGTAACGCAACATCCGTCTTCCTTATGCCCGTTGAGGAGATCCTTCCAGGTTTCCAAAAAAAAGACATGATTGAAATATCTTGCCCCAGCATCTTGCCCTGATTTTGGCCACATGGTGATTTGACGTGAAACAGGGAGACAAATCCACTGTGCCCAGCCACCAAGCTTCAGCGTTTCAGCTAGGACAATTCCCGTAAAATGGTCTTGAGGATCGTCACCTCGTCCTTTGCAGCTCTCGAGTGAAAGTCCTTCAAGCTCTTAGTCAACGTATAGTGTGTTGCCACCTCAATCCACCTGCATGATTTCGTGATCATGCCTGCAAGCAAGCGCGTACTTCCTTTGGGGGCCGCCTCCCGTCAGAGACTGCCTTGACTATTCCTTCAGGAGCTCAGCTTCCAGTCGCGAGGCGCGCGACGCGCATCCAGGACTGTGACAGAGAGTAGCAACTGGCTTTCATCTATGATGACGCCTGCATCGTGGAATGCGCTTTGCTTCTCGCTAAATTGTTTTGAATGGCCACTTCCCCCCTCTCCATCTGTGTAAGAGAGAAACAGCTTGCAGCCTCACATCCTCTTTCTCGCAATGATCATTTGAACCAAGTAGAGCAAGAGTGGGTGACGCCTGTGTGGAAAAGTGAAAGCCTTTAAAACCTCTTCGTGCCCCCGTCCACCCCGTTTCTGTTTCTTCTTCTCTTCTGCCGCCGATTCGTCTTCTCTCGCGTCGTGTTTATTCAATTTTCGTGTCTATAAAGCCAACTTTCCGTCTCTTTTCCTCCCACTATTCCGAAACAATACTCACACGATGGCACGCAACAACAGAAGCAAGAGCTCGCCTATCCGGACCTACCTCCAACATACGATCAGCAGCGGCGCCAAGACGCGTGCTGCCCGGGCTGCTGCGGACAGCTCCGGGGGGAGCGAGACCCCTCTGCTGGCCCTCCGCGCCCCGACCCCAGCCCCAACCCCGACTCCGACTCCGACCACGGCCCCTGCCCCTGCCCCTGTCCCGGTCCCTGCCAC
>JFBX01000106.1:180466-342157 GCA_001563135.1 Colletotrichum simmondsii | reverse complement strand
GCAGCAACAGCAACAGCAACAGCAACAGCACCAGCACCAGCGGCAGCAGCAGCAGCAGCAGCAATAGCAGCAACGGCAGCAGTAACCCCCTCCCCGAGGCGGAGCGGGAGGCCATGCGGGTGGCTTGGGAGTCGTGGGCTGGCATGGCGGCCGGATTGGTGGCTTGTGTGGGCCAGTATCGGGGAGACGGCGACGAGACGAACGCCGGCAAGGCCGGCCACATAATTCTCTCCGTGGCCTTGACCATCAGTTACCTTTTGGTAGCTGTGGCTCTGTTTTGCCGGGCCGACCTCGCCCGCGAGCGCCCCGAGCTCCGCCCCGAGGACATCCGATAGAGGAGGGTGTTCCTGCGGGTAGTGTATCCGGTGGCTTTTTATTTGGAGATCTGGCTCGCGCAGATCGGCTGTGAGCTCGTGTGGCATCAGCTTTGGTGGATGGTTGGGGCCACTTCGGTGGGCACCCTCTTGGTGGTCTTGCTTTGGTGGTCTTTCCGGCCTTCGGGCATGTCTGTGTTGTGGTGAGGGGAGGGTTTTTTTCCCTACTTTTTTTTGACCTCTCCGGGTGGTTTGTTTGCGTTTGTGCTTGTTTTCTGGCGCCTTCGGGCTGTATTGGTGGGCGTGGGGTGCTCTTTGTGAGCTGTTTATGTTTTTGCTGTTTGCCTTCGCGGTGGTTTGCGTGCGGCCGGCCTATCGGCCAAAAGGCCAGGAATTAATGAGAACTTTGCTTTCTGATTGCACTGGCTTGAACTGTCTTGCATTTTTGGTCGTGAAGCTTTAAGAACCTCTAGCCTGAACTGCTAGTCCTATCATTTACGCTGCCGAAGTCGCCTTCTCGCGGCATGCGCAGTCCACTGGCCGCTACACCCGTAAGCTGCTTATCCAGGTACCAACAGATTGTCAAGATATGTATTCCAAAGTGCTCAAAGTATCTTTGATGTTTGAAAAGGATCGGGACCCAATCTACTTTTTGACACCTTGACAGCCTGAGTAAAAGGTCACTCAGAAGTTAAGCGTTATGCCTTTCTCCGAAGACCCTGATAGTTTGACGAAACGAACAGGTGACGAGTCACATGAGCCCTGATGGACGCCGTCTAAACTCACATATACCTTACGTAGTTGGGTATTTATGGTCAACATATCCCCAACATCTTGTGGCTATTCTTAGTACCGCAGCTCGCACACTGAAGAGCCGTCTCGCCTTGACGGATTTACCTATTCATTCACAGGTTCACAAACGGAACATGGCTTTGTTTGTACTCGTAGCGGCAATGCCGCATCTCATTCGGTCTAATAGATCGTACAGAGAAATTGCAGCCCGACGGAAAGACAACCGTCCAGAAACAAATCCTTTCCATGAGGCTCAAGCTGAATCGCAAAACTTGTCTTCAGCTCCACACACAAAAGCCAACGCATCTAAAGAGTCACTACAAGCATCGGACTCGAACGCCAAAGTTGCGCAGCCTATTGATGGGCCGAAAAAAGACCCGGCCAAACCTCTAGTCTTGAGCCGCTTTCTTCGATGGATTAAAGGTTTGCCGAGTCACCCCAAGAAGGAGAAGTCGGATTTAGGACCAGGTCTTGATCACGCCCTGCCACTCAATCTGCATCTGGCCATCGCCAAACACCTCACTATGGCCGAACGCGTGGCCTTGGCATTGACGAGCAAAAGAATGCTGGCAATCATGTCAAATGAGCAGTTTTGGCTACATCGGGGGTCTAGTGAACGTCTGGATCTGTTGAAGCTACTAGAGAGGGACGCCATCAACACACGCAGGGAGATTCTTTGTTTGCCCTGCCAGATTTTCCATGATCCAGTCTTATCAGTTCCACCAGTCGACCACGACTCAAGTTGGGCGCCGATCGAATTAGATCGCCCATGCGTCAAAGCAGTCTCAGAGGACCAGCACCAGAGATTGTCGTCTCCCTACCTTCCACACAATTTTCATTTTAACATGGTCAAGGCCTTCCTGCATTCGGAACGCCATAAAACGGGCTCCTTTGAATCAATACTCCTAGAAAAGTCTTTTATTACGGGTTACTGCGATAAAAGAGAGGAAGCCAACGTCCAACAAGGCTTTGAATGTAGGGTGTCAAGCGAAGGGGATTTGCTGATGAAGACGACCACGAGACTCTTCGCGTGCCGCGACCCAAACCGGACGAAGGATAAAGTTCGATTCGCCGTTGGACTTCTCAAACGAGCCGAGCTTACAACATGCTGCAAACACGTTGACTGGGTAGATACATACCCATTCATATTCGACCACGATGGACTCCTTGCCGATGAAAGCAAACTTCACGCATACCGCGCTTCGAAAGGGTATGGATACGATCCGGCGAAGAAAATTTGCGACATTTGGGACCCAGCCGTCAAACCGCGATATGGACCCAAAAACCACATATCGATCACGCACTGCCAGTCTTGTTATACGAACTACGAGTACGAATGGAAGGACACCGAGGACGGAAGTCGCATTGTTTTTCTCATCTCGTACAAAAATCTAGGCAAGGGTATGGATACGAATGATCCCAAGTGGTCGTCGCATTTCGACGACCATATCCCTGATGCAAAAGCCGAGCCTCGCAGATCCCACTACGACGGGTTCACTCGGCGGCCTCACTATGCTTGGCAGGAGAAAGCTGATGAGGCGCCGTGGGACCCAGATTATTAGGTTCCTTCCATGGACCTTACATAGTTACCATGCTGGGTTATTGGGGGCTCAATAGAGGCCAGAGGCGGCCTTCCGCTAGCATGCTACTCGAAACATGTCAATCCATTAAGCGAGTGCTTGTTATCATACCGCGCTACTAAGGACATTGAGGTTCGGGCCGGAAGAAACGCAATCGGAGCCGACAGGAGTTCGGAAGTCCATCTAGACGTGGGGTGAAGGTACTAGGAAAGGCTGTATACTGGACTTCTGAGAATGTATTGGCGCTTTAGATTTGAATTAACGACTTCTCAGTTGAGAAACCGCTGAACAAGTGTCCTACCAAATCCGAGCATGAGATTGATGATGTCAAGACTTCCCTAATCATCTCAAGTTGATCCCTGCGACAGTTGGATGTGGCTGAAAATAAGGTGTGGCGTCAGCGGATTTCAAAGCACGCGATAACCCCCCGCATGCACGCGATAGCGAAACAGTTATCAATTAGTAAGAGCCCGAGAGCCGCGACTTACCTTCATCAACATCAACGACACCATCACGGATACCAACCGCAGAACGAGGTAGTGTCGCCATCTTCGCGTTGGAACCATGGCATCACAAAAAGACTTGGAAAGCCAGCCGCAGCAGTCGGACGAGCGGACCCCGCTCCTGGGGACATCCGCCGAGGCCGGATCAAGCCAACAGCCGGGAGAGCATCGGAACGACGATAACGGAGCCACCGAAGGCATCCAGGATACGGAGCAGGTGCCTCTCATCACGGGCCAGGATGGAGAGGAAAAGAAAGAGAGGACGACTAGCTGGTGGTTATGGCGGGCGTTCTGGGCAGTTCTCGCCATCTTCGTCCTGGCTGTCTTTGTCAAAGGCTGGATTGATGCCAAAGACACCAATGTGAGTCGGTCGGACGATGGGTCAAGTAAAGGAATAACTGACTCATTATCACTCAGTTTGACCTCAAAGCAGCTCTTATGAGAGCTCTAGGTGGTGGCTTGAGCGGCGCCGCGGCTATGGTCTTACAAGTTTTGACACTCATGGTAAGTACTTCAGAGAGATAGGCGGAAGTCGATGTTTCATTGCCTGTGAGTAAGGACGTTACTAATCGCGAATTATCTCCAGCCTATCCGAACTATCATGAACTACCAGTATCGCTTTGGTTCTGGCTTCAGGAAGGCAACTCGCACTCTCTATCAAGATGGAGGAGTGCGTAGGTACTACCAGGGAATTGGAGCCGCACTGATCCAGGGTATGTAGCGCATGCACCTTTCTTCATGACACCAATATGTCAGAGTTGTGCTCACACACCGGTGATCAGGACCGGTTTCCCGCTTCGGCGACACTGCCGCTAACGCAGGTATCCTTGCCCTCCTCGAGTCGAATTCGTTCTTGAACCAGCTTCCTACCCTCATCAAGACCATCTTTGCCTCTCTCTGGTAAGCCTTGAAGACCTTCATTCTACTCGCTCAACCGTAAAGCCATAACTAGAAAGTATGCTGATATAGAGTGACTCTGAAGTGCTGCTGCCTTCCGCATGATCTTGACTCCCATTGATACCTTGAAGACGACGCTGCAGGCCCAGGGAGCGAAGGGTACCGCAATTTTGAGACAGCGCGTCAAGACAAATGGCATTGGTAGCTTGTGGTGGGGAGCTTTTGCGACTGCCGCCGCCACATTTGTCGGCCACTACCCTTGGTTTGGAACCGTCAGTTGAAGACTTTTCCTACACTGCAGGCGCAAGTCAAAACTAACGATCGTTGTTAGTACAACTACCTTTCCGCCAACATACCCGAACCAGACAAGAGTGACATCTTCGTTTGGCTTTTGCGTCTTGCTTTCATTGGATTCTGCGCCTCCGTCATCTCTGATTCTGTTTCCAACTCGTTGAGAGTGGTAAAGACCTACAGACAAGTCAACGACACGCAGATTTCATACTGTACGTCCTGATGAAACGTATCAAACATTCTCCATGTGCTTGTCTTACTGACTGAAACCTTTCCAAAATTGCAGCGCAAGCCGCAAAGATCGTCATACAAAGAGAAGGCTTCCTCGGCTTCCTCGGACGGGGCCTCAAGACCCGAATCTTGGCCAACGGTCTTCAGGGGATATTGTTCTCTATCCTTTGGAAATTGTTCCTCGATCTGTAAGTTACACGCTGACTGCCCCATTGTAGTACAGTTCTAACTCTGAATAGTTGGGAGAAGAAGACACACTCTTAGTGTTCATCACGTTGGACCCTTGCTGGACAGCCCTGAATAAGGTAAGGGAGGAATTTGAGAGCCATCTAGCTCTCTGCGAGCAATCATTATAGAGAAGGAACGAAGAATGCCCTGAAGAGGAAACATAGATGGGCATTGTCATAATTTGAGTATGAGAGATGTTTTTACATGGAGTCTGAAGTGTTCATTGACATTGGTGCGGAGCTCATCCGATTACTCCTGCCTCAGAAGTCAGCCGCTTCTTGCTATCCAGCAGTCCGGCCAGCAAATTCGACCCTAACAGCTTGAGCTGGCCCACATGGGGCCTCTGGTGTAGCAAAAGACGAAAAAGGAGAGTGCCTCTCGCGAAAATTGCTCCAATCAAGTACCTCGCATAGTATCTGGGTAAGTGGTGCTGGTGTCCGTCCCAAGAAAGTTCAGCCAGTCCATGATCTTATGCATCAACCCCTCCTTCAACTTTGTGTTACCAATGACGTGGTAATTTGTTGTCAGATAAAGAGACAGATGTGAGTGGCCGCTTGATAACGCAAAGAAACCCGGCCTAGAGCCAAGACATACGTATGTCTGACCTGAGACTATGACTGAACCGACGGGCCCGAATGACCTGATTTATACCCGAGAATCTGGTTGAAACTAGAATGTACGGCAAGGGTGATCGACAGTCTCCTGGTCCTTGAAAATATCTTCCACTTCTGAACGCCTTCGGAAGCACGTTTCGGCAAGTATATGCGCCCATTTACTTTGGAAATTCAGCCCATGCATGACTTGTGTCACAGTGAGGAAAGTGCGGATAGAGGTTCCGTTCATTCCTGTCGTATCACAAGTACGTATTCCATCACTTGGGCTTGCGTCCTCAAAGATGATTCCGTTTGTCGTCGTTATCGAAAGAGCTCGACCCGCTTATGCGGAGAGTGATAGCAATCAGGATATTTACTTCACTCGAGCCTTGATTGGAAGGTACGCAGTCATTAGTCCCGACTTGTAGCTTGGTGGCACATACAGCCGGGATTTGGAGCGAGCTACTTGACACATAACGTTTGTGGTCAACTGGAAGTTTGACCACTGCGAAGTCAACCATAAGCTGTGGTTTGCTGATTCTAGAGATGCCATATCCTTGCTAGTCACTTTGTCTGCATGCTATGAGGCGCCTCTAGCTTGACTCCAGTGTAACCCAAGCCGGCTCCGATGTGCGAATAAAGTTGGGACTGCCTCGAGGGAGACATCAGGCAGCTTTCTTGGATTTTGTTCCGGAGACTAAGGTGATCAACTGGAGCTGAAAAGCTTGTCTTCAGTTAGATACAGTGACCTTTTCTTCTCGGATGTCCCGTTCAGAGGCGCAAGATAAAGTAGGTCGCACTGGAGCTGGGAATGGTTCATGATCTCCTGTGCCTACCATGTTTGAACCTTTCTCGAGAGCGAGAAATGCCGACAACATTCTTTCTAAAAAAAGCGTTGTCATTGCAGAAACTAATGTGCATGGTCTCGTATTGACGTGGTCTTTACTCTTTTGAGGTGAACAGGGCCTATGAAAACGACGCTGATAAGGCACAATTACGACAGAAGCCAACTTATGTGGCAAGCCCTCTCGGGATGTCCAATCCTGAGGAAGATCACGACAGTTGAAACTTCTCGTATGGAGTTGAATGTGGCTTCAAGACATCGTTGAGAATTAAAGACACTAAGAAAGCCCACGAACCAATGGGGCAATCCCGCTGTCAAAACCCCAGCTATGAACGTTGAGGTTCCACATCTACGGACTTCCCCAGTCCCCGCTCCGAACCCGGGCATCACAGTGACGGCGATTTGGACTAGCTACCTAGGTAGACTTCTGGTCCCCTTGCAGCCGCTTCCTTCTGCCTCGTTCCTGTCAATTACCCTGTTGAGTCCGAGTCGCTGCCTGGCGCGTGCGCCGACGCGGGAGGCTTCCGCGACCAGTCTGTTCGTCCCGTCTCGCGATCTCGCGAGTTCGATGTCATCCGATGTGTCCAACCACTAGCACGCGAGATGACATCTGATGTAGCCAGTCGCTGATTATCTCATACAACCCAATGAACATTTCAGGAGGGCTCGCCCCTCAGGTTAAGAAGTATCTTTCGGCGATCTTTGCCCCGCGGGCGGAGGGGGCGCCACGACTGCATGTCAGCACGGCACTGAGAGTGCCGCCTGTTTTAGCAGACTACTGTCCAATCTCGTATCTTACTGCGTCAAAAGCGCAAGTTCGTCCTCACACTCTCACTGGCACGAAACTACAGGTACAGTGTGATGTCGTGCGCGTAGTAAGCCCTTATAGTGCATACCCGCGCTCCTGATGGTCGTTCCCGCGCGTGCTCGGACGATTTTAACGAGCCAATCTAGTACGAGCTGTCTCAAAAGCTTCAACGACATGTTTGACTGAGTCTACTATAGCCAGGGCAGAATCTGAAGTTGATGAAGGTAAACGAAGCAGAAGAATTAGGCATGTGACGGAATATTTCGCTAGACCTCTAGCGCAATTTTGCAGGGTATCAAGGGTCCTAGACGGAATCGGCTGTGGCCAAGTCACGATGTGACACTGCCCCTGCCATGCGGCGCAGGCTTCTACTCTATCCCTGCTTGTAAATCCTGCAGGTCTCTCATCGGAACGAGCCTGTCAATGGGGTCTTGAGACATATCCCGCCCTACTGATTCGCCTCAGCGACAAACTTGTGCGTAACAACAGGCTGCCATCTTAGCTTACACAGGAGTGGCCGATGCGCCTCTCAGGGCATCTATTTGCCAGATCGGGAAAGCCAGCGACGAAATGTGCGAGCATCTGGAGCTAAGACATCACTTGGCGGTGACATTCAAGGCTGAAAGGAAGCACAGATGCGAGGGATGCTTATCCTACAGACCCATAGCTCGCTCTGCTTCGGACTTCACGGAGTCAACATCGTGCGATTCCATTCCGAAAGCAGGCAATCGCAAGATTTTGATGCCCGTTCAAGGTCTTCCGAATCGACCTCATGTACACGTCGCGCCGTGTAACAAGCTTCACCATGCGGTCTCCGGCGTGATGAGGAGCGTCTGAACGCTCCCATTTGTTGTCTTCCCGCACTTTCAGCTGGGATTGCCGATGACACTCGAATCCAAATCTCTTCACAGAAAGGGACTTTGGATGGTCTCGACCAAGTCGACCCACCCAAAGGTCTTTCGGCAAGTTTACCAGCCCTACAAGCTGCAAGGTTGAGTAACTGCTTCTCGGAATCTCGGGTAGTCGCGTAGCAGTATATCTATCTGCAATGCCACCCCTCCACTGTCTCCATTTCCCCTTCCTGGTTCCCCAGAGCATCCACTGTCACCCTCTTCTCAAGCAGGAAACTTTGAGAGCCTCATTATGGAGAGCTTTACTCTCGTCATATTTTATCTTGGCATCCTAGTGGTGCCTGGTTTCTTATTCTCTTCTCTTCGACGCTTGCTAGGATGGTCCACAAAAGCATCCGGGGATGGCAAGACATCCAAGCCTCCTGCCAAATTCCCTGGTCCCAAGCAATACCCAGTCGTCGGCCGGGTCCACGACTTGCCCAGATTTGCTATGTGGCTCAAGCTCAAGGAATGGGCAGATGAGTTCGGGCCAATTTATCAAAACAGCATGCTTGGCCAGAAGTTCGTAATCATTTCTGACGAAGGAATGGCTCAAGATCTTCTCATCAAAGATGGCAACAAATTCGCCGGAAGACCCCAGATCAGGGCGCTCATTGACCATAAGTTGGGTCCGGCATATTCTGCTTTGATGGACCGCCATGGTGAGTGACACAATAACCATGATCAACTTGACAATCGACCTGAGGCTGAATTGATCCACAGACACTTGGAAACATCAAAGAAAATGGGTTCATGCGGCTATGGCAGCTGCCCACCAGCATCACTTCTATGGTCATATCGAGAACGAGGTCAAGCGGTGGCTGGTGACCCTTCTTGTCGACCCAGAGAAATTTCACGGAAACACTCGCGAGCTGACAGGACGCATCATCAGTCGCCTCGCTTGGGATGACTCCACTCAGGGAAGGGCCTATGGCGAGAGTGCCATTGAAACCTTGACGAGGATGTCCATCTCTGGCCCAATTGTCAACACCATGACACCATTGTGGCACATCGCAGACCTCGTTCGATACAATCCTTGGCGCAAGTACGAAGTGAACCGAGAGAAGAACCAGCGTGCTTGGTGGTTGAAAACATTCAGGCTTGCCAAGGCAAGGTATCTGAGAGGAGACTTGCCATCAGACACGTGGACCTACCGGTATTTTGAGCAGCTGCAAAAGAGTGGAAATGAGACTCTTAAGCAGACTGAGAAAGCCGAAGACTTTGCAGCCTGCATGCTTGGCTTCCAATGCCTTGTTGGAGTAGTCACTATTTCTGGGCCCATGCAGTTCTTCTTGATGTGCATGGCGCTTCACCCCGAGTGGCTGAAGAAATGCCAAGAGGAGATTGACAGGGTCTGTGGCGATAGGATGCCAACTCGCGACGACTTCGCCGAACTTCCAACCGTAAGAGCTTGTCTGAAAGAAACCCTCCGGTGGAGATCTGGAGTGCCTCTTGGTGAGTAATTTGTTGCGGAGATGACGAATTTGGCGTAGGTATGAGTACTGACAACATCTGCTCAGGGGTTCCCCATCAGTGCGAGCAGGATTCTGAATTCCGCGGCGTGAAGATCGAAAAAGGAACAATTATACTTGCATGCGAGTGGTATGTCTCCCCGCGCTGATCCTGATAAAGCCTTGATTGACGCGGCCCAACTGCAGGAACATCAACCGTGTCCCGGAAAAGTATCCCGACCCAGAACATTACCGCCCGGATCGCTACCTGGATCCCAGCTTTCCGACGTATCAGGAGCCTCTCAGCCGGTACCCGAACTTCCGCGATGGTGTCGGCATGCATACGTTTGGGTGGGGTCGTCGAACATGCCTGGGCCAGAACCTAGTAGACGACGAGATGTTTGTCGCTGGAGCAGGCGTATGCTGGGCCTTTAACATGAGCCTCAAGAAATGCCCCTCCACTGGCGAGGACGTGACGTTTGACACGCAAGCGACGAACTCCAACGTCATTCTGGAGCCTCTGCCATTCCCAATGCAGTTCAAGATCAGAAGCCCTGAGCGAGCTAAAGAGGTGTTTGAGGGGTACAATGCCGTCAGGGATGCTCTGAAGGTTTGAGCAAGTCTAAAGCAAAGATGTGATCCAAGATTGTGTTACATAGATAAAGTAGAGAACAGTGTCATGTTGTGACAAACTGATGCAGCAAGTCCATATCCAGTTGGTATTGTGATCCTATTTCTTCCCTATTTCTTACGGTACACATCTCCTGTTCTCTCAATCTCAAGGTTCGCGTCCTTACCACGACCCTCCTTTTCGAACTGTCTTACGAGGGGCAAAACCTCCCGTCCAAATTGCTCGATCTCTTCATCGTAGTGTAAGAAGGCGGTGAGCACTAGGTTAACACCCAAACTCTTCAACAAAACGAGTCGCTCAGCAACTTGCTCCTTAGTACCAATGAGCTTTGTCTTGAAGCCATCGTTGTACTGTACCAAGTCGTCAAACTTGCTATCGGCCCACATGCCCTTCTTGTTCGAGGTGCTGGCCCCGGCTTCTTGAACAGAGGCCTGGAACGCCTCGACGGCCTCCTTGTCCGCCTTGCCCTGGATTTCCTGCAATACGCGAACGGCCTCTTCTTCGGTTTCGCGAACGATGACGAAGCCATTCACAGCGAAGCGCACCTGGTCCTCGCGGCCGACCTTTGCCGCGCGGGCCTTGACGTCCGCAATCTGATTACGGAAGCCGTCGAGGTCGTTGCCGTTCATAAAGTACCAGTCACTGACCTCGGCGCCATTGTTTCTGGCATCGTCGCTGTTGCCGCCCTGGAAGATCTCGGGATGAGGTTTCTGGACTGGCTTAGGGTTGAGTACATAGTTCCTGTAGCGGTAAAAGTCACCGCCAAAGGTAAACCCTGTGTCCTCGGGTGCGGTCCAGATGCCTTTGAGGCAGCGGATGAACTCATTGCTGCGACGGTAACGCTCAGCATGCTCCAACCACCACTCCCCAATTGCTGTGAACTCGCCCTTGAACCAACCGCTCACGATGTTAACGGCAATGCGGCCATTGCTGTAGTGGTCGATGCTAGCGATCTGCTTCGCCACCGTCGTGGGATTCCAGGGCCCAGGGAGAATAGCAGCAATGATCTTGACTGTGTCTGTTGCTTGAAGAATTGCCTGCGAGAAGGACACAGACTCATGTTGGTTTGCAGCACCATATCCAGACGTGAAGCGAATCTGTGTGAGGCCGTACTCGATACCAGCTTGCTCCGCAGCCTTGGCGTATTTGACGTTGCTAGCCAGGTCCCAGTTTGTCCTCTGCGGGATCTTGCTGATGATCAAGCCACCTGAGACATTGGGTACCCAGTATCTGCCAAGTTAATTATTTGTCTGCAACCTTTGAGGAGGGGATACCTACGCGAAAAGCAGGCGTTCAGGGTCGTTATTGAGGGGATGTGGTTGAGCGGTCATTTTCGCTGCGACTTGACGATGTGAAAACCGTAGGGTCGATGGTTGCCAACTTTGCGCGTCAATCGTGATTGCAAGAAGCGATGAAGTCCCTTTTCACTTTGATCCAGTAACACTGAAGCAGATTGAGATTGAACGATGTTGATCAAGCACACTTTGGAGACGGGAAACGGAAGAATGGGAGGTTCTCAAATCCTATCATCCAGGCCAGTGACACAGCAACACTGACAGAAGAGGAAATGTGATCAGCACATATCAAACCATGATTCTGCATCTACCAGGATGTACCTATTAGCTTGCTGGCGCGTTCTGCGCGATATATCCAGATCGACGTTGCGGAGGAAGTTCCGTCGAATTGACGACATTGGCGAACCTATGCCTAGCTCTGACGTGATTTCCAAATACCACCTTACGACGCATGCCGGAATTTAGATTGATACAATCGGAGCCAGTCACGGCACTTGAAGAAGCATGTGGAGCTGAGGGGAAAGGCTATGTGCCTTGCCGCTCACCCGTCCTCTCCAAGTGAGGCAATTGCACCATTATCAACTCAATGGCGAGATCGCCAGATCCCAGTTGACTGGGGTTTCCCCACGCTTCGATGACTGCATCCACCCCAACATGGCGCGATGTGGGATTAAACCAAGATCTGCGAACTTTAATTTCAATCAATTGATTGAGACGAGTCTGAACTTTCTGAGGTTTCATTGCAATGAGCAAGGATAGAGCAAATTTTCGGAAACTCACTGAGACCAGGGCCATGTCGTCGGGTTCGTGGCTAAGTTCTCTTTGATTTATCTGCTGAAGGATCCGAAAAGCAGACCTGCGCCTGCAACTCTTCACGTTGTCTTGCTTCGTTCAATTTCTCTCGTTTATTGTCCTACTCCAACTACAATGTCCATCTACTCTTCAGCCCCCAACGGGGCAAGCGAAAAAGGGGTCGAGCCTGTCAAGCCGGAGCCTACCTTTGAGAGATTCGAGACGATTAATCATGGGCCTCGATTCACTGCACCAAGACCGCTTCCTACAGCAGCGGTGAGTACCACTTTTCGCGACTTCGCGATCCTTCGAAACATGTTTATTGATCAAAATGCCTATAGACCTCACTTCCGATTGGAGCTTTCTCTACAACCTTGACGACGCTTTCCCTGAGTTTAATGGAGTGGCGAGGAGTGACAACAACCAATGTCTATATCGCGAACTTCTTCTTTCTAGCTGCCTTTGGCCTAGTAATATCTGCGCAGTGGGAGCTTACAGGAGGAAACGGCTTTGGTTACAGTGTCTTCAGTGCATTCGGTAAGCTCGAATGAAAATGGCTTTCGACGCCTCCTCGACTGACAATCAGGATACAGGCCTCTTTTACGCCGGTTACGGTGCCATATTAACTCCGTCTTTTGGGGTTGCCGCAGCATATGGCGATGATACCAGGCAGTTGAACAATGCTCTCGGACTTTTCATGATCAGTGAGTGATGTTATCAATCGTTGCAGTCAAAAAGACTAATGCAAGGACTCTCGCGCAGTTTGGAGTGTCTTCGTTCTCGCCTACCTAGTCGCTACCATACCGACCAATGTCGTTTACATCCTGATCTTCATTTTCGTTGAGTTGTGCTTTGTATTGGTTGCTGCTAGCTACTTTGCTGCTGCCGACGGCCATGATAGCGCATCGGTTGGATTGAAGAAGAGTGGTGGCGTTTTCGCTTTCCTCGCTGGGCTTGTTGGATGGTAGGTTTCTAGCTGTTGCCGAGAACAATTTTGCTCAACTAACACAACTCAGGTATCTGACTTTCCATCTTTTGCTAAAGGACTCCTTGGTAGAGTTGCCATTGGGTGATACTTCTAAGTACTTCCCCAAGACTCGGAAGAAGACCGAGTAGCTTGCCAAATTGAGGCAACAGTACAATTTATTGATAGACCTGATGAATTGGGCACAGAGATATGTTGTATTCTCGAGGATTGCGGGCAAAGCAGCTTGAGTAGATGAAAGAAGATACTAATTCCAGCCGGTATTGTATCGAAGTTACAGAGACTTGGACTGTACTCCGTAGTCTTTAGTCATATGGATAGAATGTAGATGCCAGACGTTACCTAATCGCAACAATTGTGTCTCTCCTCTAGAACTCATCATTCATCCTACGGTCTGATCCAGGTGTCAGCTGTTTGTATTCATTCAAGTCCTTCAATCGCAGAGAGTCAATTTGTCGGAAGAGGAAAATAGAACAACGTGACATGACATCCCCTGTGCTTCATCTTCCTTGCCCGGCTGGATTGATGTTACAGGTGATAAAGATTGACAACTACACTCGAGGATTCAGAGCAGCCCATAGTCAGAAACTCAATTGAATGAGGTTCTTGTACAATGAAGCCTGATTGGTGCACTGCCAAGATATGCCGCGATTGCTGCAAAATAGCGTATATGGTGCCATCCTCGTGCTCGCAGACCCCTCTTTCGAAAACTCTCTGCGACAAGTCAGAGGAGCTGCCGAAACAACCATACTTTCAACATCAGATAGAATATCTGCTCGATCACGAAAATCTTCTCGACAGGCAATTGTCCCTCGACAAAGGTAGTTGAGCTCCAATGTGACCTTATCCCTGCTTGCCTCGCTATCTGTCGGTATGGGGTTGGGGGCCAGATGCGGAGGTGCGAAGTACACCCATGCGCGCATCCTAAGTCGTTGCGATTGCGACATATCACAACATAGCTGTGGACCCTCGCGCCACTGGCGACAGCGGAACGGAGTGCCGGCTATCGTTGAACCGTTAGACTACGGAGGCGGCACGGGCGGGCGTCTTTGAGCATATTTAGATACATGCTGGCGCAACTTGACATCAAAGATAGAAGGGAGCCAATATCAATCCAGTTTTCTTACACGTCAGTCAGCCGTTTCCCGCCTGTTGCAGATTTCTACTCGCTTTGATCCCTTTCTCAAATTCAAGCGACAAAACAGTTAATTGCCCGGAGAACCTAAGAATCAAATCTCAACGGTCGTTCAAAATGAGTAGCAATGCCCGTTCGGTTCCTGCAACCGACCCCAAAGTCTACGACGAGTACCAGCAGAAGTGGTCGTCACTTCCTACGGACGAAGCAACATGGCTTCAGCGAGCCAAAGACGTTGCAGATGTGCTAGCCGTAGATGCTGCGCAGCGTGAGAGGGAGAACAAGTCACCTAGAGCTGAGATTGCGCTGCTGAAGCATTCTGGTCTTCTCAAAGTCTTAGGATGGAAGAAGTATGGCGGTGGCGAGCAGCCGTGGAGCGTCGGCTACAAGGTGATTCGCCAGGTTGCCAAGGGAGACGGGTGAGTTTGACCGAAGATTGAGTACTTTCGAGAGTTAAATTTCTAATGTACTGGGATAGATCAATCGGCATGCTTCTGGGATACCATTTGCTCTGGTCAACGACGGCCAACGTCATTGGGAGCTCCGAGCAGGCAGATCGCACTCAGGATCTCATTATTTCCAACAACTACTTCGTCGGTGGTGCCGTAAACCCTCGCGACAGCGATCACAAGATCACTTCAGACGGCGACAATGTCATCTTCAATGGCTTCAAGAACTTTAACACCGGTGGAGTTATCTCCGACTTGACTGTTCTTGAAGGTGTCCTTGAGGGTACGGATGACCACCTGTATGCGTTGGTGAAGACTGACCAGCCGGGAATCATCTTTTCTCACAACTGGGATAATGTTGGCTTGCGTCTGAGTGAGTCGGGAAGCGTCAAGATTGAGAACGTCACTGCGCCCTGGTCTGATGCACTAGGATGGAATGCCGCCGAGAAAAAGCCAGACGACTCGATTCTCAAAATCCCGTTTGCAAGTCTGCTTCTTCCCACGTAAGAACCCAATTCTCAACACTTTGATGGCAAAATCTAACTTTTAGGAACAGGATTCAACTCGTTTTCAGCAACTTTTACATCGGTATTGCATGGGGTGCGTTGGATTTTGCCTCAGCCTACACTAGGAAAAACACACGGGCCTGGCCCTTCGGTGGTGATGTAAGTCCTAGAACAGCCCCAATCAACTATACCCATAAAATGCTAACAGCGGACTTCAGGACAAGGAGAAGGCCGAGGATGAGTTTTACATCTTGTCCACCTACGGAAACTTCCTAGCTCATCTCCGTGCAGCCGATGCGCTTGCCAACAAGGCGGGTCTCGAGATTGATGCATTGTACAAGTACTCTGGAGATCCATCGACTAGGGCTAAGGTCACTGCAAAGGCTCGAGGAGAAGCAGCGGAGTGGGTTGCTAGTGTCAAGGTCACGGCAACTGATACGGGACTTCGGGTTACGTCCGGTGTGTTCGAGGTGACGGGCGCGAAAGCCACCGGAACCAAGGTTGGCCTTGACAGATTCTGGAGGGATATCAGGACACACAGTCTGCATGATCCTGTGTCTTACAAAAACCGCGAGCTCGGTAGGTATCAGCTGCTGGGCGAGATTCCTGAGCCAACATGGTACACTTAGAGAAGACACCAGGCGGAGGTATTAATGGATGTAACGCAATTTGAGCTTTGAATTTCTCTCATTCCCAGCAGACTGATCGTCGCTCAGAGCTTGCAAAATACAAATCTTTCCCACTACCATCTATGGCCTGGAATTAATAGCCTAGACGTCTATACTTACAGGTCTATATTGTGGAATTGTGAAAATGCTTGATAACTCCCTACAGAGATTTTACAGAGAGGTCGACGCATCGGCAAACTTACTCTTGCCCCGAATAAGCTTTCCATATCTGAAGAATAGGTAAGGAAAAACCATCATTCCAATAGCCAAGAAGCCCAGAAGTGACGAGGCCCATTGAAACCCGAGCCTCACGTACATCTGATTTCCAAAAAGTGGAAATGCAGCTATGAAGGGATCAGTTCAATTATGTATCATGACTCTGCAACTCGTCAAGGGACACTTACCAGCCGCCAAGCAACGGACAAAGGAATTGGCAGCTAGCGCACTGGCAGCATACCTGGGATAAGCTTCAACCTGTTCTCTGTTAATGACTTTCTATAGGCTTGGTAATTCTCCTGGGCTACGCACCAGAAAGGTCCAGATACCAGTGAAAAGAAGGATGTTTCTGTTGAGAAGAACATTGCGTTAGTCCAAACCACTGTCGAAAGGGCGCAAACGATTGCATGCATATGTTAAAGCCCGACAAGACTTACCCAGCCCCGAACATTGCTGTACCAACGATGGGAACTATCCAATGCACCCAAGGATACATGGACCAACCAAACATGAAAATTCCCATTGGAACAAGAATGGACCCGAACATGGCGGGTGGAAGTCGGAACTCAGGCTCGCTGCCATCTCCATTTTCGCCTTGGCCCTTGTTCTTCAAAATGAGTCTTATCCTGACTTTATGCCATACCGGATCGGTAGCAATACCCAGCAGCATACCAACCAAGATCCCCAGAAAGCTACAGCCAATCTGATAGAGATTGAAGCCATAAGTCTCTCTGAAAACAAGAGGGAAAGCTCCAAAGAATAAGTATAGTATGCCAAGTAGCAAAGCCGAGAAGAGGCAAAGAGAGAGACACATTGGCTCAAAAATGAGGAGCTGAATGGGCCGCAGTAATGATATCCCAACTGCACCGAGCACAGATTTGGAATGCGTCTCCGAAGCTGCTTTCCAACGATCATCCCCGGTTTCTTTCCGAAGATTGCGAGCCTTATTCCGTAAGAGAATGGGATCTGATGTGCAATGTCAGTTGCGAGTTCTTGGAGGGGGGTTATCAAGCTTACGATAAGTTTCGGGGACAAGAAAGACAATTCCCAGCTCTAGGACAAAAGACCACATTATGAGGACGTAGAATGTCCAGCGCCATCCGGTATAATAGTTGATGAACCCACCGACTAAGGGTCCTAGGCTTGGTCCAATGAACGGACAGATGGAAAACAACAGCATGGGCGCTTGCAATTCGTCGTTTGAAAATAAATCCCGGACGGTCCCAGCGGATACAGCTTGGAAAGCGCTCCCTGAGAACCCGTCCAAAAAGCGAAGGACAACTAATGTGGCAATGTTTCTTGCTGTTGCTTGGGGGATGAGAAAAAGCAAATGGCAAGTGGACGAGATCAAGTAGATCGGCCTCCGCCCATAAAACTCGCTGAGAGGACTGAAGAGCATCGGCCCTAGCGACAAACCGAGAACAAAAGTTGACAGTCCCAGAGTCGATACGATCCTCGAGTTGTGAAATTCGGCCTCTAAGTTGGTGTATGTTGAAGTGTAAATAGAACTCGCACATGTGCTTTGCAGGTGTAGAGCGTTAGCAGTGACACAGACCCCTGGGGGTTCTAGTGACCATAGATCTTACATGCAGAGCGCCATTTGTGAAACCACCATGGTGATCAACCACTTTCTCATCTTACTGTAGCTTCTTGGACATAGCGGATCGTTATCGCCATCATCCCAATCTACCAGAAATTGACCTTCGGCGCGTGTCATAGTCTTGGCTCAAGGTAATGAACCAGGGCCCTCCAAAGATTTCGCGCAGGAACTGTACCTAGAGTCCACGACGGCTTTCGTAAACTTCCCAGCGACTGGGCCTTGATAGTGCGCGGTTTACTGAGTTGCAACGCGGCAGTGTGCAGCAATCTTGTCACGATGTAAGGTTCCCAGTTACTCGATCATTATTCCGTTGCTCCGGGCATATTTCCGCCAGTTACATTATCGAATTACTAAGCTACGTCATGTATGTCACCCTAGATCGGTGTCGTTTCTCATACGCAATGGCCGGCAACGGAGGCACTAGAGCGGAGGCGGAGATGGAGGTAACGCCGGGAATTGCGACGGAGATGCAACGGACATCACATCAACTCGACCTTAGACCAGCGATTTGATGGATTGCGAAAAGTGCTATAAAAGTACTCTTCACAAAAGGCATGAAAATTGGAAGAAATAAAGTAAGGACTATGTCATTGGCAACAGAAATCTCATGGTTTATCACTAGTCCTAATGGCAACTCTTCATAAGCACTTTTCTCTCGACAACGAGTCTTTCGCCTATGAAGCTCTTCAAGCTGCGAGCTACACTCACTGTGGTGGGGCAGAGCTAGCCGAAGCCATCTCAGTGTGCTCTCGCATTCCCTCCGGCGAGGAAGAAATCTGGCTTAGAGAATGGCAATTGGCTGGAGACCGCGCCGTCCAAGCCGCGAAAGCAAGCTTGACGAAGAACGATCGACGTGGTGCGCAGCATGCCTTTGAATGCGCTTCAAATTATTACCGCAGGGCCGAATTCTACCGGCGCGACGTTTTCGAAGACGAACCAATATCCAAGAAGCTCATCGGTTTAAGTACCGAGATATTTTACTCTGCAATCGACCTCACTCTCTTCGATGGCTCTTTATTTCTTTTCCAGTTCTATAACACACAGCTAACCGTATAACTACCTCACCCATGCACGGGATTGGAATAGAACAGAATGGTCCGAAGCTGCACGCGCGGAGAACTTGACATTTAGACTGAGGTAAAATTTACACCACCCTTCTCAGCCCATACTTGGTCCCAAAACTGGCATTCGGAAAAGTTCAGTTGTGTGACAAATGTTCCATTCTCGATTCGTAGCCCTTGGTGCGAACCCTCACTGAATCCCGGCCACTGTTGTTGCATTGTCGCAGGGTTGCCTTCCGCGGCCATCGCAGTCCAGGCTTCAATGATGGTATGGCTGATCTTGCGTTCGGCTAAAGTAGCCTGACAAGTTCCATTGCCGAACGGCTGATTCTGCAGATTTCCAAACACAAACGGAAGCTCCGCGGTGTGAGTAGAACCGAAAAATGGTGCCAGTTCTGACGTAGGGAAGGATTCGCCATCAATCGAAATCCATGGACAAGAAGGCGTATGACTGAAGCAATATGCAAAAGCAGGCGTACCAGCATTTATCGTCGCCCTCAAGGTTCTGTAAGACGGACACCCAAAGCTAGCCTGTGTGACAATGTAGGATATGGCCTCAACTACGGCTGCAGATGTTGACCCGGTGCTATTAAAATTTTCAAGCGGATAGGCCTTGCCTATAGCCACTCCGACTTCCCCCCACTGAGAGAGGAAATCAGTGTAATTAGCTTCTGTAACAGGTGCATCGCCAGACTCAAAGATCGGAAGAACTAATAAGGTTGCATCGTCTTGATCTGTGGACTTGTTAGTAGAGTACCGAGTCTCATCACCAAGCAAGCCATTGACATACTGTAGCCTGCAATGACTGGTACTTTGGACCCAGTTTTCATGGGCTCCTCTGTGAACAACTCGCCATCCAAGATTACAGAACTCAAGGAAGTGATATTTGGTAGGTTGACTCCCAGAACTATACCAAGCTCGGCGCCATTGAGACGGCTGTCGAGAAGAGCAGGAGTGTTTAGGAACGCGTCCTGAAGCTCTTTGACGGACTTCCCTTGCATACAGGGGAGCTGGAAACTCGTCAGCCAGGGTGTCAAACAATCAAGCTGAACTCAAAGGCTAAAGTCCTCTGCACTTACGTCTGTTTCGCGGCAGCCCAACGTCGCCGCAAAGCTAGATCCGACAAGTTGAGCCGTGTCGTACGGCGTCAAGTCTTGTCCGCCTCCCGATTCTAGGATAACGGATGATACGAGACCCCTGGCCTGCGGTAGCGCAGAGAATGCGAAGGTGTCGTCTGCCCCGGCACTCTGTCCAAAAAGCACCATCTTCTCATTATCTCCTCCAAAGGCAGCGATGTTTTCTTTGACCCAGTTGAGCGCTGCAATGTAATCGTGTACGGCCATGTTGCCCTTGATGCCGGCGCTATCAAGGCTGAGAAATCCCAAGGGCCCGAGTCGATAGTTGAAGCTGACCACCACGGCATCTGTTGCAAGGTTGCATCCATCGTAAAGCGGATAGGACAAGGCGCCGGCCACATTAGAACCACCATATGCGAATATCTTAACAGGTAAATTCGATTTAGAAGTCGCGTTCGCTGGAGTATAGACATCCAGGTACAAGCTTGAAGTGGTTAGCAGGAATTCAGCAGGGTTGATCCAACTACACGTACCAATCCTCTGATGGGATAGGGTCAGTCACGTCAAAGAGTGACGGCCACTGAATGCATGGGTTGGGGCGGCTCGTTGCACGGAAGATGCCATCCGCGTAGTCACCGCGGTGCGGCTCCGGAGGCATGAATCTCAGGTGCTCAAGAGGAGGTTGGGCGTAAGGGATGCCTTGGAAGATTTTTGTTCGGGTGTCCTTTGAACAATGCGCTCCAACGATTGCGCCCGATTTCGTGCGAGTGATAGGCTCTGACAAGCAGCCAGCTTTGGCCTCAGCAAAGCCCGCCAAGCAGGCAACAAAAGGGATTTTCATGATAGAGATGGATTTGGTGGCACTTGTACTATGAGAACTAGCTCGAGTGCAAAACTGACTGTGAGCAGCAACAGACGATGGTTAGTGATGGCTCTTTAATATGGTGAAGAGCCATTCAGGCCTTACTCACCGTTATGCTAATGATTCTCTCAGTAGCGCGATCTTCCCACCACGGCAGTGCTTCGGCCCCCACACAGTGGCGTTGTCATGATGTGTCTCATATCTCCACCCATAGCTTACAAAGTCTCCTTTCAGCTGGGCAGCTCTTGCTGGTGATGCTTGAGGCTCACCACAGCCATGGTGTTGCCGGTTTGCCGCTTATGACCAAGCCTAAGCGACCGTGTTCCTCGGAAGGCGTGTAGACCAAACCGTCCAGAAAGGGTAAGTCATTCGAACTTAGGCGTTATGGTCCGTGTTTGATTTTGCTTAACTTATCTAGCTAGGCCCATGGATGCCTACGGACTTTTTCCTTGCTAGTTGAGACAATTGTGGCTAGTGATGCCTAGGGCTTACCGCAGTGATGATAGGTATTGCTGCGGATTAGGGCTGAGCGATGGCATCTCTCCCAGATGTGTAGACTATCTAATCCGAACAGAGTAAGTCATTCGAATTGTGTCGTCTTGGTCTCTTTTGGTTTGGCTGAGGTCATAGTCGGGCCAAGTGATAGGCAATGGGTACACCGTCGTACGAATGAGGAAACAGTGCTCTTGGCCCTGGTGTGCAACGTAGATCCTTGATTTCCTTATTTGCTTTTGATTTCATTCGTTAGAAGCATAAGCATGGTAGACACTGAGAGCGCTCAACGGTTGAATGACTTGTGCCGAGGATCCGGGCAAGATCTAGGCAGCATTGGTATAAGTTGGATGGGCGGAATCATGACTGTAGCGCTTGTTTGCTGGTCACTACAACTCTCGTACAGAAACGAAATGGTTTTGGAGTTAGTTCTAATCTAGTAGCTTGGCTCGGTAGAATCATCGATAGCGTCTGTTCACTGCTCCCGAAACGCAGCCTCAGCTGTCGGAAGATAGCCAGACCTCACTCATGATTCTTACATTTCTAGATAAATAAGAACTTCATAACGTTTCCTGTACCCATTCCTCTCTTATGTCCCCTTACCTACCCTGGCATTCAGGCTGTCAAGATGACTGGAAAGCAAGTTCGAATTACCAATCCATTGGCTCGCATAGGCCCAGATCTGAATACCTTGGGACAGCATGGCGCCTTGACACCTTTAACTGGGTGATTCATCCATTGGGTGAGCGTACTGCCAAAATAATCTCCCACTCATCCCCAACTTCTTGCCGTACTGTCTCATACCGAGGTCTCCTCATCACCCTTTTCATCATGACCTCCACCTATACCAACATCGCCATCACAATTTCTAACGGATTAAGCTATTTCTTTCGGTGAATTCTTCAAGTCATATAATCGAAGAATCTCACTGGGATAGCTCCAAGGATTGGTTTACTTGTTAGGATAGCAGCCGTCAAGTGATTAAGTGGTTAATTACTTTACGTGTGCATTGGACGGTGTGCTACTTGCCCCCTATGAAATGAAGCCAACAAGTCTTCGCAGTGCAGGATACTGAGCTACTTCTGAAGCCTGATATCATAAGGCTTACCACTACTGCTCCAGTGTGAACAGTATCTCCGAAGGATTGCCGTCCGTCACAGAGATTCCGGCGATTCCCTTGCCAGCCGCCTTGGCCACTTCTGAAGCCACCACTCCGTAGGGACTAGCCATCAAGGTGTTCCAGCCCTTCGTCTCACCGAGGTCATTAGTCGTAGTGAAACCTCCGGCACTTTCTCCAAGCTCTGTGCGTGCGTTGCTAATCGCGGTTTGGGTCGCCGGGTCGACGATCTCGGAGAACTTGATTGAGGTGACCTCGTTGATATCCAATGTCGTGGCTGTCCAAAGCTGTGTAATGACCGAGGTAAGACTGAGGCCGAGGGGAAACTGGCTTGCCCACGCTTCATTGGCAACAATTCTATATCCGTAAATATCGCACAGGACCTTTACGATAGCTTGTTCGCCGTTTGTAAAGCCATCAGTGTAGATCGCCTTCCAACGTCCAAGATCCTTCACGGAGTAGTCTGAGCCGCCAGTTGCGCTGCCCTCCTTTGCCGTAAAGGTGAGCTCATATCTTGTAGATTCATCTGCTGTAGCAGAATTGTGGAATGCTTGGCGCATATCTGCCTTCTTTGCCGGCTTTCCCGGAGGCTTCAACAGCTCCGCGCGCGTATCGTCGACTGTGAAGCCCTTTGGTGGTCTAGGTCGGGGTTCGGTCGGCTCGACTGTTTCAGTAACATTGCCCTTGTACCAGTACACTGCTCCACCGTTGCTGAGTCCGAGAGGAATCAACGAGTTGATATCGATAATCAGACCTCCTTCTTCCTTCGACTCTCGCAGCACGCAGTCTGCGATAGACTTGTCCGACCGTGAATCATATCCACCACGAGGGAGGATGTAGCCGACCTGATCGAAGTTGCCGTTGGCTGGAATCATCCAGATGTTGTCTTCTTTGTCGTAGCCAACAACACCACAACGGATACGGTTACCAGTGGCCTTTTGGAGGACTTGAAGAAAGGTTAGCTCCAGAAAACAGCTTTGGAGTTCGGCCTCGGTGGTGGGCTGGTGTCAAGACTTACCAGAGCCATCTTTATCGCCACCGTCGACTACATCGGCGGGTAGATACCAGGGATCAACCGTTCCCATCGGCTTCCAGACAGCTTCGCTGTCATCTCCAGGGAGAAGATCATCGGTTTGCGCCTTGACAGCAAGAAGGCTGAATGCGCCCCAAAGGGCGAACTTCTGAACGTTGATCATGGAGTACTGCATGCTGGTCTGGGTTCAATGTCCAAGAGCAAATTTTTGAAGTCTCACTCAGATGATGCAGGCTAATGATGCTCGGGAACTCAAGAGTATTCGTATATAATTGTTCCCCGACCACATCCGTGCATGTTCTCAGTCAGCTTCAGCCCTCATTTACCAGCAAACAATAAGAATGGGTTTAGGGCCACTATGGCGTAACCTTCTTTGAGTGCTTCCATACTTCGTCACTTTGGTTTTTTGACATCACTGTATTTGGGTTTGCCCAGGAATAAAAGGCAACTTTCAGGCCTCCGTTATAGCAAATCAATCACCATGCTGTGAAAGGTTTGGTTGAAATTGCCTATGGGCCTCATAATGAAGGTATGTTTAAGTTCCTTGGTCGCCTCACTCTGTTTTCCCTCGCCAAGAATGCCGTTCGTGCTATTCGTTGACTGGGCGCCCTGAGTAAGTTTGTTGAAATAATCTCCGGTTCGGATATAGCCGCCAATTTGGGTTTCAGCGATTAATTCAACTACGCTCCACTCCTGGTGCGGCTCCCCCGGGTACTAAAGAGCCGCTAAATGTCTGATTCTACCTTGAAGTGATCTGCTCCCAACTTCCCAACTACCACCTGAGGACAGAATAGAGTTTGCACTGCTTCCGAGGTGCCGAAAAAGTATGACTCGGGCGCGTTTCTGGTGAAGCCTTTCACGACTTCATCAACTTTGGTCACAGTAACCCGGGACCATCACTTGACCTTTTGCTAAGGACTCATGACTTATGCATGTCTGGTTGGCTTACTTATTGCCTTCATCCTAAGTGAACAACGCATGAGGACTGTCGAAACAATCGTCCCAGGTGTTTCCTGCAGAGGCATAAAATCTCTCTAGGATCTCTTTGGCTGCGACTGGGAGATAGATTCCCATCCTCTGACTGTCTTCCTTCATACGCTCCAGAATGAAGCTCCGCATGGGCAGGTTTCCACTCTTCGCCTCGAACCCGGCTACAATCATTGGCCATGTGGTGCAGATCTTCAATGCTGGAGAGGCAAGCGAGGCTTTGAGAAAAGAGAACAGCCTGTCACGATGTGTTTCCTTGACGGTCATCCAATCCTTCGAGAAAGGAATGACCTTCACACTTTGTAGAGAAGAAACGCCAAACAGTGCCACGGCTGACCGATAGGTCTTGGCCATTAAGAGGTGTCCATCTGCTAAAGGCTCCGTGCTACTAGACCAGACTTCGGGTGAATAGCCTAAAATCTTATCTAGGAGACGCTCTGCTTCAATCCTGATCGAGGTGAGAGGTCCTCCAGGTTGAATACACGTTGCTTGGAAGCGAAGGCGGTTGATGTGAATGATGTCGATGAGTAAGTCGACTGGACATGGAAGTTGGGGATAATATCCAATCGAGAATACATCCCTCACTACATTCCGTATCTTGAAGTTTGCGACTGGCGACACTTGGTCGTGGGCGGGGCTAGTTGTGTTGGCGAGATTCTCGATGCTAGACGAAGGGCTGGAGTTAGTAGCAGGTGACGTATGCCGTGATTACCACGCCGAAGCAAGGCTAGTCTCTCCTAAACCCTGTAGTCTTAAAGCCATGTTGCACAGGAGACACTCACACTTTACAGAATAACACGAGGGACTTGAGATGCGGCGACTTTTGACAGAACGCATCCCAACCACCACGCATAGCAATCAACGCAGCAAACCCATTCAAGTGGACACGCCAGTTAGGCTCTGTTGCACTCCCCATAAGCTATATGCCATCAGTGTCAGGTTGCGCATGGGTGTGACAGCATTTCCTCCCTTACATCTCCGAAAAGGAAAACGATTACGCCAGCCAGAGTTGCATCAGAGCATCGCGTACTCTCGTTTTCGATATCCTTATTTAAAGCCTGGATCGCTGTAAGACGATGCTGATAGGCCCTAGCTCTGACCTCAATTGCGTAAGCGTCATTCCTTGCGGGCGATAGGCGTGACATCCGGTGCTCGATAGCCATAGTGACTAGGCCGTGTCGTCGGTATGGTTTCATAGCGTGGATGTGGGAAATTGGTACAACCCACGGGCTCTTAGTGAGCTGGTTCTCGTAGAAGTATGGGTAAACCTGTTCGTTCCCTAGGGGTACCATGGTGTTTGTCAGCCCAAATCTTTTGGCATGCTCGGGTAGATCCATCGGAGTAGCATGGTTTTGGAGCACTGTTTGGAAGTCTGACTAACAATAAAGTGAGGCCTCAGCAATGTCGCATGTTTCCGTCCGGAGCTCTTGTCCGGGGAATACATGGATGAGCTGTACCCGGCGACCTTCTTCTTCTGGAATTTTCGGTATCGCCTCTTTCTTGCCGCTACCTTTCGAACCCTTCTTGGCGATGTCGATTTTGTCAGTTTTCGGTTTTCGTCCGCCCCTCCATGTTCGCGTCGTGACCTGATTAGGGGCCACCCAGGTCAAAGGCTTCACGTTCTCATACCCGGGGCACACTATGCCGCTAAGCTTACACCTGGAGCATATGGGACGTTTAGAATCGCAGACCAAGCCCCGGCGCTGACATTCCCAGCAAAATCGCCTGGTGCTGCCGCTACCGGCGCTATTGTGGTCGAGGCTCTCTGACGCAGCAGTAGAGGTACGCAGCTCTGGTGATGGCGCCATCGATCTGACTAGGAGGCGGGAAATTGAGGGGAAAGACTTGTACGTTTTAGGTTATCGGAGGTAGTGATAGGAGTCGCCTGTATATATTGGCGGCCCGGGGTCATTTCGTAGTACGTGTGCCTCCTGAGGGCGGGAGAGCTACCCGCGCAGAAGAGGGGACGTTCCGCGGACGCCGGTGACTGGCGATGCGAGACACTCGGTGGATACTTGCAGCTCTTGGCTCGCTCCTTCTGCGGATCGGTCAAGGCCTCACGAAAACCGTGTCTTTCCAGCATGATCTTGGGGCTGGTGCAAGCCTGCAAAGGACAGTCGATTGAACTGTCTGAGCTAGAGCCGGAAGAGGCAATTCCAACTTCGTGGCAGTACAAAGCAATATTGGGCTTTCCACTTGCCCTGTAAAACTGTGAATACGTATCTAGCCAGACTGTTCCGTGGACCAGGGTTGTTGTGATGCATGTTGGTCGCCGTCCTAGCTTTAGTGATAGTCCCAATAGGGCCTGCAGCATTGGATGTGTAAGATGATGACGCAAGCCTGGTTCTTGCAAAGGACTTTTCGCAAAGCCTGTTCCGAAATGCAAGTCGTCGGAAAATGACCGACATTTTCGGTTAGGTCTGCTTTACGAGTGCGGATGAAGCTTTCAACTCTTGACTGAATACCGGGGCTTGCATCAAAAGTAGGAAAACCGATTAGGAGTGGAACCAACCAGCCAGCGGTAGCATACAAGACAACGAAGACGTAAATCTCCTGGTAGGAGACAATGAATTCGATGCATTCCGACTCGGGGAAGGTCAAAATAGGCCCTGCACATAAAGTAGTACAGACCAATAGGTACTACTCTCCTTCCTTCTCGGACATACATCATCTTAATTTGACTAAGCGCACGTAGAGCATATGTATGGAAGTCAACATCGACCAAACCGTCTCAAAGACAGAACTTCGATAATGGAAGAATCGTCTTCTCAGGGAATGCCCAGTGCAACTTTCATTGGACACGGTACCTTAGCATCTCAACAGACAATTAGTAATATCTTCGTAAACTCGAGCAGATACTTGCTCCAGACCGCCGAACTCTCTTTACAGATATTTCAGCCCATGAGATCTTACATCGTTATCCGAGGCCAATGCTCTAAAGACAGCAGCAGTTGGGTCTAACTTCTTCATCAAGTTCAGTAAGACTGTAAGACATTCAATCGTAGAGCCCAGGAATGGCTAGAACGCAGTCTTTACAGAAGTCAGCCATGTGCAGAGGATCGGCCGGCCTTTTGCACACAGTCGCGCGGGAAAGGACCGATGGTATCCCCTGCCAAGGATTGGCGAAATCAGAATTGGCAAGTTGGATCCGTGTAGATCAGCCCGAAAAGCGTCGCGTCTCCGGGGCATGACACATGTCAGGCTTGCCTACCCACATTAGACCCTTTGCAGACGGACAGAGTCTCCGAGCTACAGTCTCGGCATTGACAGGACCTTATGTGCTATGATTAGCATATCTTAGAGGGTAAATAGATCATGAACTCTTTATCCGTGCTCAAAACTGCTCATTCATATGATGGCATCGAGGCCTGTGAGGTTACATGGGCAACGAAGAAGAATCACGAAGTAGAAATTTCTTTCTCACGGAGATATCCGACGTGGCATGTTGTCAACTAGACTAACACCTGTTGCAAAGAACACTGTAGACTCCGCTTTCTTGGCCATCGGCGGTGATTCTAAACTCGGTCTTGCCTCTTGAAGTTTCTTGAGGCAGTGCAACATTTCGGGCACAGATATCAGCCCACCTATGTATTTGATACACTTCGCAATGGCCGCCAAATAATGGAGACGTTGTGTAGAAGTTGATCGTTGAATGGTAGTATGCAAGAAAAACAGAAAAGCGTACAACGCAAGATCCGAAGCGTGAGTTTTGGGCTTAGCTTAGATGTGGGATCAATGGTATTTACTCAACTTATGGTAGGGTATGTTGTATTTTGTGGCATCGGTCTGAGGTTATGGGAAGGATATACAAGCCGGGGACCCCATTGCTTTAGGTATGAGAACAGACAGCGAATAGCTGGCATTATGTGCCGACTGGCCTGAATGTATGTGGGTAAAGATTTGCCCACCCCTTACAACTGTACGCGGAAGAGCTCCGACGAGGTCCTTGTCTGTCAAGGTTAAGCATGCCATCGCGGGGGTGGGTACACACCTATTTACAGTTTAGCATCCGGCAAGGGTTCGTTTAAGGTGTCAGCCATCTGCATCTATCTCCACTATGCTGGTAAACTCCGGCTCTACTCTTTTGCGATCTTCGAGAGACGACGTAATCGCTCTCCTGCAATCTCGTCATTCCCTCAAGGACTTTTGGACAGTTGACTAATCCGCCCGGTCTACGTGACGGCGCTCTTCAGGTGGGCAAGACAATGTGACAGGTCATTTGTCAACGTCTTAAGCTTAAAGAAAGTGCCGTCTTTTTTTTTTCTTTCATTTACACGATTCATACCTTCGAGTTGAAATTCTTAACGCCAGAACTCTGAACGAAGTAAACTTCGGGTGCGGATGGGATTAGCCCTTTGGAAACTGCCTTGTAGCAAAATAATGTTCAGCCTGAAGTATCTAGCCGCAAGACTCGCATAGTAGTCCAACCCGGGTCCACCGTCCCCTCCACCGTTGCACAACGAGGCGTTAATCGAGTCCGCTGTGCCGCGTCCCGAGACGGAAGCATATTGGCCCCGGGGTACTGAAGATCTCTGAAGATCTGACTGCCTATCCCGGTAGCCCTATAGCAGAAAACGTCCTACCCGGTATGCTTACGTGAACTACTGCGGTGTCTTCGTCGTCGCGCAATGATGTGATGGATACTTGATAACAAGAAGTGGGCTGTCCAGTAAATTGCCAGGGCTGTTCCACCGAGCAGTTGGCGCCACCTCAGGGGCAATGATGATGGTAGAGCGTAGTCAAGGGGGGGGGGTCCCCCACCCCATGCTACAGACAAGAGTTGGAGGCTGTGTGTTTCGTTGAAAATACCACCTCCCTCGTCCACGAAAGGCAGGTAGACGCTACACCGAACGAAGATCAGATGATGGCATTGCCCAGTCCCTACGGCTGTAGTCTAAAGCTTGAACTTTAGTCTATCAGCAGCTTGTCAAAGGGGCAGAAGCATGCGACTTTGTGAAATACCTAGGTAGGTACAGGCAAGGTCTGGGCCCTTTGGGCCCGAATTAGGCCCGGCTGTTGCACCCAAGCGCGTTTCTATCCACCACCCATATGCGCCGGGTGCCATTAATTAGACTGTTTTATGCGGGGTGCAAAACGGGACTGCATGAGGTACAGTACTTTACTCGGCTTGTTGACCTAAATTGTAGGATCCTTGAATAGCATCGATATCGACAGACTGTCCAGTCGTCCACATGTCGGTGTTCCCGCTGCCCTAGCTATGACCCAGATTTAGGAAGTATTCTGGAGAAAGCATGAATCGTTCAAGACTGAATTACGCGTCCTGACTCAACTTACAGAATAGGAGGATGTCTTGAGGCGTACAAAAGGAACGCCGCTTCGCATCCTTCACATGATCTTGTTTTTTGGACCACCCAACATTCTTTGCACTCACTCAGTCTTTCATTCACAAAAGCTTGTCTCTCATTATGTTACCACTCTTGCTCCTTGGCGCCCTGGCGCCAAGTGTTCACGCCGTTGCCCTGGCCAAGGGTAACACGACCTTTGAGCAACAGTGCGCCTCTTTTGCAACTTCTCTGCGTATCAACGGAGCCAACTCCACCGCCTCCGAGTACGTCCCAGCAGGAACCACCCTGCAGTTCCCGAACGCGGATCCCACTTGTAGCCGTCCCTCTCAGAATGTCACGGCCAACATCTGCCGTGTCACCGCGCGCATCGCTACCTCGCCTCGCTCTGGTCTCAAGTTCGAAGCTTGGCTGCCCGAGAACTGGACCGGCCGCTTCCTCAGCACCGGCAACGGCGGCCTCGGTGGTTGCGTTCAGTACGAGGATCTTGATTATGCCTCCTCCCTTGGCTTCGCTTCCGTGGCCACTAACAACGGTCACGATGGTCAGACCGGACTCCCGTTCCTGAACAACGAGGATGTGATCGAGGACTTCGTGTACCGTGCCCTGACGACTGGTGTCGTTGTCGGCAAGGACGTTACCAAGTCGTTCTACAACAAGCCCCATACCAAGAGCTACTACCTCGGCTGTTCTACTGGAGGTCGTCAGGGCTTCAAGCAGGCTCAGGCTTTCCCCGAGAACTTTGACGGCATCGTTGCCGGAGCCCCGGCCTTTGCCTTCAACAACCTGACCTCCTGGAGTTGCCACTTCCTTCCCCTCACCGGCCAGCAGGGCGCCGACACCTTCATCCCCATGACCATGTGGCCAACCATCCACGACGATATCCTGGCCCAGTGCGACGAGCTGGACGGCGTTAAGGACGGCTTCCTCGAGTCCCCCGACCTCTGCGACTACAAGCCCGAAAGCCTCCTCTGTGGCGTCAACAGCAACCAGACAGACGCCTGCCTCACCCAGAAGCAGGTTGAGACCCTCCGCGGCATCTACGCGCCCCTGATTGACGCCTCCGGCGACCTCGTCTACCCGCGCATGCAGCCCGGCGCCGAGCTCAGCGGCGCACCGCAGACCTACTTCACCGGACAGCCCTTTGGTGCCGCAGACTGGTTCAAGTACGCGATCCTGAACGATTCGACCTGGGACCCGGCCACGATCACCCCCGAGGACTACGTGCGCTCATCCAGCCTGAACCTTTTCAACGTCGAGACCTGGGACGGCGACCTGTCCCCCTTCCAGAACCGCGGCGGAAAGCTGCTTCACTACCACGGCCTCATCGACGGCACGATCTCCAGCGACAATTCGCCCAGGTACTACGAGCACGTGTCTCAGACGATGGATCTTGCGCCTGCTGAGCTGGATGAATTCTACCGCCTGTTCCGCATTTCCGGCCTCGCGCACTGCAGCGGCGGTACTGGAGCTGCGTTCATCGGTAACCAGGCCAAGAACATGGCGAGCCTTGATCCCGAGGAGAACGTCCTCATGGCCATGGTTCGCTGGGTCGAGGAGGGTATTGCCCCTGAAACTGTTACCGGTACCGCGTTCGTGAACAACACTGTGAGCGCTGGCGTCGACTACAAGCGTCGCCACTGCCGCTGGCCGACGCGTAATATCTTCAAGGGAACTGGGGACTACAAGGACGAGAACAACTGGGAATGTGTGCCGATCTAAACAAGAGGTCCTCGCGGTGAAAGGAACTGATACAGCAAGTCAGCTTGTCGTCACGTGTAGTTACCAGATTGCAGTTCCGTCTGTTTGTGCGGACAATTAAAAATACAACCTACGTACATGATGTTCTTCCAACTTATTAAGAGCCTTTCCATCGTAGACAGCGAACTCGATAACTTCGGGAAGCAAATGACGCGGTGATACCCTGTGACACTGTAATAGGATGCAATTTCTTTCAGATGAGTTCAAAATCGACAAGATCTGTCAGCAAGAAGTGCAGTCATGAATATTCATAATTATTAGTACTAGGTGTATAATCATTCCGACGTTAATCCAAACGGTCCTTGCTTCTAGACCTTTGGCTAGCCTCCTGAGAAGGGGCTAATGACTGGGAGCCGACTTCCACAACGCTCATGTCCGACCGAACGTTGAAGGTCCGGCCTCTCCAGTTCACCGTAGAGCCGCAGAAAACAGCCCAGACCCAAATTGGAAGGGCCAAAAACTCTCTTCCGAGCCACGCGGGCAGCCATTCCAAGAAGGACCTCGGAGGCGCTCCACCAGGTGTCGCAGTGCCCCTCGCAAACTTTGGCGTGTTTTCGTCCACTTCAACAGTGTACCCAGCATGAAGGCGGTTGTATGTGAACCAATCGCACGCCATCCAGATAGTTGTGAAAGCCGTCCAGTAGAGGCCAAAGGCGCCCCAAGTCTGCGATGTTCCAAATGTGTTGTGGAACCAGGGGAGAGTGGTAACAGCGAAAGCAAAGTAGCCGCAGCAGGTGAGACTCTCAACACCAGGCTCGACCAGAGTGGCGGCGAGAACAGTCCATTTTCGCGCACGAAGCCATCGGGCGCGACGGGCAAAGTATGCGTGTACAGACATGCCGGCCATTGGTTGAACTGCAAGGTCGCCCATGACGAGTCCGTGGTTCTTCATGCCTGGCAGACTCGACTTCCACAATAGATCGCCAATCAGATGGTCCTCGCAGATGTACTCGGAGAAGTAGTTGATACCCTTAGGTAGGTTCTTGTTGGGTAATATCGGGTTTTGAGCTGGGTCCGTTACAATGTCCAGATGCGATTTGCGAAACATGTTGCTCTTGCCAACAGCGCAAGGGGCGACGCCAACGGTGTTGATCGCGCTGTAAAACTTGGCGTGACTTGTGGCCATGAACATCTCGTCGAGTCGGCCTCCGCCTTGGCTCTTCGCATACTCGAGGAACGAAACGCTTTGGTCTTTGCCGGTGATGTGTTGCGAGGGGCTCGAGTCGGAAGTCAAAGATAGGAGCGTCTGCGTCTCTGCTGAAACGTCGCCTCGAGACACCGTATCGACGACGATTGGCAGAAGGTGCACAAACTTGTACGGCTTGACTTGTTTGCCGCCCGGCCCGTAGCCCAACAGCTTGTCAACCATCCGACCAGCGACGCCCTTGGCAACCCAGATGTTGCAGTCCATGACCCAGATGATGTCTCCTTTGGCTTCTCGATATGCGCGACTGATGTTTCTTATCTTCGGGTTGGGGCCCAGGTTGTCGATGTGGCCATCAGTGCCGTGCAGTAGCGGATCTTCCTCCTCAACCAAGACTCGAGCATCGAAACCAGGGAAATCCTGTACAAGCTTCACTAAGACGGGGTATGCCGGATCGCTCTTCTCGGCCACGCAGAGGTGGATCGTCAGCTTGTCGCGCGGGTAGTCTTGTCTAAACGAGGACGCTATGCATTCGTAGAGACCATGCTCAAGTCCCTTGACAGGACGGATGATGGTGATGTGCGGTACATCTTCTTTTCTCAGAGAGGGGGAGACGGCGGGTCGCAGGCGAGACGAGTACGAGAGGAAGCTAAAGAAGGTCAGTGGATGGTCCGCATCACTTAGAAGTACACTCACATTCTGACGATACCAATGGATTGCACTGCATAGACAAATGTGCTCCATCCAGCGCAAACAATCGCAATAGCTTGCGCCACGGATGACCAATCTGCCATTATGGGATCGAGGCCGTTTTGCGCTGCGCGATGCGCAGAAAGGGGGTTTGGGATTAAGGATAGCTGGTGCGCCGAAGTACCATGAGAGGGAGGAAACCGCGGCGGCAAAAAGGAAAAGAAAATTCGTCACGAAATCGCCGACAACATGGCAAATGTCAGACTCCCGAATCCTACCCAGAAGCGAGGAAATTGGAAATTGGCCGTAAGCTTAGCGGAGACGGGGCCGATAACCTTACAAAAGCCGGTAGGACCGGAGACTGGGAGTCGCGTGGCATGGGATTTCGACGCGCCCCACCAAGCTCGAAGCTTGAAATTGTGAGCACCAGCCACATGTAGTACCTTGAGAGCGGTGATTGTGGCGGGAGCTTCCTTATAGCCTGAGGCTTGAGGCTGCTTGGATTAGGTAAGGTATCTTGCTGCACCTGGGCTGTGGGCCGTCCCCACCCGAGTTATTCCGGCCGGCGGTGGCTGCCGAGCCTGGGCACGGACCAGTGGGTGCAAACGAACCTTGAAAGAGTCAGACGGCGGGGGCTTTGACGGAAGCGAGCGATGGATACGGCGGAGACCTTTTTCTACGCTGAAATTTTCTGCGAGCAACACCGTTTTCTTCCTTCACCATCCACACACGTCTGCCGAACAGGATCGAGCTGCCTCGAAAAAGTGAGGTGATTTTCGGCTTGCATGGCCCAATTGACGGGTGATCTGTCGGCTGGACGGGTGGAAAATTCCTCAATCAAGTAAGTTGTTACTGCGCTCTCTCAATCCATTCTTCCCTTGGTCCATGAGGTGGTTGCCGCGGTTGGCCCAGCCTTGTTCGGTCGCGCGATGACTCTATCGCGTGGTTGAAAAGAGCTGGCATGGCTGCTTTTTCCACCTCAATGTTTGCTATGATGACACCTATTACCCATTGTGCGAAGAGTGCGTCTTCATTGAACCTCTGTGCCGCGAAACAATATAGACTACAACGGTATCTGATGCAAACTTTGGACTCATTTCTCACTATTCTTCGAGCACTGAGCCATGGACAAGTAGCTAACCAGTGCCCAAAAGACAGACATGAGTTGCTAGCATACAATGTCGCAAACTAAAATTACGGCTTCACAGCCGGCGCAGGCTACGATGCCTGCCCAGAGCTCCTCGAAGTCTCCAACGACGTCGCGGCCGCGAGGCCCCCCGTTGCACAAGATTTACGAGTTGCCTGCTCCCATACGGACATTTCCGCTTCCTAGCTTTTATCCGAATAATCCAATTTCTCTATTCCATGTCATTTTCGCATGGACGAAACAAGCCTTGTTCCCACCGCCTGCTGAACCGTCCATTGTGCACGAGGGTATCTGGTCCCCAGAATCCAAATCTGTCAACATCATCGACGAAAAGTCCATGCGCGCGCTGTGGGAACAAGGGTTCTACGGCAAGGGCAACTTGAGTCGAAGTGAGCCCAACTGGTTGAAGCGCGAGCATGTCAGGCGAGGACTGGTGCCAGGCCAGGTCAGCGAGCTGGTAACGGCCAACAGACGTGAAGAGCGAAGGCAGATGAAGTGGGAGAGAGCCAAGACAGAGCAAGAAGCCATCAGACAATTACGAATCCAGGAAGCCCAGTTGGCGACTCAGGTGTCAGGAGATGGCGTAGTCAGCTCTGCTGCCCTGGTCACCGAGCCTGACGCCATTCTTGATGCAACGAACAATGATGATCCTGAGCGAGAAGCCTCGACAGACGCGGATACACTGCCTGAGCCACTTGTTCCCCTTAAATCAGCGCTTGCCGCCAAGTCCAACCACCTTCAAGCAAACGGTGTCGATACGATAACAGTGGCACCTGTCGCCGAGCCAGAGGCCATCGGCCAAATATCTGCCGAACCCTCGACCTCCCAAGGGGTATCTACAGCTATCGAGCCGGCCAAGATTGTCAAGCCCAGTGATTTCCTTCATTTGGTCCAAGATCCTGAGGCTGTCGACGAACCCGAAGAGGCTCTGCCGGTGGATGAATTGCCTTTGACACCTCTTGCTGCCGCATGGAATGCTCCTGTTGGCCCATTGCAACTGCTGTGCCTTCCCAACTCGAATATTCTGTCTGCGACAGCAAACTCAACTGCGATTGAGAAGTTGGATGGTGGTGCTCAGCAAGTCAATGTCCTCCACAAGCCTACGGCATCACAGGAAGTTGGCTTGGGTTCCTTCGAGCTCCAAGCCAAGGAACCACTCGTCAACGGCATCTCAACTATATCGGCGATTGCGTCGCCGGTTGGACCCCTGGAACTTCTATCTCTTCCTAACGCCGAGCCTATCACCAATGGGACGATGAATGGCGATCACGTTACGGTGACGAACATTAACGAGAGCCCCCTTGCCGACACCACCCCCTCCGAAACACCAAAGCTCTCGACGATTCACGAAGATGTGGGCGTGAGCGGTCACCTGATCAACGACTTGATAACGAATACCAATGGCGACAAGACGCTTCATCAAAACGGGTTGAATGGAGTGGCGAAATCCGCTGTCAGCTCTACCGAGATCCCATCCACACCAAAGTCAGCCAAACGCCGTAAGAGCGTTCGCTTCTCGCCCAAGGTCGAGTCGGCCACATATCAGCTGTCCGACCCGCCTAGCCCCAGCCTCGCTCTCTTCAACGGAATCAATGGAAAGGCAACACCTCCGGTCAATGGCACGCCATTAGGCCCTAGCGTCTTGGAGACAGATACAGAAGAGGCGACCAGATCTGACGATGTTAAAAAGCTCGAGGAGCTGCCCGAAATTCTTGCGGAGCCAGTCGAGGTCGTGAACAAGGAACACCTTCAGCTCACATCCGAGGAAGCATTCTTCCTGGCTTTCGGCATGGGCGCTCTTCGAGTTATTGACCCTGCTACCAAGACTCCAATCCCTACTCCCGAGCTGTTCGACCTCTTCAGACAATACTCGTACTTCCCTCGTCGCCCCACCGAAGAGCTCCAACCGGACGATGGGTTCTTGGTGAATTACGCCGTGTATCATCACTTCCGGTCCTTAGGATGGGTTCCCAGAGCAGGTATCAAGTTCGGCGTCGACTGGATGCTGTACGCCAAAGGACCCGTGTTTGATCACGCAGAATTCGGCGCCATCCTCCTGCCATCCTATTCCCACCAATGGTGGAAGGACAGTGACCGCAAAATCCCGCGTAAGACCTGGCACTGGCTTCATGGGATCGTCCGTGTCCTCTCCCACGTCCAAAAGAGCTTGGTTCTGGTCTACGTCGACATTCCGCCGCCTCCCCAATTAGACGAGGCGATGAAGAAGGGACCTGCCGAGGTCTTTAAGTTGTACAAGATTCGCGAAGTTATGGTCAAGCGTTGGTCAAGCAACCGCAACAGATGATTCCCCGCATTCCATATTCACGATCTGGGCGGGCGTTGGAAAAGGGCATGGAAAAGTTTGAGGCAAATGATACAAGCCTGGCCTCAGGCATGGTTTGGCGGTGCTGACCATGCATGGGGATCCATAGTGTATACGAGTATTGGGGAGTGTCTATGCTGGCAAAAGCATTGGACACATTGTATGAATAAAACGGAAGACTCGGACTACGGCATATTCGGCGACAGCATGCCATTGCCTTTCTTGCTACAATAGAATACCCCACCATGAATGTAAGATGATGATGAGGCAATATATCCTGTCAATTCACAATCGTCTCGGTTCACGGGTGTGCAGATTTACCTAGCGTTTGCAGTTTCCTCCTTTTTCCCCACGAGTCACGTCTTCGGCCTCCCGCAGGTTAAACGGGGTGCTTTCGCCGCTCCCCGGCCCCGGAGTCAACGTCTGTTCTCGGGTTGTCCAAGACTTTACCAAGCATACCCAAGCCAATTCTTTCCTCCCCTTCATCGTAGTGGCCCCCTTCACAAGTTCACACCACACCATGACCACTCAAGCTTTGCACAATGGCACCAAGTGGCCAAGACTCGGGTCCTCGTGTCCTATTCGGACGAACTGCGACGGTCAATTTTATTCCAGGGACCGAGCCAACCCCACACCTCGCATATGGATTGGGAATGGTGGTGTTTTCCCCGACCTCGCCCCGAAAACCCCGCGATCTATCTGAATCCTTCTAGAGATCTAACTGGGCTAGATGCCGTCCGCTCGCCCGGCGTGCAGGAGGGTAGCTGAGGCTAATGCCAGCGACAGGGAACGGAGTGGTGTGGTGTTCAATACCTGCAGCAGATGACGTGAGTAGCATCTCTGCTCAATTCAATTTCCTGCCAATCCCAACCGCAGCACAAGAGAAAGAAAAAAAGATGAGACGACGGGAAAGCTAAGGAGCCCTGGAAGCTTTTAGTCTGCTCAAAGAGCTAATTTGTCTCGGAGAATCGTTGCATTCCTCCACCAGTTCCGAACGTGGCTAAGCTTTTGGGGGGGCCAGGGGGGAAAGGCATGAGGGGTAATCTACTAAACTTTGTCTTCATCCCATTGACGGAAGAAAATTCCCAAGCTACGGCTACTACACCATCGCGAGTGGGGGACAGCCGAGTATCCCAGCATCATCCCAGACCTGCCAGGGGTGTGGAGTAAAGTAGGTACAGGCCGTTGTCTTTTTGCCTCTCGCCGGATTCTACGGTGTAATACCCTAAGCTTTTGTTGCTCGATCTAATTTTCCCTGCAGGACTTTGGAGATTCGGGTTCGTTCTACCAAGCGAGGGAAGAAAGAAGCTGGGTTCCTGGCCCTGGGAGGTGCGGCTGTCTGCTTGGGGTTGCATCAAGGATTCGAGAGCTTTTCCTTGGCTGCACCGGCGTTCGACGGGGGACGGCGTGGCAAGGTTCAGGTGGTAAAGGAAGCTGTCGGTATACTCGTAAAGGGTAAAGGGGGGCCCGAGATGGTTCTCGTATATGAAGAGGATGGGCGTCCGGTGCGACGAAGGACCTCTGTCTCTGACGTTGCTCCTACTTCTTCAGCTTCGTCTTCAGCTTCACAGTCATTACCACGCAGCACCCAGCAAGCAGCAGCACCTCCTGAAGAAGAGTCGAATCAGATAACCACCACAGAAGACTCCGCGATGAAGCCTCAAGCCCTCCTCTCCGCCGCGGCCTTCCTCCCGGCCTTCGCCTCGGCTGCCCCGTCAGCGGACAAGAGAGCCGCGAAGCCTCCCGCGTTCTTCCTCGCCGGTGACTCGACCACCGCGGTGCAGTCTACCGGTGGTGGCGGTTGGGGCAACGGCTTCCTCAGCTTCCTGAAGAAGCCGGCGTTCGGCACAAACTACGGCCGCAACGGACGTACCACGGTCGACTACGTCAGCCAGGGACACTGGGCCACCGTCAAGGACGCAGTCAAGTCCAACACGGCCAACTTTGATGTCTACGTGACGATTCAGGTGAGTCTCATAACATACCCTCTCATTCTCAACACGGCCCCTTCCAGACCTGCTAATACGGCTATCAAATAGTTCGGCCACAACGACCAAAAGCCCGAAAAGAACATCTCCCTCGACCAGTACCAGACGAACCTCGGCAACCTCGCCAAGGAAATCAAGGCCCTCGGCGCGACGCCCATCCTGGTGACCCCTCTCACGCGCCGCAGCTTCAACTCGGCGGGCGTCGTGACCAACAACCTCTCAAACGAGCGCGAGCGCACCATCGCCGCGGCGACGGAGACCAAGACGACCTACATTGACCTCAACCTCAACAGCCGCAAGTACGTGCAGGCCATCGGCGAGACAAAGGCGCACTCGTACAACCTCGTCGAAAGCGACAACACGCACCTCAACGCCGAGGGCAGCGTCGTGTTCGGCAGGTTGGTGGCGGACCTGGTGCTGCAGAAGAACAAGGGTCTTGAGCAGTGGTTTACGCCCAACAAGACGTTGAGCGACGAGATTTGGAAGGCGATTAACAGCTCCACTGTTTAAGGGGGTTTACTTGGGAGAAGCCTATCCTCTCGTATTTTTTTGTTTTCGTATTCAGCTGGATGTTGATAATATTTATTTAAATTGCTTCATAATCTTGCCTTGTCGATGCTTGCTGTGGTGTAAACTTTGCTAAAATTGTGAGACTTTGCCATGGGCAGAATGTTACGTATACTTTGATCGGTGTCTGCGAACCCTCACTTTTGTCACTTATTCCCACGTCTATAGAGTCAATCCCGCGAATACGGTGCAGGGGTCGAATGTGATAGGTGAATAAGTCAAGCGAGCTCCCTCATATGATTTCATACTAGTGTGAGCAGAACGAAGCAAATGATTTCATGCTCGAACTTGTATCAGTTCAGAAATTACGAGGACAACTTTGACTAGTGACGAAGGCTATTCCTAGATACTAGCGAGAGCTTGGGGCAATACGGTAGAATCTCCGTTCGCAAGTTTAGTCGGGGAATCTTTGCCAGCCTCAAACTTCACATTCTCCAATATATCCCGTCGGCTCATCTACGAATCTTTGGCTACACGTTTTTCTTGCAAGCTAATGCATCAGGAGCATTATAGTACTTCAACAATTCGCGTGGAAAGGAGTATCTTCAACTGCAAAACACCTAACACGCGTGGATCATGTGCGACATTGTTAGCTATACCAAGAGGAAACTCAGGCAAGTTGTCTCTATCCTCGCTACTCGTGTTGCCACTAGTCGCCGTGATTTTCTCTTATGGGTGCGCTTTAGGTAGAAAGTCAACTGGCTGACGGAGGAAGAGGAGATGATGATGCATCATGCAAAAAAATCCAAGACCACGATCATTGCATTTGAAAATTCATGTGAAGGGGGCTAAGCTACGCCGCTCGAGATCCTAAGTGTTGCTGGCGCAAGTCATGGTCACGAGGGGGGGTTTTGCGTGGGCCATCCCATCACGTACAGCATGTGATATCGGGCCATCTCTACATGGGTAAGGTACCAAAACCTAGGGAAGGCGTGTGAACAAAGAAATCAATTGGCCTTGAGTTCAGCTTTGCTAGAAAGTGTGTGATGATGAAAGAATCTTAGTGATGATCAATCACGACCATCTGGACCATGGGCGGAAAGGCTGACAATATAAGATTGCAATAACGGCACATTTCAAAGTTGAATGTTGAGATGGAAAAGATTAGATAAGATGGAAGACTGGTGGAAGCTTCCATTCGCAGAATGCGCAAAATGCATGTGAAGAAGGTGCCCCTCAGGGAAGTTACAGTGCGGCACACAGTAGCAAAGCTCCCCCGCCTTCCCCAGAAAAAGATGCCATCCGACCGAGGTTCGTCCCCTCGTTTCGGCCCCTTCCTGCCCTGTTGCTGCCGCTGCTCCCCTAAACTCTGAGGTGGGAGCTTCCGTCCCGCCGTCAACGGAGGGTCGAGACCGGAGCTTACCTCAGTGCAGTGACGAAGTGGGATTGGACCGACCAACCTCCCCTCTTTAATCGGATCATTGTCCGCTCATCCAGTCTTTACTGTGCACTCGGAAAGTCGTACTTAGTTATTCTCTTACCTTATAGACCCCCTCCCTCAGCTCTTGCGATATAACCAAGGTCGCGACGTCCCACCGAGCTGACCAACTCCAGCTGCGCATCTCTTGCTGTTCTCCTTGTCGCGCAGCTTCCCAGTAGCTGCCACGACCTCCTTGTTCTGTATTTCTCGGCTCCCAGCGTGCTCGCGCTCGACAACGCTGCATTCCGAACAAGACGTCAACCATGGTCCTGGCACGAACTCTCCGCCCCGCGGCGCGGGTGGCACGCCTCCTCGAGCATGCGACGATGAGACCGACCCTCTCCTCTCCTCTCCTTTGCCGACGTGCCCTGCCTTCATCCTTCGCCAGTGTTCACACGACCTCTCCAAAGACCCAAGAAGCCGCGGCCCTGCGCCAGGAACAACAGATCGACGTGGCTGCGACGTTACCTGACGCCGCGTTGCGGATAGACCCAAAGACACATACAAGGCTAGCGAAGGTTGACGTTGCTATCTTGCCTAGTCGCCAGGAGCTTCTTATTACCGGCCAATCTCTCGGCCAAAAACACACGAAGCACATTGACGTGGCCTGGCTCCGAGACCGCTGTGGTTGCCCGCACTGCGTCAGCCCTTCCTCGGGTAACAAGTCCTTCTCCACCGCCGAAATCCCAGCCGGTATTGCCTTCGAGAGCGCAAAGGAGATGCCAGATGGTTCCCATGAGATCCGCTGGACAAACGACATCCCGCGAGCTGCCGACGTCGGCCACGTTTCCGTCTTTCCCGCCACCGGTCCCCAGAGTCTTGCGGGGTTGTTGACCGAAGAGCCAGTTCTTTTCTTCCATCATGACAGTGTAAAGAAGGCCGAGAGATATATGTGGAATAAGGAAACCCTTCTTGACAAGCTCGAGAGGATCGACTACAAAGACTACATGGAGGGAGGCCCGGCTTTCAGGTCAACCGCCCTCTCGCTCGCCAAGATTGGGCTCGTTTTCCTCACCAATGTGCCTCAAACCGAAAAGGCCGTAGCGGATATAGCTCTGAAATTTGGGGCCGTCAAGGAGACATTTTACGGCCACACCTGGGACGTCATCTCTAAACCCGATGCTGAAAACGTTGCCTACACCTCCTCTTACCTAGGCCTGCACTCGGACATGCTCTATCTCGACTCGCCGCCTCGCATCCAGCTCCTCCATTGCTTGGAGAACTCGTGCTCAGGCGGTGAGTCTATCTTCAGCGACGCCCTACACGCCGCCACCTGGCTCGAAAGATTCCAACCCGACTCCTACGATGCATTGACTAAATACCTGGTTCCCTACCACTACGCCAAGAATGGTTTCTTCTACCGCCAAGCTCGACCCGTCATCGCTGACAAAATAGGAGAAGACCGCGAGGTCTGGTGGTCTCCGCCTTTCCAGGCTCCTTTCCCAGGCACGCCCGATAAAGCAAGCTCCGAGATTTGGCAAGCCTGGATCAAGGGAGCGCGGATATTCCAAGAGACCCTGGAGCAAGAAGACAATATGTACCAGCACAGGCTCCAACCGGGCGAGTGCGTGCTGTTTGACAACCGCCGCGTTCTCCACGGTCGCCGCGCTTTCGACACGGCAAGCGGGCGCCGCTGGCTCAAGGGTACATATGTCGCCGATGAGGATTTCAAAAGTACTATACGGCCATTCCTTGAACCCATCTGAGGATGCGGAGGACGAATCTTAAATTCAGAAGCCAAAGTGAACTTTATGCGCTCGGTCAGTCGAAATTATGTATGCAAATATACCTTAGTCTGGTGCATTCTGGAGAACCGACATTGAGGTGCTGGTTTTTAGTCACACAGCATGTATACACGATGAACTTACATGTCCAAACGGAGATCGTGGCAAGCCACTCAGAGAAATTATGGTTGCTGGTCTTCAATTACCTACGTATTGTCCAGCAACTTACTTTTCGACCAACGAAGCCTAACGCCAGATTGAAGAGGATTAGAAACACGTGCTCTGTCCCTCTCATGATGCACTACTTTTTTTGTGTCTGCGAACGGGTAAATGCCCAAAAATCACTGCCCAAACGCCTCGTCGTCAATGTCATATCATGATGTCCCTCGAACCATTCCTACTAGGAGATGCCAATGCCTCCCAATCCGTACCGGTGAACGTGCATTTCGCTGCACATCATATGAGATCCGTATGGACTCCATCAGCCGCCTTCAACACGTCAAGACTCCCAATTCTTAGCCTCGACACCTTCGGGAGGGACAGTCTCAACCTTGCGGTTCTTGACGTCCTCCCAGTCGGTGCTGAGCGATGTGCCGTTGCTCTCGGTGAAGGACTTCATCATGGCGCGGCGTGCCTCTGGCGTAGCGTCCTTGTACAGCGTCTTGAAGAAACCGTTGATATCGGAGCTATCGTCGTCGTCGGCGCCTTCGAGCTTGTCCCAGTTCTTGGGTCCGGACTTGGAAGAGGTCGGGTATGCGGGGCCAGAGGACGCGGTGGCCTTGGGTTGCGCGATTGCGGTTGTAGCGGGCGATGGGCTGGACTTGTTCGCTGCCGGAGCGGCGCTGTCGGCGGGACGTTGCAGTGTAGGCCACTTGACGGCCTCCGCCTTCTTGAGTTGGAACTCAATCTTGTTCGCTGTGACGGTGTGCTTGGAGCCAGCGGGGTCGATGCGGCCGTGGAGATGGATCGTGTAAGTGGGCTCATGGCCGGGAATGTGTGACATACTGATCTGTTGGGGAGCTCTGTTAGCATTCGCCCGGTTTTTCGTGCTGATCTCAAACGCTCAAGGGAGACATACCCCAGATTCGCCATAGTCGACCTTGAAGTCGTCCTTGGGGATGTTCTTCGCGAAGACAGTGACAGTCAAGGTAGTACTGCTCTGGAAGAAGTCCACGCGCACATCCTTCTTTGGCTGCGGCTTCGCAACCGCCTCCGCCTTGGCCACCTCAATCTCCTCCTTTGTAAACTCCTCCACCTCATCCGTGTCGGGGGCATCAAGCGAGACGTCAGGCGCAAACTTGACCGTCACCTTTCTCTTCTCGTCGTCCCCGGCAAGCTTCTCCAATCCGCCCAGGATCTGCAGCCGCAAAGCGCAAATGGAGTTCCAGATCGCGCCGAACTTACTCTGCGCCGGATCCTCCGTCTGCCGGACAGCCGTTATCTCGTCCTGCAGCGCCTTCCTAGTACCCTGCGCCAACCCCTTGTCATCGACCTCGGGCGCCCTCAGCTCGGCCATGCTCTTGCCCTCGACCATGCGCTGGGCCCAGGTGGCGCAGGTATCCGCGTTGGCCAGCTCGCCGAGACGGAGGTGGGCGACGGCGCGGCGGTACTGCGCGTCGGCCATGAAGGGGCGGTTGTTGCGGCCCGCGGCGGCGACTTGGGCGAGCTCGGCGTCGCGGAGGGCGCGGCGGAAGTCCTTTGTGCCGATGTAGGCCTTGGAGCGGCCGATGAGCCACTTGGGGGATTTGATGACCTTGATCGCCTTGGAGAGCTGGGTAATGGCTGTTTCCCAGTCTCTGTTGTCGACGGCGGTCATGCCGGCTGCGCCAGCTGTGTATTCGGACATTTTGGAATGGTTGCTTCTTTGGATGTTTGGGGAATGGAAGGTATTCGATGTCGAACGAAGTGAGCTTGGAAAGTCGAATGAATGCTGTGCCGTATTTATAACTACGACGAAGTCCCAAAAGAAAGAAGCGTGGGTTGAAAGGAGATAGATGGCAACCCGTTTGCAGTGGAAGGGAGAAAGGCAAACTGTCAGAGAACAAACGGTGATGCAGGAAAGGTAGCTGCAGGTCCAACAAGGTTCAGTCGGTGCTGCCTCCAGCTCGGAGGGGTCAGACTGTTCTGGAAGCTGTGGTGGGGCAGCTTCCCCACTTTCTGCCGCTAATCTCGGTCAACACACTCTCACCGCCCAACTCACCGAAACTGACCTGTTTTACCGAATATATATCACGAAGCATCGCCTTGTTTAGGTAATTGCAGAAGCAGCGCACATGTAAGCTAGACAAAATTGATTTGGGTATAGATCGCAGTCATAGTTAGAAAAGACTATCTTGCAACAAGAGGTCGGGCTCCCCTTGCAAATCCTTCGGGAAAGTGTTAACAAAAAAGTCGAAAAAAAGTGACCACATGATGAATCAAAACACCGCCGCCTGAAACCCTTGGGAGCATCACCGAGGGAGTCACCCGATCAAGCATCTCGACTCGTGGTGATAGCCGAAGCGCCCTTGCTCCCTTTAGCCTCCTGCCTCCTGCCTCCTGCCTCATCCGAAGCCCATTCCACCTGTCCGTCCCGACGTCGTTGAATGCGCCGCTATTGTACTGTCATCCAACCCTTGTCCGAGTCGTTGTAATCGTCGGGTACCCTACTTCGCAGTCTTGCAATTTCAAAAGTCTTTCGTCATTGCCTCAAGGCAGAAATCGTGTCTCATTTAAATTAATTATGTTCTATTTTTGATAAATGACCATGTTCTAGAAGTGAAGGCAACGGTCTAGATCTCTACAAGTCTCCCTTGTCGCTGATGCCAGGGGTGACCTTCTCATCTGGATGTTTGCGGGCAAACATGCCAAGCGCCTTGATTGGGAACGTGAACTTGTAGTTAGGGTACGCAATCGTGCAACTCTTGTTGAAAACGCCTTCCATCGTCTCCTGGAGCCATTCACCATTGGCTTGCTGGCGGTCCATGATGAATTGGATACCCTTTCGAAGGGGCTCTATGTGAGGGTACTCGGCCTCCATCAGGCCGATCAGGGCCCAGGCAGTTTGCACTACCAGGGATCCTCTCGGGTGTTCATGGTACTCCATTGTCTCGGAAGCCTATCATCGTCAGTTCGGGTGCTTGGAATAATTGAACAGAGGCACACTTACCTTGTAGCTCTCGGACCATCCACCATCCTCTCTCTGCTTGGAGATGAAGAAGTCACAACCCCTCCTGGAGACTTTGCTGGTGCTGTAGGTGTCTCCTGCGAAGGCCAGACTCTCCAACGCAAACATACCCGCATATGTGAAGCAGATGCCCCAGCTTCCATACCAAGAACCATCAATGTTCTGATGGGAACGGATCCAGTTCACAGCACGCTTGACAAAGATGCGGATGTCATCCTTGCGGTAATCGGGCCAGTGCTTCTGGAAGAGCGACAAGACCGTGACGCAGGCAGTAGTGCATTCGGGGTAGTCGTACTCGATCATGATGCGGCCAAAGACCTCGGCGGCGTTGAGCAACTCCATGTACTCGCCGCCGCGACGCTGTTCGTATGAGCCTACGCCTCCAGTCTCGTTCTGGTACAGGAGAATGGAGTCGATGGCATCAAAGATACGCTGGTCATCCAGAAGCTGGGGGTAGCCCTCTGTCTTTTGCAGCAAGATGACGGCCTTGAGAGCCTCAGAAATACAGTCACTGACAGCGTAGCCTTGTTCTCTGTTGCTAAAAGGCCAGCCGCCCTTGCGCTGCTGACGGTAGCACTTGTCTGAGTCTTTGCAGTTTTCGCGAATCTGTTGCCTGTCGAGGAAGCCAAGGGCCTTCTCCAGCATGGGGCGCCAACGATCATCAGTCTCGAGACCAGCAGCGACGACTGACTGGATCATGAAGGCGGTGTCCCAGCATTGGACGCCGTTGGTGCCGTTGCCCAGCATGCCCTCAGCGTTGACCCAAAGCGAGTCCATGATTCTGTCGGCGTGTCGACGAACAGTGTAGGCTCCTGGGCCGTCCCGAATGTAGCAGACAATGTGGTTCATGGGGCCGTTGACTGGCGCCAGACCGAGGTAGTCCGTGTTGGCATCCTCCATGTCAACCAAATCGCTGGTCCAAGCTTCAGCTCTCTCCTTGATCCAGTTTGTTCGCAAATAGGGATTCCAGATGTTGACCAAGCACCAGTTCACCGTGTTGAGCAGCCAGGACTTGGGGTTGTAGTTGTCGACCTGTGCAATGCTGTTGCGGTTCGCCTTCCAATTGATGGATGCCCAGTTCTCGGGGAAGAGCTCCTTCTTGAGGTTGTGAATGACTTCAGTCTCTTCACAAGTCCAGCGCTTGGAGTATACGTAAGACATTGGCAGGAAGACTTGGCGAATGTGAACCCACCACCGCCAAGGGGCGATAGGCACCCAGTCTGGAAGCAGCCAGATCTCGGGAGGAACAGGGTTGACAATCTCCCAATCCACAACTCCCAGGACAGCGAGCCACCACTTGGCCCAGTGCGGCCCTTTCGTTGCGCCACCGAGCTCATGGAGTCTTGCTCTGGCCTTGACCATGATGGGCTCTTCTGCATCGACGCCAATGAGGCGCAAGGTTGTGTAGTTCATGGAGGTGCCAAAGACGGTGCTGATACCTTCGGTATGGAGACCCCAGCCACCCAACTCGGGATGCGCGCGGGCGAAGAGATAGTTCTTTATTTCGGTTGCGAAGGCGGACGAGATGGGCGTCTTGGTGACATACCAGGCGATAACGGCACTTGGGAGGAGGAACATGGGGCCGCCGTATTCGCAACCCCAGTCGCCGTAGGGAAGTTGCAGCTTTTCGACAAATTCAAGGCCATTGCGTGTCGCATCGAGAGGGTTTTCGGGCTCGGGGAGGATTGGGAGGTCCTGTGTGTGCGGGAGACGTGTTAGCGAAGAACATTTACATATCCGTCATTCAAAGTCGCAACAGTAAAAGGTGGACTGACAAGAGGAAGACCCAAGTAGTACTTGTCGGCGTAGGTCTGGGGCCAGTCCTTTGCGGCATCGTCGCCCTCCAAGTATTTCCAGGTGTGTCGACCGTCCTCGTCCTTCATTCTCCATTTCGTGCGATCGGTTTTGGCATCGATGCGGGGCTTCTTGGGCCATTCCTGCTCGGCGATGGCTTCTGCGACGCGCTTGCGAGACTGAACGGATTTGACTCCGAGAGTGCCATTGCTCGAGGCAACGGATGGGGCTTTCTCGGCGACCATGGCAGGCGGTGATTGTCCTCGGTGTGACGGCGGTTGAAGTCGTCGTGGTGCAGAGGAGGAACGATGTTGAGGGCCGCCTGGATCGAATTGGAGGCTGGTGGGATGGGATTCATGCACTTGTTAAATGGTGGCCCAGTCAGCTCCCAAAAGGCGGCGCCCCCTGCGCGTCTCTCTGAGGCGGTGTCCCTCCAATGACAGGAAGATGCATGTTCTCGGGAGAAACCCACCACATCCTCGTACGAGATCCCTGCTGGAAATCAGGATCTGGTGGAGATGGAAACAGGGTCATCAGAGGTGTTAGTAGTCCATCTTGATCGACATTGTCAGTCCTTGGACTCTCGAGGCATCGTTGATGGTTTGTCGCAGCTGACTTTGGCTCAAGATTGTTGGGGGTATCTCAGCTGTACATACAAGTAAGGTAAGTTGACGGGCGAAACGCAAATTCCCAGGCCATTTGACAGGTGCCAGGATGTCGCACAGTTCCAGACCAGCGCAAAATAAACTTCAGCGGCACCGGCTTTCGAGAGCCTAATACCAAAAAGGCCTTACCTAAGCTGTCCATCACTCCATCTTCTACTGCTTATGTAATGACCCACCATCCCCCCATGCCGCACGGTGCTCTTCACAGGAACGATATCTCTCTCATCATTGGCCAATGGCTTTTGAATGTGGAGCGCCTCCTTCGTCCGTTCCTGCAGCTCCCACCTCCAGCTTCTCTTGCACACCATCTTCTTCGTACCAACCTTCCAATGAAAGACAATCCGCTAAAATCTTAGAGTCTGACCAAACTTTGCGGGCGCGTCTGGAGGATTTCGAGCTTTGTCAGTTCATCTACAGAATCATTCTATTGTCTTTAATTTGATGGAGCTTGCTACAACTCCATTGCTCAACGGCCGCCAAGAGGGCCGACTAATGACACAGCTGTCTAATCCGAGTCAATCTAGCAACGTCGTGACCATCCCCGATCCGGATCCACATAGGAATGCTATCGGGCTCGCCATCGTGAAGTTGGAAGATATCCTGATATCTGCTCGAGAATCATTGCTACAGTCTCGGGAAATATCTATTCCCTTCAGGACCCGACCTTCCAGAAACCAATCAGTGGGCAACCATGTCTCATCTCGGACGACACGATTAGCAGTTCGCTTTCCGGGCCGCACAGTGGAGGAAGCAACCAAGTTCAGTTCGTAATCATGCTTGGTTGACGGTAATTGTTCCTGACGTTCAGCCGATACAGCACGTATCATGCGCATCATGCAACTGTCCCTGAGCGCCCTGACGGAAGGCCGCCTGATTACCAAGAGGTGTGCGCTCCTTGGTCTGCCTCCTGATGGTGTCAAGTGCTGAGAGCATGGCGGAACAGGAACATCTACTACCAGGACACCGATTTATTCAAAAGACAGTCCATCGTCGACAACCTCGTTGATGACCTTGCCTTTACGCTTGGCCTTGGGAGGGAGGATCTCGGTATAGTGAGTGGCCCCTATCCTTGATAGACATCGTTTATAACCATACCTCAGGTTGCCGCAAGTAAGGGCCTTGTAGCAGGGCCTATCATTCTGCGTTCTAGGACTTCCCAAGTTGAGGTCTCATCAAGCGAGCATGCATGGAGCCCCGAGACTCGGCCACGGCTATCGCTGACCAAGATCCAGGGGGTCCTTATACCCTCGGCCAGGACTGTCTCCGAAATTGACTTTGGTCTTGCGCAATGGGTCTTAGTCATCGAGAAAGAGGTCGGACTGGTTTGGTGTTGGCTACAAAACATTGCTGACTGGAACAGGCAACGTATCGGACATTGGCATCGGCGAGGTACTAGGAGACTTCAGCCTTTGGCATGGGCATTCTTGTCACGGTCAGTAGACTTACCTACGGGAATAGCAGCACTACAACTTTCTGACATATCCATAGGGCAAAGGTTACCCAGATTTGAACACCAAACAGTTCGTACACCTTCTGCACATAGCCAAATCCGAGCTTCCAATCTTCGCTCTTGTGGACTTCGACTGCTATGGTATTGCCATCATGCGCTGCTACAGCTACGGCACACGGGGGCATGCACACGAAAGGGCAACGACTGTACCTAGCATGCAGTGGCTCGGCATAAAAAGCGACGATCTCGCATTCCGTCAGGGTGCAATTCCAACCCGTGGGCCCGATATCAACGGCAGCCAAAGGCGGCCTGGTCCGAGCTTGTTCGACTCTACTAGCTCTCTCACCCTGCGAGATAGAACGCGCGCTATCAACATGATCAAGGAAATCGACGAGGACGGCACCGACAATGACCGAGATTGCCGACGAGAACTACAGGTGATGCTGTTTCTCGGCATCAAGGCAGAGATCCAAGCTGTGGACAATACAGGAGACATGTCGAGATGGCTCGATGAGCACTTGCGAACTTTCTGATCTGTCGCATTCGCGCATGTGCGTTTCTGGGGTTGTCTTTGGTGTCTTTGTTCCGATTTAGGTGCTGGCTTGACGTTTGTTTTTGGGCTGGCACAAGGTGAACAGTGATGTCCATTGAAGAGGAAGAGGAGCCGTGCGGAGTGCGCATACCAGCTTCTAACACTGTACCTCCACACACATCACCCGAAAATTTCTATCTCACTTTCAAGACTCATTTTAGGTCCTCAGACAGCACTCACAAAATCTCACCGAAAATGGCACCCAAACTCTCAGAAGAGGAGATTGATGATCTCATTTACTTTTCAAGAGCTGGCGAGCTCGCTGATCTCGAAGAAACCCTCAAGTCCCTGTCGGAGCGTGAAGGCGCTTCCATAGGCGAGATCATCACCGCCGCCAAGGATGAGGGCAAGTCAACCTGCCTGCACATGGCTGCCGGTAACGGCCACCTCGGTAAGTTCTCGCCATATTTGCGCTCGAAATTTCTAGCATTTGAGCTGACTCTGTACAGATATCGTGAAGGCTCTCATCACAGCCTTTGACAGCCGTCCTGCAGACGAGAAGAAGGCGTACGTCGACGCCGGCAACGAGTTTGGCAACACAGGCTTGCACTGGGCGTGCTTGGGTGGCCACCTTGAGGCCGTAAAGTACCTCGTCAGCCACGGCGCTTCCCCCGCGGTAGCCAATGACAAGGATCAAATTCCTCTCGATTCGGCGCTTTTCAACGACAAGCGAGAGGTCGCGGACTGGTTCCTGGCGCAATCTGAGAAGATGGAGGGCGGAAACCAGGAGGAAGGTCTGAGTGGTGCTGCGTCTGGTATTGAGATTGAGGATGATGGTGCCGTTGAGGAGGACAAGGGCAAGGATAAGGCTGGCGAGAGCAGCAAGAGTTCATAGGGTGGATCTGGCTTATGAGTTAAAGACAAAAAAAATCAAATGAGTGAACGACTATTGACGACGCCCCAGCGGGCTCTTTTGCTTTATTGAAAACGGAAGCTATCTGAGGAATTTACTAGACTTTTTCTACTCGCAACAGCAAGCAAGTTGACTTGGCAAGGACTGTATCGAGTTGCAAGGGTCATTCATCACACTCGTGGCTACTTTCGAGCTCGACCATTTACAAAGGCATATCACACTCGCGACAGTATTACGAGATTCCAAGACAAGAACTCCTTTTTCGACGCTGTTCATGGCACCTGCTAGTTGTTGATGTCCGTTTTATATCAACTACTAGATACCTTATTATATCATATGATGCGGTGCCCCCTACATGTTGAGGAATCTAGAATCGGATTTCTTAGGTGCCTATCCGATGCTCGGATAAGTTGTCACCACACGAGGCGTTCTTCATGTTTGCTTGCATGAGGGTTATATGATAGCTATCTACCTATAAGTATACGTCGAATGAGTGAAAGAAGAAGAGTTGTTAACATGGTTCCGGAATCAAATGATAAGATGACAGAAAAGCTAGTGAAAGAACAGGAGCTGCCAACGAATGTTCCGCACTCCTATTCAGAGACACAAAGGGAAAAAGGGAGAACATCTCAACTATACCCTCCTAAACTGCTACTTCAGTAGCCATACGTCTCCTGAGTTATCGACCACCTAAAGAGCCCGCTTCTCAAGCCCACACTTCTTCAAACACTCCTCAACCTTCAACACAAGGTTCTTCGGAATAGCCTGGCGTACCCGGTCAATATCCTCCCCAGCAATGCTCGACCCAAACGAAGTCTCAATCACGTCGTCGCTCAATGCAAAGAGCTGCGCCGCCACCATGGCGGTGCCGCCCTCGTCCGAAGTAAAGGACACGACGGCCGAGGCCGGACTACACTCGGGGTTCACCTGGGTGTGGAAAGATCCCTGGGGGAAGACGGTCATCTGGTTGGGGCCCAGGTCGGCGCGGATGACGCGCTGGTTACCGGAGGCGTCGAGGACGCCGGCTTCGAGGACCATTTCGGTGATGAGGCGGCCTGAGGTTACGACGAGGAGTTCGGAGGCGCGGGGGTGGAGGTGGAGGAAGGACATTGCGCAGGCTTTTTGTTCGTTGTTAGCTACATCTTTGGATCTTTGGGGTTGTGTCTTTGGACGTACCGGGTAGGGAGGCGATAGCCATGCTGCCACCGAGGCCGGTTACGGCGGGGAAGGTTTGGCGGTTGGCGAGGGCGACTTGGGATTTGTTGAAGTCGTAGATGAAGTCTTCGTCCTTGGAGAGGAGACGGTATCGGGCTGCACCGCTAGTGGTGTGTTAGCAGCTGATTTCAGTGTCAGTGAAAGTTAAGGATCATCACTCACCTGTCCGCGAGTTGAAGTTGAGCAGTCAAACTAAGACCTGTCGCCGACTCGCTGTCTCTGCGATGAGGAGCAGCCATGGCGAAGGAGGACAGGGCCGTGGCGGCTACGGAGAGGTTTGCGATGAGCATTTCGATTGTTGTAAGTGTGAGTGATCTGAGAACGATGAGTATTAAAGCAGTTGCTCTGATGTAGCTGATCTTGTAACGAATCTGATGATCCAAATCAATTCCACCTGGGTATCATGATGGCTTTTATATGAAGATATGGGCAACTTCGAAGAAGCATCTCAGCGCATCTGCGAATTACATTCCAAATCACCTTGATCCATATCACCATCTGACAGCATCCCAACTTTGCCCGGTTCCAACTCAAAGATCCCCTGGAGCCATCTCAAAGACTTCGACTACCCTATCTAGCTGAACACCGCCACACCCACTGCCTTGAAGAGTGCCCGACAGATGAAGTGACAAATAGTTTTTGAAAGATAGTTGAACAGGATTGGCTCATTTCCGCGTCATTTCCACGATAGGGCGCAGTCTGGTCTAGTTGACGGGGCCCCAGATGGAGTTGAGGCTGAGTCTGACGCGCTGACGTAGTCTGGTAGACTTGCTGAACTGGCCGAATCGGGTCACCACATCACCATCAAGTAAAGTAAGATATCACTTTAGTGAACCGGCAAGCTTAAAAGAGCGCGGAAGAGCTATCAGCTTTGGTGCGGTCGAACTACGGACATTCACGGCGTGACGCCCGGAGATCGCACTCTGATGATGGTGCCGGCCGCACCTTCCGCACACTCACATCGCTTGCTGGACCTTCATTTGATATTCTCTTCGCCACCTGAATAGACGGAATACACACCGGAAGGAAGCTTCATATACCCCCTCAGTCCCGTTCCTGTCACCAGCCAGCAGGCGCCCGTCTAGTCGACGGGTCAGGTCAAACTGGCTGGGTGGTGGAGAGGTTAATGGTCAACAATCAACTACGCCCACAGCCTACTCGACGACAGGCTCCGAGTTCGAATCCCAGCATGTGCACCAAGAGATGTAGCCACACCGGTGGTGAACTCTTTTTTGTTTGGCCATTGAGCTGATCGAATGCTACTCTATATTTACTTATGAGTGTAGGAAATGCCCAGCTACTCCTTACCTGCATTTCCCCTGTCCCCTAGGCAATGAATTCCGCCAATTTCTTTTCTGTTTGGGGTATGTCCTATCTATCATTAAGATTGTTGATTTGTTAGTACTCCTTGTTTACGTGAAGGTATGCTCATAGCTGTTACATCCATTCCAAGACGGTATGGATGGCGAAGGGGACAAAGTCGTCGACCGCAACGAGCAAATCACAAAGACGCAGGCTGCTTCAGGAAAAACTTGTCGTATCTATCCGATCCTTTCATGGTTCCATCCTATGCATATGCCGCTTCTATCACGGTTTCTTCGTAAGGTTTCCCCCTTCTGCTGAGCACAATCTCCTTGGACTGATGTAGAGACTAACCACTTTAACAGGTTCCCATGTTTTTAGGCTATTCATTCTAGCTCTGAAGCGGCTGACACTGTAAGATATAGGCCGCCGTCTATTCTAAGCTGTAAAATGACTGATGACTTTGAGAGGTTCTTTCTTACAATTCTAGCCATCACAGTGATTTCATAGCGAAGTTTATACTAGGAACATCATAAAGTCATTCAGCACAATTTTGCTATATCTGTTACATGTCTGTGCGCTTCACTCTATAAGTGTTGTTGAATATCAGAGAACCTGTCGGTGTAAGAGTCACATTGGGGCTGAGTAAGTGCCAACGCCGCCACCTCGTATTGTGGCCAGGGGTCCCTAATTACTGAGTCAACAATAATGTTTAAAGTATGAAGTCGCGCCTGCGTTTGTGTATGGTACTGAATTAACTGTACGAAACATGTTCTCTTTCGTGCACAAGTATCAAGTAATCCTTCGAACAACGAAAGTTCTTCATTTCTCTTTGAATTAGCATTGACAATTTGGATCACTCTTAACACCCATGGCGCCCGCAACATCATCCCGCAACACGGCACAAATGCCACGCCTCTTCAGCGACAGCGAGCTCCGACGCTTCGAAGACTGCGCCAATGAGAACCAAACCCTCGCGGACTGCTGGGCAGGCGACCAGATCGTCATCGTAGCCTGCGAGCTTTCAGACAGATACCAGTACGCCGACCAACGCAATTCCAGAGCGATAGAGATAAATGTTATGTCACCCGCGGACAAGCCTCTATGGCGGTCCCTACCTCTTGATGACAAGAAGCAGGACGCCTTCAAGAAACATTGCAGCACCAGGACAATTCGCATGCTGGAGAAGTCGAAAGTCAATAAGAGCCTTCAGCCGAAGCCGTGGTCGTGGTATAACGCTGCCGCTGCGCATGAGACGTTTGAGCTCTACGAGGAGGAGGCGCGGGCCAAGGTACAAGAAGCGTTTGATGCGCTGGGCGGTCAGGCGTACGCGACAGTGTGCGTTGTGAGCTACGATCTTCGCGAGACCATGGCCGCGCTGGAGTTGTTCAAGGTTAAGTTGCCTTCTTCCAAGGTTGTGTTTGTGGACTTGATCAAGGTGCTAGAGCATCAGATGAGGAGCGAGGGGGTTATTCCGGAGCAGCTGAGAAAGTACACCACCGAAAACATTGCGATGAGGAATGGGAGGCTCGATAGGCGGCCTGGGACACCAAAGGGGTATCTCGGGATGCCGAGCATAAGGTTGTTGGAGGTTGTTGGGCCTGCTGCCGAGAGCCATCGGGCGGATCATAAGAAGCTCGAAAAGGAGAATGTGGCCTTGGAGAAGATTGCCAAACGGATTCGCAACGGATAGATTGGTGGATTCCTGAGGTACTCTGACGTTGGTTTGTTAAATGTTCTACCTCTGCGAATCGCTCGGGCGGTTCTCGATATCGGTTACACGGTATTAATACACAGTATTAGTGGATACTCCTACTGTCTCCTTAGACTATTTTTTATGATTTTCTTCCACCTCTTTTTTTAACTTTCCCTCCTGCAAAGTTCACAACCACGGATCATTGACGGCGATGTTGGGCGCTCGACGCCACCACCTTGTGAGCCTGGCTCTGACGTTGGTTTATTATCTTAGCTTCTGTGTAACTGGACAAGCTACCCCGTCAACAACTTCGATCGAAACCGGCAGTGATGTAAGGTAGTTTGACTTGAGCCAATGACAATCCCGATGTTCTGGAGCCACTGTCTTTGAAGTCTTGTTCGTTCTATTGTACTCGAAGCTATTTTGAGTCAGACGAATCGGAGCCTGAAGGTACAACTTCACACAGGTCTAAGATAATCCGCAACTTCAGTTCCCTGAGCGTAGGCATTTGCAACATTGGCACGATGGGCTTTCTCGCCTTGCAAGAAGAAGTTCCGAATCTCTTCTGGGCTCATCTCCGGACGCACGCTCTTCAGATTCTCCTGAATTCGCCGCAAGCCTTCTCTGGCCTTTGCGCGAATCGAGTCAACGTCAACGCCCACCAACTTGCCGTCTCGCTTCAAGATTTTCCATCTACCATGACCAAGTCGACGTCAGCGGGAGTAGAGTGAAGCACAGCAGTACCCAAAGGATTCGCCGATCCGCTGAGCGCACGCTTGCTTGTGATGACAACTATGTCAGCACGCTTTCCAGGCGTCAGCGTGCCAATCTTGTCACCGAGACCGACGGCCTCGGCACCGTTCCGTGTGCCCCAAATCAGGGCATCACGTGCACCAAAGTCCATCTTGAAAGAGACTCGCTGATCGAGGTGCTCTGCGCGGTGATCCAGCCCGCGCTGCACTTGTAGCTGCAGTCGCATCTGAGATAGCAGATCGGGCGGGACAGCGCTCGACGTGTCGATGCTCAGCGATGGCTTCAGACCATGGGCGAGAGCCAGCCGCAGGGGAGGAAAGCCCATGCCCATCTGTATATCAGTGTCGGGCGCCAGCGCGATCTTACCTCCCGTCTCAGCGATGAGGCTCATCTCATGGTCCGTCAGGTTCGTGCAATGGATGTACACGTGTCCGGGATGCATGTATCCCATATCTGCTCTGACCTCCAAGTCGCTCGTGAGGTTGGAGGCAGGAACACCGCTCGAATGCGAACAGCAAAGAAGACCTTGGTCCTGTGCGAGCTTCACTTCGTCGCCCATCCAGGCGAAGGGTGTCGTGCCTGACTGGCTGAGCTGCAATGCCACGCGGACGAGTCCTTCGCCGGAATCTTCCTTGGCCATCTTTTCAACGTGTTTCATGCGTGCTCGCCAGCCTTCTTCGCCCGCAGGAACGTCGCCGTATTGATCGCCACTCATGCCGTAGCAGAAGAAGGCCCGGATCCCAGAGTCCTTGAGACCCTGAAGCTCCGCTTCTGCGTGTTCCGCCGAGTGGAAGGACTCGCAGGTGTCCATAATGGTAGTCACGCCGCTATCGATAGCCTCGAGGGCGCCTACAAGAGCTGAGGTGTGCATTTCCTCCACGCCTGTCGCGGGCAGCCACCTGGTGTACGTGTTTGAGAGGAAGTGCCACAGGTGCTGGTCTATGCCGATGCCGCGGGTAAGGCTCATGGATACGTGACGGTGGGTGTCTACCATGCCGGGGATGATGACGCCTTCGGTGGCATCGATGACTTCAGCATCTGGTGCTGATATGTCGCTCGCATTGCCGACGGCCTTGATGATGCCGTTTTCAATGATGATAGCGCCGTTGTCGAAGTCGCCAAGGGAGTCGTCGAGGGTGACGACGTGACCTCCCGTGATGAGGTACTTGCGAGACATTGTTGCTGCGAACTCGGTCAGAATCCGTGGTTTGAGGGCTCCAAAGATGAAAGGGTGAGATATAAGGATATGGTTTTGATGACCTTGTTTCGACTACTGAATCCCTGGGACTATTCGACCATCCCGCTTTCATTTATGTCGTTTCGCAAGTTATGTTCTCGCTCCTTCGAAAAGCGCGAAGGTGGACAGTGGCTGTCAGAATACCAACGCTCGCGCTTCGCGCTGTTGAGTTGCGAATGCCTAGACTTCGTCGACATCATCAACGGGCTTTTCACGCGTCCCGATTTACGTAATAAAACCACTTGATCCATCAATGAATCATTATCAAGCGGGACGGCGTGGTACTCATGAGCGGATCACAGCCTGCCAGCTCATGGTCTCTGGGGTATCCTACATTTTGCAGCTTCACATGAGTGACTACATACCAAAGTTACAGGATGCTATTACGCTAGTAGATTAAGCAGCTCTTACAAGTCACCGACTTTCCCCCCAGAATCAACAAAAGACGGAAAGACATACTTCTACCCCGTGCCGATGATTGAGGATAAAACGGATTTTCCCAGGTTGAGTGTAGAAGACAGTACTTGATGAGGAAGATCACGACGCCTAACAGGATGAACAGCTCCTGTACGTACTTAGGGGGCAGGTGCTCCGCATCGTGGAAACCGCTGCGGCAAGATTGTGGATCGGTAGTCGGCCCCAGTTGCATTGGGCTCACGGGCCGCTCCGTGAGCCAGAACACTACCGGATGCATCGTGAAGTCGTGATGATTTAGCAGAGAGCCTGATCGGGGCAGGGTAAGCGCTCGAAATGTTCCGATCCACATTGTATATAGTAATTGAGTCATATCAACGACTTCGCTGTCACCCGGTTTGTGAGAAGCAGGGGTCTACGGGGTGGCGAGATTTGGCGACGGGCAAGACAGCTCAGATAGGTGCCTCTAAGTGGTATTGCATACCAGGGGTTGATTGACAGCTTCATCCAAGGTTCCGTTACTCCGTGCTACCTTATCTCGGGTTGCTATCTTAGACAGGCTCCGAGAAGCCCGTCCATCTCCGTAGCCTGCGCTTCAGACTACACTTTGTGTCTCTGAAGAACCTGCAATTCAGCCCCTCGCCAACACTCAACAAACGCAACAAGCTGAAATCTTGCAATCCGCCGCCATCGTGGGTTTTCCAACAGGACACCTTCGCTGAGGCTCGTCACCCCCTAACGTTGTCTTCCCTCTGATCCAGATGGTTTGAACCAGCGTCTTGAGCGATGTCTTGAAGATCATCGACAACGCTGAGAAGCAGGGCAAGCGCCAAATGGTGCTTCGACCTTCCTCCAAGGTCATCGTCAAGTTCCTCCAGCTCATGGATCATCATGGCTTCGTGTCTGACTTCGAGGAAGTCGATGACCACCGAGGCGGCAAAATTGTCGTTCAACTCACCGGCCGGTTCGTCATCAATGTCTCCTAACTGTTGTGCGAACCACTCATCGCTGAACCTTTTCAGATTGGACAAATGTGGCGTCATCAGCCCTCGATTTAACGTCCGACTGGGTTGTTCGACTTCTGCCTGCCCACCAATTCGGCCATGTCGTGCTTACCACGTCCGCCGGTATCATGGATCACAACCAGGCCCGCAGAAAGAACGTCTCGGGCAAAACCCTTGGATACTTTTACTAGACACTCCCAGACATTGAAACATGTCGTATATGGAGCCCAGGCATTGTGAGGGGGGGCTTGACATCTGGCATATCGGAGAACTTGTTCAAGGAACTCTAGAGAACCCCTCGACGAGGAAAACTCAACAGAAAACTCAATAGCAATACCATTGCATTGACAGAAGTACCGTTTTTGGAGCATCCCATCGTGACATTCCCTGATGACCTTAATGCGAATCTCGTTCAATCCAGAGGACCGAGAGCAAATCAATTGGCCGGCAGTGTCTTTTGATCGGATGGTGGGTTGACATATTCCAACGTGATGCGGATTTTGACGAAAATGATCGTGATACTTGATTATGTAAGTGAATGACCTGCACGCATTCTCTCATTGGGTCCTTCCATGTGCACGTGGACCTTCCATGTCTTCTTATCGATAAGAGCAGTGCGACACCCTGTAGACGTGGGGGTCCACTCATCTCGAGTTGCGCCTTCCCCATTTCTGCTTGGGATGTGTGGGGAAGGGGGGCATTTTTGGGGGAGGAGCAGCTCAACACGCCCATCCCCCGCGTTGTGCCAGACACCTGAGGCGCAACTCTGCCAATCTCCAATTCCATCTCATCTTGCGCCCACCTCCCGTCTCCATCTCACCGGCTGTCGCGAATATCTTCAGCCCGCCCTGCGCAACTTGCTTGGCGTGCCACAACGTACCCGCACCCCTTGTTCATGAGAGTATAATCGCCTAGAAAGGTACATACGCGCTCAGCAGACCATAAATACGAGCTACGCTTAAGGACCAAGCGTTTCTCTTGACGATGCTCTCATGACCGTTGTCGATGGCGAGCCATCCATCTCCCGGCCAGCCTGGTAGTGCTGCGGCCAACTACAAGCGTGCAAGTCGCAGAGGTGCTCCTCGGCGCTTCGTCTGCGAACACCCTGGTTGCGACAAGCTATACTCGAGAGCAGAGCATCTCCAGAGGCACCAGTTGAACCGTGAGTCAACTCCCCTGTCCAGTCGCAGCCCTCGTAATGTCACAAGGTGCGGCCTGACGCGTCTCCATAGACAATCCCAAAGAAATCTTCATTTGCGATATCCCTGGCTGCGATCAGAAGTTTGTTCGCGCTGATCTGCTGTCGCGTCACAAGAAGCGTCACTCATCGTCGTACATCCCTCGAAATCGCGCGCCCAGCTTCGCCTCTGCCGCATCTGGCAACCAATCCGGCCCGGCTGTGTCATCTCCGACTTCAGGCGCACCACCACGGCCAGCGTTTCCTCAGCCTTCAACAAGCGGCCCTCACGATGCCGCCATCCTGCTAACTCCCGACTCTGCTACACCCACGCCGACAACGGGTGCATCAAACCCGTCCCTTGCTCAGCATGTCAACAGGATCAGCCAACCTACCACATGGCCGTCCATCGATGATATGGCTGTCGAGATGATGCGACCCAAGCCTGCTTACTACGGACGCGATCAGATGACCCTCCCCGAGGCACCGCCTCTCATGCCGTCCTTTGACCCGAGAGGATTCCAGCCCGACGAGGCACTTTCACGGGAGAACTTCGCCGTCTGGCTATTTGACTCTCAAGCAAGCTTCAGTGATTTTAATGGAGTCGCCAACCTTCCCTTTCTCGAGGGCGGCCTTGAATCAACTTTTAACAACAACATTCCCTATGACTACGAGTCACTAACGAGTCGTTCACAGCTGGATCCGACGCCACCTCGGCAAGTTGAAGTTAGCGACGAACTCATTAGTGAGCACCGGCGGCAGGAGGTCCTTAGGTGGTTGAAGGTCTTCCGACACAAGCAACCCAAGTACGAGCCGCGTATCGTCAGTCTTGTACAGGAGAGCAACGGAGACTTACCTGCTCTGAGTCTCGAGATGATGAGAGATTGTTTACAAGAATATTGGAAGAGGATCTCGCCACGCTTGCCGATCGTTCATCAGCCAACATTTTCTTCGAACCGCTGCTCCATCTTCTTGCTACTCGTGATGATTGCCTTGGGAGCTGCATCATTGAGCAGCAGAGACTCAACTGGCAACTTGGAACCGTACGGGGGGCTGGCAGACGTGATTATCTCCAGCAGTCGGTGGGAAATTCTCACTCACGAGGAAGCTTCAGCGCCGGTAGGCCTGTCCATAGCTCAAGCAATGCTGTTGCTCGAGTTCTACGAGAAGATATTCTCTTCCAGACGCATGCACGAGAGGTCGCATATATACCATTCGGCCCTGTTGAATCTTCTTAGAAGAGGAAGCCCTCTAATTGGACGAGCAGGAAGCGAATCGCCCCCGGAGGAAGAAGCCCCGGCGCCGAACGACGGACCTTCTTCGGACTCGAGAACGTGGTGGGTTCGATGGGCCGAGAGCGAATCTATGCATCGCGTCGTTTTTGCGGCCTTCATGATGGACACTGTCCATGCAGCCATGTTCGGCCACAACGCCGATATGGCTCCGCACGAGATCCGACTGCCCCTGCCATGCGACGATGGCTTGTGGACAGCCGCGACCCCGAATGTCTTCCGACAACTCGACGGGAACTACAGAATGTACGGTATCAAGCAGGTGTCCTTTCTCGATGGATTGAAAAGTGCTTTACATGGGCAGGAAGTCAAAACACACACTTTTGGACGCATGATTATCATGTCGGGGCTACTCAGTGTAGGATGGCATCTGTCCCGTCGAGAGTCTCACCTCAAGTGGCTTGACCTGCGTACACCCAGCACAGAAACCCACGACAGCTGGAAAAAGATACTCTTCCGCGCTTTCGACGAGTGGAAAGAGTCCTTTGACAGCGCTGTTGGTGCGAACGATCTATCCGAAGGGCTAGGACAGCCACCAAGCTCTAATGGGCCCATCCACTCGGCCGCTGTTCTCTACCACCTAGCCCATATCAGTCTTCATGTTGACATCGTCGATTGCCAGGTATATGCCGGTGCAAAGCGATTGGTTGGTCGCAAGGTCTCAACTCGCGATCATGCCAATGCTGTTGCAAGAATGAGGACCTGGTCGAATGCACCATCCACCAGACACGCCGTTTTGCATGCCTTCAGACTGCTCTACCGGGTTCTTGTAGACCACAAAAACCCAAAACGACGGACGAGCAGCTTCGGCGCTCTGCCTGAGCCGGTTTCTGTTTACTACTCCTGCCGCAGCGAGCCGGATCCTCATCGGCCGTGGATCATGTACTATGCGGTCTTGACGATATGGTCTTTTGTGCAGGCTCTGGGCATCCCCAACAGGAATACGCCCTTGGGAAGGTATAGCGAAATTGCTCGTTACCTGGCCTACTTCTCGAGTCTGGAAGAGCTGAACGAAGAGGCCACGAGGGACCTTAACGAGAGGTTGCCGGAACTACTGGACCTGCTTGAGACAAGCTTCAAGCAATCGCACTCGGAGCTCCTCAGGGAAGCCAGTGAAAGGCTCAAGCTTTGCCGCGAGATGTTAGTATGAACGTGGTCTCGTACTTCTGATGAGCTTTTCAGTGATGGGGACGGCTCTTAAGAGGGACTTGCCTGCACGCAAGATGAGAGACGAGTGCTGTATGAGCCAGTCGCGGGAAGAGCCTCCGTGAGACTCGCCAGTGTCGCGTCGACGCGCACTGGGCGCCTGAAGAGCGACGAAGTTGATGATAGATGTATGTTGCGGATGCTAGGTCTCGTGTCATTGATCATGTGGGATGTACTGACTCGCTCTTTAGACCGAAGCTGGATTGCCCGTGACTCTAAAAGTCTCGAATCAGCACTTGGCTTGGGCAAGACGGTCATAAGTTGCCAACAACTATGTTCTTTACCAAGGATTCATGGCTAAATTACAGTGTATGCGGCCTCCGACGTGAATGTGACAAAGGGCCGTCAGATGTTTATGAGGATCATACTGTCCAAGATAGATTGGATTCTACAGGATATGAATCTGGTGTATGGGTATTATCCTTGACGGCTTTTGAGAAAAAGAAGTAATCCTGAGACTGACAATGTACAAAGCGAACTTGAACTATTCGTCAACGAATATCTGTTGCAGGATGAATGGGTTACAGTGTTTGTTCGGCTTGCTTCACTTCCCTCGCTTCTTTCCGTCACAACATGGCCGCTGCTCCGCAGCACCAACACGCATACGACCTCATCGCAAGCCATACCCTTGCGGATGAGCTTTCCAAGTTAAGAGCCAGGTCCTATTCCTATGCAGCCGCACCGGCAGCAGCACCAGCCTGCGGGAGGAAGAAGGCGAACTCTCCATTCATGTTGGCAACCTTCAAGGTCAACTCATTTTCCTCGGCTTCGAATTCGAGTTCACCGAGAGCCGGGTCGATGATGAAGGCGTTGAGTTCCGGGAAGAGGCGGCCTACTTGTCCCTTGCTGATATCGAGGGTATCTACATCTCAAGTTAGCCCACCACTACCAGTCGAGCAGGACCAAAGAGTCTGACTCACTTCCTGGGTTGAGAATGTAGTCAATCTTTGAGAGAGTCACGCCCTGTGCGCCTTCCGCAAGGCTGACTTTGTACGACACCGCCTCGATGGCGGTGAAGCCCGCGGGAGGCGGCGCAGGAGACCTGTTTTCTGTCACGGTAAGGGTTCGGCCGACTGCGTTTTGGAACTCGACTTCGAAACGCCCGTTTTTCTGCGAGTAATGAGCACCAGATACATGCGTCTGTCGTCACCCGACGAGAGTCTGAGACTTACTGCAGGGGGGAAGAGAACATCTTGCTTGACGTTCGCGCCGCCTAACCGCACGGGAACGATGAATTGGCCTTCAATCTCCTTTTCGTTGGGATCCTTTGCCTCCTCGCCGCCGGTAGCACCGCCTTCTGCTCCCCCAGTTGCTCCTCCTTCGGCTGCGCCTGCCTCGCCTGCGGCAGCTTCTTTCTCGGTGGTCTTTGAGGGAGTTGTCGCTGCGCTTTGTGCGATGCTTCGGTCTGCGAGACTGGAATCCGTGGAGGCTTGTGCGATATCCTTGTTTCGGGGGGATAACTCAGTAGTCGAGATTGGCAGTGATGCTGTGAGGAGCAGTTGGCATGAGATGGTGGCAAGTGTTGAGAGCCTCATTTTGAAAACGGAAAAAGAAAAAAAGTATATTAATATGAGAGTCAAAGGATAGATTGTGAAAGAGATCAACGCCGTTGACTCGTAATAGCGGGCTTGCCGCGGAGAAGAAAAGTCGATGAAATGAAGTATACTGGAATGGGAACAGAAAAGAGCGCAACCGTCACAATGAACGCCGGTGGGCGGCACCTAGGTACTCAAAGAGGTTATATGCCCAGACGAACTGATTTCGCTGATAAGCTTCTCTCGTCCACGACAGACATGCACGGGGTTTGGTCGTGAGGGTCGCCGACTCGCCAAGAAGGACGGCATCATGAAACCCACACAAGACCGCAAGGATGCGTAAGTAGAGGAGCCCTCCCCCCACCATCCGCACCGCCAAGGTGCGCCAAGGTGCATCTCGAGAGCCTCATGATGGACGAATGCGGTAATTTGGGGGGTTTGTCGCCTTGCGTGCTGCGCGTGCTGCGCAACGGCGGGCGGCTGGTCATGCCAGTTTGTCGTTGAGCTCCGGCATTGGCGCTGCTTGGCGGTGTGGCAACTCGTCTCTACTTGTCGTTTTCGGGTGGTATCTCATGCGGGGGAAAGTGTCAGCTACTGGATCAACGACGAGGGAAATATCACCAAATTTCTGAGTTCATTTGGTTGTTGAAGTCTGGGTGTTCAAGAACAGTTCCATCAGAGGTTAGCCGTGGGTTATTTTGATCGTGGTCGAATGCACGTGGAGTTGCTGGACTAAAGACTAAGGTTGCGATCTTCTGAAGTTCGTCTGATTCACTCAGACAGCGCTAGAATCCCGCCATTGTTAGTCGACAGCTGCCCCAACAAACCCTTGCTTTCCTACCTCCCTTTCTCAACTGTCCCCTAACGATCCTGAATTTCGGCTGACTTTGAAGGGGTAGAATCTGAACCCCCTTCACCAAGTCTCAGATGACAGCTATCGGAGGCTAAACTTAGACTCTCAAACGTGAGCGATCCTTTGGTCGAATCAGCACGCTGAGAAACCATTGGCCCCCCTGTCCTGGCCCCCAACTGCCAGGGTGTCCAGCACCAGAACAGGCCAACAGCAACTCTACCCAGGCCGGCGGATAGCGCTCATGCGACCAGTTGCTCCGTTCACCGTAGCGCCTGCGGTGCTGCGATGCTTGCGCGAGTTGCCACGCCGGCTCAACTTGCACTAGACTGAAACGCGGGCGTTGGGTGGCGCCATGGAGCTGGTTCAGGTTTGCGCAACCGGAACCCCCCCTGGTTCTGATCAACTCTGGGGTCGAGAATTCCTTCTCTTTTGTGCGCTTGGTAATCTTGGTAAAAGCTTTTTGTGCTCGAGGCGAGAAGATGAGCGGTCGGCTTGCTTTCGGGACCGATTACACAAGTCACTGAAGAAGGAACAAGTCGGGTAATTGAGACGAGTTTTCTGGAATCTGGACAATGTCGGAGGATGAGTCGGGGGCATTTCTCTCTCGAACGGCATTTAGTTCGCCTTGGCAATCAGCCCATTTTGACTCGTTCTTCGATTCTGGCAACATCCCAGCGATTGGAGAGCTACGGTCACTTGTGCGGCTAAGACTTTGACCGGATTGGCTTTCGTCTAAGCTTCACGTCGGTGGTCATCTGCGATTAAGCGATGGCTTCAACGATTGACCTTGGGATTCGACTTGAGGCTGTATTTTTAGCCCGAAGACGGAAAAACAGATTTAGACATGATCTCTACCTGATAAGCATGTTTGAGTTAGCACATACCCGCAACGACGAGGCTCAAGTCAAGACTTTGGCCGCTTGGTGGGCTTAGATCTTGCAATTATTAGATAGAGTACTAAGGTAGGTAGGCAGTATGTTCTGGTTGCAACAGCTGCCTCTCAGAATGCCGTGTCAATAATGATGAAGCACAACCCAGAGTCTCTAATTCATGTTGAGGACACTTTCTCAATCAAATGCTCCCGGTTGGCTAAGCCGCTCAAGAGCATCCCGGACAGCAACGCCGACGCCCACGGCAAGCTTCCCCCACTGTCGGATGGACAGCACGGCCATCATCGGCTTAAAAGCGGGGCTGCACCGAAGTTCGCTACCGGCAAACCCGGCACATGTCTCCTGCCTATCTCGGTCGTGCAACTCTCGCTTCACGTAAGCATCATCTTCAACCCCTCAAACCACTGGTGACTCACGTGTGGCCGCGTTCTTCCACGACGACGTTCGACTATCTTTTCCACCATCCAAGATCGCCCAGTTGCGTTCTTGAGGATTATCGGCATCATGGTGACCAAACGGATGGCCCGGTATGGCGATTGGGAGAGCCCAATCACTGTCGATACTGTGACCTCCAAGAGCTGGTCTGTATCATCGCCTCGAGTCCATGTAAGTGACCTGGAAGACGTGACGACCAATTGAAGTGCATTTACTGATTGATGCAAAGCGTCAATCGGGACGGGCCTACTTCATTGAGTCGAAGGATGATGGACGTAAGGTTTTCGTGGAGATTACCAAGGACGGTGGCCTCAAGGATCTCCTACCAGCACCCTACAGCGCCGGCAACACAGTCTACGAATACGGTGGCTCTGCTTACGACGTCGCCGCGGATGGTCGCATCATCTTCTCCAACCGTGACAACACCGTCAAGATCCTCGATGTGGACACTGGCAAAGTCTCAGATCTGACCGGCGACTCAAAGCTGCGATACTCCAACTTCAGCGCCAACCCCACGAGCCCCTGGGTCTTGGCAAACCAAGAGGATCACACCATCAACACGCCTCACGAGATTCGGAATTACGTCGTCGCTATTCATGCAGATACCGGCGAAGTCAAGCGGGTTGTCGAGGGCGCTGACTTTTACTACACCCCTCAATTTAGTGCTGACGGGAAGAGGCTGACCTGGATGGAGTGGGATCAACCCAATCTCCCATTCGCATCGGCCAAGATCTTCGTTGCGGATTGGACGTCAGAAGCGACAGTCGAGAACGCGGTCTTGGTTGCTGGCAATAATCGGGAGGGCGCTGCTGAGCCTCGATGGGGCCCGGACGGGAGCTTGTTCCTCGGCATTGAGGTTGATGGTTTCCGGAGACTGTTCCGTCTAGCTCCTGGCGCCGAAAAGCCTACACAAATCAAGTTGAGCGGACTGGACGATGCTGAAATCGGAGAGATCCGATGGTATCAGGGAAGGTTGGTAAACGCGAAATTTCCAAGTTGGGCGAGGTACAACTGACACCGCTACAGTCAAACGTACGCACCACTTTCGGAACGCTACGTAGCTGCGGCAGCGATAACCTTTGGCGAGGCCCAGCTGATCCTCATCGACCTTGAGAATAACGATTGGAAACCCATCGGGTCGTCTGGCATTTGCGGCATTGTCAACGACGCGATGGCTCGCCTGGACGACGGATCTTTGCTCCTTGTTGCGGACGAAACCGGCTCTCCATCTGCTTTGTACAAGATCGATGTGATCAATGGAGACACGACGATTCTTCGAGGAACCACGGACGAAAAGCTGGACGCCGCATTGTTTTCAAAGCCGGAGCTTGTGAAATTCGAGTCGAAGGAAAAGCCATCTCGCACAATCTACAGCACCCTGTGGATGCCAAAGAACCCCAAGTTCCTCGGCCCAGACGGTGCGAGACCTCCCTTGGTCATCTCCTCGCATGGCGGGCCAACAGGCTACACCGGCTCTGGTCTCAAGCTGCGAACTCAGTATTTTACCGCACGTGGCTATGCCTATCTCGCGTTGAATTACACGGGCTCAACAGGACACGGCAGAGAGTATCGCGAGGCCCTCTTTGGAAAATGGGGCATCGTCGACGCCGATGACGCTGCTGAAGTCGCCAAGCACTTGGTTGAAGCAGGCAGAGTCGGCAAGGTGGGTATCGTCGGTGCCAGTGCCGGAGGTTACAACGTCCTCCAGGCCCTGGTCCGCCATCCCACAACATTTGACGCCGGATTCTGCGTCTGTGGTGTGAGTGACGTCAAGAAGCTGGACGAGTCCACGCATAAGTTAGAGTCCGAGTACATGGGGGCGCTTGTTCTGGATCCGGGTATGACGGACGAGCAAAAGGAAGAGAGATATCGTGAGCGAAGCCCTCTCTACCACGCCGACAAAATTGGGGCTCCATTGTTCCTCCTTCATGGTGTCGCGGATACCGTGGTGCCGATCGAGCAAGCCCGGCTCATCTACAAAGCTGTCAAGGATAAGGGAGGGGATGTGAGAATCAGGGAGGTTCAGGGCGAGGGCCACATGTTTGGTATGCCTGGAAGCCCTCGCCTTTGGCTAGAGGAAGAGGAGGCTTGGTGGAGATCGTACCTGCTCTGATGTATATTGGGAGTAGACACTTCTTATCAAGCTTCGATGCCACGTTCTAATTTACTTGAGGCGATGATAAGACCGGACACAGAATAATTCTATTGACTGTTAAAGTTGCTGGAAGTAAGCAAAACTCTTCTCGCATGCATCAAGCCGGCAAAAGACCTGAGAACTAATACCAGTCGTCATCGTCGTCGTCGAGTGATTCTCTGCAGATCATCTCAAGATCCCGTTTCTTCTCTTTGCGCCTTTTCTCAGCGTCAAATCTTGCGGTTGTTCTCTTAAACCAGAGAATACCCCTGTTCGCCCTTCGGGGTTCGGTTATACCATGTAGGTGAGAAAGGTCGATCTTCGGCTGAGTGTGAGGCGGCTCGATGTTAGCCGTCTCAGCGTCGTCCGACACAGTGTAATAATACCCAGTAAGCCTAAGCTCGGCACCCTCCTCCTCAGTCAACCCTTCCTCCTCTACGACCTCCCTGAACCATCGGTGCCACATCTTCGATTCGTGGTGACTGGGGTACATACCTTTCAACTTTTTGAATTTCTCGTCCTTGAGGTGCTCTTTCCAGGCAAGTTGCCGTGCTTCTTTGAGGGACGCGGGGAGGCCGTAGAACTTGACAGAGGAGTATATACCCTCACCCAAATCGAGGCGGACGAATCTAGTTTCCTTGCTGTCAATGATGGGGCGGAGACGCCACTGGTAGTTATGTTGCTCATCAAAATTGCGCAAGCACGTCTCTTTGATGACCTCGCGAGTGCGACGAAGGAGATTCTTTCTTTCTCTGGCGCGCGTCTTCCAAATGTCGATGCAAGGCTCCTCGCCAGAGCTTCTCAACTCTTGAACAGTTGGTAGTCTGGACGAAGTCTCGGCGTAAATGATATCATGCTTGTGGTCATAACACTCTTCAAGATGCGTGCCGGCGGGGTACGAAAACAGATTATCCTCCCACTTACGAAAAGGAATGAGGTCGACGAGGTTTGTATTCAGCGCGGGTTTTTCTGTCGCAAGTTGATGGAACCCATCGGGGCAGGTTTCTAAAGCAACAGTGGGGACCTCGATCGCCTTCAGGTTTCGGCACCTTATCATAGTCTGCCAGAACGAGTCCCATGGCACCGGGCCACACCCCTGTGTCGTATCACTGGCGAACCGGACATTGCAAGGTGTACCGCGCTGATCGGCACTCAACACAGTGATGGAAGAGATGAGGTCTCGATATCTTGGCCGGACAAGATGGTTCAAGGCCGCGATGGCCTCGTGGCCGCTGAGAAAACTGAAGTTGTTTTGGGACCAGAAGAGGGGCGCTGCTTCGGCGTGCACCTGTCTGTTGGTCAACAGTAGCCCGAGACCCTTGCGCTGATCGCAGCGGCACATGGTACTCCCAGGCCAGTAATAACCATCTAGATCCCATATAAGCCGGTGAGGCTCCTCTGAAATTACGATGTCTTTGAGCAGGAAAGCGGGGGGCTCTAGCAGTCTAAGTCGATCGGAATGCCAGAAGCAGTCAGATTTGTGTTCAATGCCTCTTCTCTTTGGTTCGATGAGGATGAACTCATAGATAAGGTAGCGGATGTCAAGTGGGAGCTGACCGAGGCAGAAGAGTCCCTTCCGAGGTTGAATGTATTTTCCAGGAGTAGGGCGAATGTTGAGGGTCAGGGCGGACATGGCCGATGTGACTTTGTCTGTGTTCTGCAGCTTATTGGGAGAGTTCGTTATGATAGAGTCTGTCGAGGCTTGGTTGGAAGACAGTGGATGGGTTTCTTGGAACTGAAGTCGTGTATTTGTGAGTTTGTTTGGTGTCTTGTGTAGATGTAAAGTGCTTGATAGTGATCTATATCATATGTTCAAAAGAATGTAGCTGGCACCTTCCTTTTCTATCTAGAGGTCATCACCGTAATTCTTTGTGTTCTAGACCACAAGACAGACGACAATGGCGAAGAACAACCGTCATGACTTCTGTCTTTATTAGCAGCACCTCAGGCGGTCTTTGCGATGTTTATGTTTTGTTGAACAAACAATGCCTTGTACGCGTAGTTCTTCAGTCAATGCCACAGGGTCTTTGAAGCAGTACCCTGCTCGCCTTTCAAATGAGTTCGGCTTCCCTTTAAAGAAGACTACGAGTGATTTTAACAGAGCGTGGACGAAATAGAATTTAATGTATTTAATAAAGATTGTCAAGTAAGAAGGCCTGCAAGGCAATGCTTCTCGTGACACGCAGCAGTGGGGTGCCAAGGATATAGAGAAATTCTTTGAAGGAAGCCTGTGTATGCTGAAAGATATGCCTTGTTCTGGCCTCATATCAGAGGTACAATATTCGTGTCCTAAACAATTTAGAAGAGCAGTGGCGGGATGCAGGCGAAACGAAAGAGTAGCGAAGCAAATATTCGTACACCCAGGTCTAATAAGGCAGTTGGCAACAGCTAAACATTGCATATCAGACCAGCGTACCAGCAACTCGGACCTGTGATTGAGATGATTGATGTATTCCACCATTATGACTAGCAGTTCGTCCTGTTCTCAAGGGAAATCGTTCACCTCATCTAAACCCCTCATTGCCAACGGTCGCCACCAGACGGCCAGAATCGCGATCGTGTGGGATAGACTAAGACCACTAGCTCCAACAGCCGAATCCGCCACCCTAAGAACAATGGATCCAAGGAGGCAAACATGGCTCTCGCTCCATGCAGAAGAAAAAAAACTCAAACGTTCTCCTCTCCCCTCCGACTTCACCGAGACTAAGCAGAATTTCTGTCCGCTGATATCAAGCAGTCTTACTCCGCAACTGACAAGTCCTAGACCACAATTCTCGATCCACAATGTCGACACGATAACGCTCGAGACCTCGCTTGTGGATATCGAGCATGCGAGCCGCGATGACATCCCAGTAAGAGGTGCTGTAAGCTAAGCCACAACCAGTAGGAGGGGCGTAGGATCAATCGGATGAAAAGAACAAAGCACCAACGCAACTCCTCACTTCCTGTCTCTCACGCCGACGGGCTGCCTGTAGGCGTCACTCTCGAGACAAGGCAGCACGACCGTGCTCCTCGATCTCCTCACAAAAGCCATGTTTCGCGGTCCAGGCTAAGGGAGGGAGAGTTTATCAGTCTCAAGGCTCTGATTCGTCGGGTTCATGCATCCTCTAGCTCGTGTCGATGCGATCAACCGCGTCCAGAAAAGCAGGGAATCCAACCAAGGGTATGTCATAACCGAGCATCATCTCAGCTGTCCACTGCGAGCGGTGACTGGGGGAGGGCAATTTGGGGGACTCGGGAAGAAATGTCGAGAAAGAAAAGCTGCATGTTTGGCTCTGTTTCCCTCGCTATCCCTCCCTCATCGTGCGTCGGCGGTGCATGTGGTGCTCAGAAGTGTGGCGGGTGTTTCTGGGGTCGATTGGTGTCTCGCATAATGGATGGTCAATCTAGGCCTATCAAACCCCCGGAACAACCCCAGACTCGACGTCACAGACGGTGGACGCACGTCAGCTCACACCACCGTCCTCATCCTTTTCCATCTACGTCATCCCCACAAGCTGCCACGGAGCTTTGCAATGTATATAGAGCATCAGCCACACCAGAAAGAACAGTCTTTAACACGCCAACTCGAGGCAACTCTACTCTGTGAAAACCAGACTCTTCAGAGTATCGTGAACCCGAAACACCGAGTTTTCTTATAGTACCACATATTATTCCATTATGCCATCATCAGTAAAGAACCATAGTGCTTCTGTGGAAGGTTAGTCAGCTCTACAAATCACCTTACCCAGGCAGAGTGTCAACTCGAGGAGTTGTGAGGTTGCATCCGTCACTAACACGACTCGTCCCACCAGCCGCAACTCCCCACAAGGTCTCCTCCGCCAAAAAGGCAACGGCCGCTAAGGCCGACGAACGGAAATCGCAGGTGACGCCAAAGAAGGTCTCCTCAGCCACAGCCGCCGCTAAGGACAATGTATCGACCAAAGACCACGCTACCACCACGCCGGTAACAAAGAAGGTCTCTTCCTCCACACACAAGCCCACATCATCGGCATCCAAGCCTGCAGCATCAGCTTCAAAGACTGCATCGTCTGCATCGAAACCAGCCACATCCTCCGCTCACAGAACCGCGGACCACGCATCCAAGACCGCTTCATCATCCGCACATAAGACAGCCGACCATGCTACCAAGACGGCCAAGTCAGCATCACACACTGCCAGTAAGGCTGCCAGCGGCAGCAGTGGCGCAGATCTCGTGAAGAAGATGCAGGAGAAGAAGACCACCCAGTACACAGAGACGACTGGCTCAGACATCGTGAAGAGAATTCAAGCTCGCAAGGCCGCGGCCGCAAAGGAAGCGGCCAGGAAGGAAGCAGCTGCAGCACGGACTCACGAAGACAACCTGCCCAAGAAGAAGTCCGCAGTCGCTGCGGCACCACAGGCTGTACCCAGAGCTCCCGTCACAGTACCCAAGGCAGCGCCGGTCAAGAAGCAGGCCGCCCCTATTCCTGCACCTGCTGTCAGGAATGTCCCCGCGGCTACCACCAGCCCAGCCAAGGTCGCGAAGAAGGAGAAGGTGTACGCCCCTGGCGCCCTTGTGCCGACTGCAGAGCACGAGGCCAGGAAGGCCAAGGCTGCCACGCCGAAGAAGGAGAAGCAGTACCACCCTAGCGCCCTCACTCCCACGAATGAAATTGAGGCTCGTCGCACAGCGAAGAAGGCTCAGGCCGGAGGTCCTGTGGGACAGGTCACGGATACCGTCGGTAAGACTGTCGGAGGCGTTGGCAAGACTGCCGGTGGGGTCGTTGGTACTGCCGGCCGGACCGTCGGCGGAGTCGGACGGACTGCCGGTGGCGTTGTCGATGGCGTCGGCAAGGCGGCTGGCGGTACCGTCGACGGCCTGGGTAGAACCGTTGGCGGCGTCACCAGCGGCCTCGGCAAGCAGGTCGGTGGCACCGTTGGAGGTCCCCTCGGCAAAGGTGTCCAGGGCGCCACTGACGGCCTTGGTAAGACTGTTGGCGGTGCCACCAGCGGTGTTGGCAACACTTTGGGTGCCGCCACTGGCGGCTTGAACAAGACGCTGGGTGACACCACTGGTGCACTCGGCCGTGGAGACTTGATGGGCACCGTCGGCGGTGTCACTGGCGGAGTTGGAGATACTGTTGGAGGCGTTGGCAAGGGATTGGTGCGTCATCATCCAGTACTCGAATGGCTACGTGGGATACCTTGATATTAACATGTTTCCAGGGTGACACTGTCGGCGGTACGCTCGGAGGTGTTGGTGCCACAGTTGGCGGACCGGTTGGTGGCATCGTCGGCGGAGTCGGCAAGGGCGCCGGCGACGCGGTCACTGGTATCACCGGAGGCCTGGGCAAGGGCGTCGGTAGACTTGGCAAGGGTGATGTCCTCGGCGGTGTTGGTGACGTTGTTGGCGGCGTTGGCGATGGGTGAGCAGCTATTCTTGTTCAATCACTATCAATCTCGCCCTACTAACGTTGGCATAGTGTTGGCGGCCTTCTCGGCGGTGTCCTCGGCGGTCTCGGAGGCGGCGGCCAGGAGAACAGCGGCGGCCTCCTCGGAGGTGTGCTTGGTGGAGGCGGTGACGGAAAGGATGGCGGCGGCGGTGGCCTTCTTGGTGGTGGCGGCGGCAAGGGTGGTGGAGGCCTGTTGGGACTCTGAGCTGTCATCGATAAGTAACGTGTAACAAGTTTGTAACATCATTTGGGCGATGGGCAATGATTGTGATGGAAAAGAGATGAGAGATTGCGTATCACTTCCTGGAAGGTTGTAAAACAGGCAACAAATCAAGCGAACTTTTTCAAATTAGCACCATGGATTTCCATATTCACCAAGCGACTTTAAGCTGTTATCAACAGGTTTGTATGGTACGAAGCGCATTATAAGAGCATGAATTTTGACGGTACTTCTCGTATGTGATTGATTGACAGGATTCGACTTACAGCATCAGTGACATCCCATTTAGTCCTATAAGGGCCCAAAGAACCTATTGATTAGTTATCGATTTCAAGCGACCTACTAATTTTGATGAACATGTACCGATGTGTGATACAAAATACTCGATTGCGAACATTTCCTAAAGTCACAGGTGCCATCACACTCAATCGTTGGTGACCCTGTCACCCCAATCCCATGGACGTGGTGGCCCCTTGGTCGCTTGCTTGTCTCCTGAATTAAGGTGAGACAAGCATTAGTCCTTGGGGCCTAGATTCCCATAGACTCTTCGCTTCTCAAAGTTGGCTTGTAAAATTGTTATTCATTCCAGTCTCACAGCACCGCGGCACGTGTCAAGCATTTTGATACCTGCCGTGGCCGATTCGAAATAGCGCAAAGTAAGTGGTCGAAATAAGACATAGGCGCTTCACACTAAACTTTACTTGCTCAGGTGTAGACGAGGAATATTTGGCGCAGTGACAAGACAAATTGAAGAATCGAGGAGCACGAGATATGACAGGGAGACACTACCTTGTCTAATGATTGACATCAACCTTGGTCCACTGATGACAGAACAGGCCTCAACAACTGTTATCAGGTTTAATGAAAGGAGTCCGGATTTCGAATTTATAAAGAAGTTTGTATTGGTTATTGTGCCGAGTCACCTCACAAGGTAATTGGTCTTTTAGCAAAGTAAGGCCCATACCAAATAATTACCCAGCGGAAGACAGTGTCTGAAGAAATATTCGTGTAGAGCCACAACTTGCCGGCGAGACTGGAAACCGTCCAAATCTAGCATGGCCAAGCATCGATCAACCATGTAATCCATCGTTCATCTCATCGCCCAGCCGTCTTTAACCAGGTCATTTTGTCATATAGACCCAGGCTTTGTAGAGGAATCCCCGTCTGCGAAAACTTATGTAGACAAGTAATGTGGTATTAAAATTACGGAATAGATGGTACTGTGGGATTAACACCCGTTTTACACCAATTATAACACCGCCATCGCCGGCACGATGTATAATAAAGCCGACATGGGATCAAGACCCTTCCGCCCCTGCTTCTATAGGAAGCTTCTAGTTCTTGTCCTCGGGGCAGTCCTTCTTGTAGTCATCGCCAAGCTGGCCGCGGACAGCACCAGGTACGGCAAGGCTTGAGTGAACATCGGTGAAGAATCCCTCGGGGTTCTCCTCAATCTGGCTGACCTTGAAGCCTGAGCCGGTGTCGACGCCGGTAGCGTTGACGCCGGTAACGAAGGGGCCGGTCAAGCAGCCGACGCTGCGGCGGACGTTTTGGTATCCCTCGACGGCGACCGGGTTAGGGAAGGCGATGCTGGTGAGACTGGGTTAGTAGTCTGATTCAATCAAGCTATTTTTACATGAGCTTACCGAGGGGGGCCAGCCTTGCCCTTCTCTGCCTGGTGGATGTGCGTTGCCGTGCGGGCAGGGGACTGGTACTCGCCCTGGAAGTTGACCAGGGTGATGTTGTAGCAGATGACATTCTCCTTGGAGTTGATGCCGTAGTTGAAGTAGCCGATGGCTCCGGCCAGTCCACCGGTGAAGGTGTTGTTGTTATCGACGACCTGGTCAGGTGTAGCGATCACGTCGTAAGTCGAGGTGAAGTGAAAGGGGCCGGAAGAGCCCCAGCTGCCCTTGCCTCCCTTCTTGGTCCAGCCGACAGCGTGCTTGATCTCCTCGACAATGGGAGCGGCGGAGGCAGCAGTAGCCAAAGCCAGGGGGATGATAGCGAACTTCATTGTGATGGTATGGGAGATAGTGAGTGACTGGGGACGAATGTACAGTTAGGGTTGATAGATACTGGAAGAGGTGGATGGAGATGAAATGATGTGATACAGATCGGAACTTGATGACAAGGAGGGAGCTTTCATCTCTGTATATGTAGTAAACCTCGATATCTAGCTACGAGCTACACCTCAGGTGCATCTTCGGCAAGTACGGTCATTTCCCCTCAATTCCACAGCGCCTCTACACTCACTTGCATCATTGCTACGGCCTGGTGATGTGTTCGCTGAGCCAAGAACCGGAGGAACGATCAAGCGCTGTACGCCGGCGCCATTACCGCGGTCTGGGCTGTCGTGATGAATGGGCCAAGGGAATTGAGATTGCGGTGTTTGCCTCCCGTTCTCCCGTAGTCGCCGCGGCGCAGCAAATCGTCGAAGAGTTAGGAGCGTCTTGGCACATTTTCCTAATCCGGGGAACATCGAATACCAGAAGCACGGTTATGACGCCGCCGATCACTTGTGACTCGGCAGCGGAAGCGCGACTTGCCGTCCACAAGTCAACCAAGTGGGAGAGTTTGTGTCTTGTTTAGGTTTGTCCGGTAGCGTCAATATTTCGAGGCAAGCTCCTTGGCGGTTGCTTGGCCCTCTCCCCCAAATATGCTCACCGCGACGCGCCGGATCGTTTGCCAATGCAGCCCAACAGAGAATCTGACGTGGGAAACCCTTGGCTTTTGCGGCTTGCTACTACGGACATTTGAGAATCAATACTCCGCTGGCAGTTTTGACGATCTTTCCATCCCACCCGCGCCAGAACACAGCCCGTTTTGGGCGCTCTTTCAGGAATCAATTGCTGGGCATCTTCCGGAAAGCCTCACATCCGACGGAATATCGTCTAAAGCTAAGTAAGATGCTTTTTGTGCTTTTTTCTTCTTCTCCCTCCAAGTTCAAGTCAGCCCTTTTTTTCGCTCGGCATTTGCAAGAATGACACCGGCGCTGTTGTTGGATCAGCAATGGTCTTGGCGATGAGGCAGAGCCAATAAAGTGAGACTTGTCTGACATCGCTGGGAGCACGTTATTTCTGTGGTATGAAATCGCATGTTTCTTGCCCTTCAACTAGACTCGACAGTAACTGTGTTCCATCGCAAACGTCGTGATAAAACAAGTTCTTGAAACTCGACTGACTATTTTGTAGTGATTTTCGGTGACTCAGGTACAGATCCCCCCGAGCTCCACGCAGATGTTAGGGAAGTAGTCAAAGAACAAGCAGCTGGAAACTATCTGCATTGGATGTTTACGTCCAGCAAACACATCAAGCCACGCAATTACGATTATGCGGAAGCTCATGCGCGCTCGGCCTTCGTCATATGCACGAATTGGAAGATCGGCAACGTTATCGACAGAAAACAGCCACCTCGCCCGAGAAGAGACCGGAGAGACTCGAGGCTATTGGCTTTCACCAACTCAGCTCCTGCATTGACATACGTACAATTGTCAATGTGGTCAAAATCTTGCTCTGTTGAGGTCATACAAGGAGAGGTAGTCCGTTCTGCTTCATGGGTTAGGCCCTCGGCAGCTAGCTGGTCAACAGGTGGCGCCTTGGAAAGCATCTCAAACATGCAAGATCGACAAGAAATATAGTGGTTGGGTTGGCATCGCTACGGTTCTAGGATCTATGCGCTTGTCTGCATCTTAGGCTACGACTTGAGGAATCCAAGATACTAGTCGCATGCGGTGATGTCGTTGATCAGCTTTATCAAGCTCTTCTCTTGGACAGTCGTTAGATGTGAGTTTTCATGGCTCGGGCCACAATCTCGACCACAGAGTCTGACCTACGACGAAAAATGCAGAACAATCGTACAGGATGAACCAGTCTTCATCGCTGCAGTCTCAGTTGGAATGCACTTAATTCCGAACGGTTGGGTCGATTTCGAGGGTACATCAGCTGAGCAGACAGTTGCTCGGTTTCGCTGTGCCTACAATAAGTCATCCTTGGGTGGTAGTAGGGATATCGTTGCCAAGATTTGGTTGCTGATGACAGCCATCAATTGGCTGCTGAAGAGACACAACTCACATGTGTGAGAAACCGAGATCACTGCTAGTAAGTATGGGTTCTTATTCGTGCTTCCTAGCCTACTACCTCTGGCTCGTTGCATATCTTCCTGGGCAAGAGCACAATCTCTTCTGCAGAACAGCATGAAGCTTTAAATTCCGAGGAGGGCTACGCCTAGGGCTGCTCCTAATAAAGGGGTTTGAATCCCCTGGAGTCCTGCTTTCAAGTGAGAAGTATCACCAGAGCGCCTACTTGCGCATGACAATCACATCGACGAAGGTTCGTTCGCCCCTTTTCTGGCTTTTGGCTACTCGGTCGGACCATCAGTTGCAAGGAAACATCAGCGGAAGTTTCGGACCCTGAAGGCCGCCAGTAAACAAGCTTTTCAAAAGGGGCTGATGACGAGCTGAAATACAGGGGATATCCAGGGCTTTCAGATGAGTTGCTAAGGCTTGACAAGTTGCAATAGTTGAACCTCCACATTAAAGATCTTCAGGGATGGGGAAAAGACTCGTGAACTCGCCGATTGTATGGGGTAATCATGATTCGTTTTATTAACATCATGCTCAAAGTGCCCAGTGAAACTCCGCGGAGTTGAAGCACGAGCCACATTCATAAACTCTACGATATTGAAAGTCTTCCCAGAATGCTAGAAACCAGCACGAATAGCCCGCGATGGGTTCGTAGCTTTCATCTAGCGTGCCGTTCATCCGATGTCCGAGCGAGTCACAGGGAATCTCAGCTCCACGGGTTCCGGGCAAGTCTTGCGGACTCTAGACCCCGCTTCAAGATATAAAGACTGTTTGCCAAGCCCTTATGTCGAGATATTCCCTCTGCAATCAGCATTCCTATCTCATCACTTCAAATACAAATCTCCGAAAGATGTTTCCTTCACTATACTCTACGCTTTTGGCATTCGCGGGCATTGCTGCTGCTGCCTCACTCGAACCCACCGCGACTCAAAGCGAATGCACGACAACAATAACGGTTCTCGATCCTGGCTTCACTGGCGATTACCAGCCGACGAGCACTATCACAATCTACAACCAGACAGTCACAATTGGAAAGCCTACAGACTGCCACGGCTGCAACCACGTCACAACCACTGTGGAGCCGGCGCCTTGGTGGGGTGGGATCGGCCCGGAGATCCAGAAGGTTATCTACGTCCACGCAACGACACCAACTACGATCACGTCACCCGTCTGTGCGACATCAACACCGTCCTCTACGAGTGCCCCATAGCCCTAGAAGTAGTATATGAGCAGGTTCTAGAAAAGGAGTTTCCACGAGATTGTATTTTTGAAGTCAGAGTATTGGGTTCTGGGTCGGTCACCGGTTCAGACTTAGGAGGATCAAAAGTTCAACAAGGAAGCAATTGCCTGTGTCCGAATTCCAATGTTCTACATAGCCTATTCACGGTTGCAACCTAGTAGGCTAACGATACCACCGAGTGACTCGAGCTTTCAGAAGAGCTCGGATGAAAGAACGCGGAGACTCAAGAAGGAAGAAGACAAAAATCAGAACTAGGGCTATTCAATCAACTGCACTCTTCATATTAATGGATGACGTTGGGCCAAGTACACTTCTTGAAGTTATGTTGCCACACAATGATTCTAATTCTCAGGCAGCGCCATGATCTTCTCAGATCCCACTTTCATCAGTCTCATCCTTCTGAGGTCTCGTGATTTCGATAGAGTACACGTTTACTTTGAACCTAGCATCCTCACTCCAATCGCCATACTGCAGGTAAACCTCCTCATCACTTACTTGAAAAGTCCTTTTAAGTGGACTTGACAAGCCTAAGCCTAGGCTCCGAGAAGGATAGTGATGTTTCACTAGATCTTGTCTGCTGATGTTTTCGTAGAAGAAACCGCCTGGCGTTCCTGTTCCTGTGAAGGAGTCACGCAACTCCCAGACGCCTGGACCTCGGTCATCGTCATCCGAGATGCGCACAATGTCTTCGTAGGCCTCAGTTGGAATGTTGGGGATCTTGTCTTTGGGATAACCGTGGGCTATTAGCAAAGCATCGCCGATCCGGATGCGGTCATGACGACTGAGATACTTTTCCTTTTCGTCCCATCGTTTCCTTGACTCCTTCTCTCTGGCAAAGCGCGCTAACTCCTCTTGACTCGGCGCGCTTGGACTGATAAGTCCAGTCATATCTGTCTCGATTTTGTCAACGCGAGATATCGAGAGTCGCCTGACTGGCGGCTTTTCAGGCCATTGTCCGTGATCATTTTCCATGTAGTATGTGTACACCGCGTACGGGCCCGGTGGAAGCCACTCGCGTGGGATATCGCGTCGGATAGGCCTGGGACCAGTAATCTGCTGGCTAGCTTCTTCTTCGTCCTCGGAAGCTTCCCCCATCTCCGTAGCAAGGATCGAGGGTTTTTTCTGGGGCGAGTCTTCCCTCGGCATTGCGAGACGCCAGTCAGGTCTCACCACTGCCAGCCGCCCATAGCCAACTCGATGCTCTGCCGTAGTGTTTTGCCCGGCACCAAAGTCCCCGTCAGCCCTGTAGATTCTTGTGGCACTTATGTAAGCTGCACCGTTTTCTCTGTTGATTGCCGCATTTTGCTTTTCCCTCTCGACCTTGTCAGTAAGGTTCGGAATCCACTTCGTCTCTCCATGCAGACGGTCGATGTAGATGGGGCGCCCGTCATGGGCCATTTTTCTGAAGATCACCCGAGCATCGAAAGAAGGGAAGTTTATCGATCTTTCCCCCAAGTAACTGTCGGCATCTATGGGGCTTCCAGCTGTAATTTGAGGTGAAAATGTGCCATATTGGAAGGTTCGCTTTTCGTATGAAAGTGACCACGTTGTGAAGCCCTCGGGGGCTGCTTCCTTGTAGCAGTCCATGCATATGTTTCTGGTGTCCAACCGGCTCATGGGAGGCCGAAATGGTCCTGTCTCAGGAGCGTTTATCTCTCGCTCAAACATTGGGTGTTCAGGCACGAGGCTATATTCCCGTGCTTCCTGTACAGCCATCTCTGTGAACAAACTCAAAAATCTCGGTAGCTTGGGGTCATCCCCTGCCTTCGGGCGACTGGAAAGATATTTGCACTTCCCGGTGCTGTCGACAAGACAAATGAGGTACTCGGCAGTACAGGGTATGGGGCCTGCTGGGCCAGTCGGCCACATGTTGCGATCGTTCGGTGACATGATGTCGTACTCAAAAGTGCGGCGGAGGCACTACACGAGCCTTAGAAACAAGTTCGCAGACATGTCGTACTCGGTAGGAAATGAAATGTATGGGAACCCTCGCCCATACGCACTGCGGCGGCGGGAGGCAAACTTGAAATAGGATGACGGTGTTCCAAGAACACCCGACCTGGAGGGGCGAGGATGGTGACTGGCCGAATTTTGGCAGGGAGTCATATGTAACGTATAGGAGACAGAGCCAACGGCGTTCCCAAAATTGGCACTGTACTGCTGCAAAGCCAGCTGCATTCAAAGTCGCCTATCTTGGCATCAGTTTCTTCGAATACAGTGACCACACTGTTTCGTACCTATCAGCATCTTGCAATAGTACGGGATCAGAGGGAAAAGGAGATATTGGGTTTGGCTACTTGACCGGAGTGAAACCGGGTGAAACCTATTCAATAATCAATCAATTCTACATCACGAAGTTTAGAGGTTCGTTTGACTCGCTCACAGTACATGATCATCTCCTAATAGTTGATTAGCTTCTGAGTTTGAGACTGCGCCCCTCTGCAGGCCAACTCCTAGACTCCGCCTCAGGCTGATTCCCAACAGCTGCGCATGTATGCAAACCAGATGATAGGTCTACAAACGTCGAGGTCCTGGGTTGTCTTGCCTTTGCCGCTGTTAATGCTCGGTCTTCGCCTTGACAAACCACCGGTTCATATTGCCCGTGCCGCCCTGCACTTTTCCTGATTTATTTCTGAATGTGCCATTGAGCACAGCCTGTCTTCAGACCGCATGTAAATGCAAGTGTCTATGCAAAGGTCGGTACGGTCATGCGTGGGACCGATACCACAACCTGCACAGCTACCCAAGGAAGAGACGGTAGAAGCCCAACTCACTAGGCGTACCACCTGTCTCGCGGAAGCCGCCTCGTGGACCCATGATGCTCGGGTCAGAAGCCGTATTGTACATAATTGATGCTAGTTAAAGCCTGACTTTGTCACCGTAGACACGAAACCAACAATACCAATGCAACATTGACAAACTCTATCGTCTGTAGGCTCATCAGCGTACAAGCACAGAAGTTGACAATTTTGAGCAGCGCTGCCTAGTAACATGATCTTATTTGTCAAGTCACGAGACGAGTGAACCCAATCAGCAAAGAACACTAATCCGGATCGACAACTTTGAATATGAATCTGGCTATCGAGCTACCAAATTTGCCTCCTTGGGCGCAGCAACTTGTCGGGATCCTTCCTCTTACGGCCCTCATAGAATTCATCGAGGAAGCCGCCAAGCTCCATGTATTTGAGCTATCAGGGCTTACGCCCGCATGGTGTTGGCCAATATCGCCAAAGGGCGCTCGCCTTCTACTCTCCACAGATGATACCACAAACGCATGCTGTCTCGATCGACCAGGTGCAGTGCCTACACTCCACTGCGTGGACACAAAGTTTGGAGATCACTACCCTAGTGCAGCAGCCGCAACAACGAGGCTATTCTTAAGGAGTTAAAAAGTCGACGTCAAGGTTGAAAATAGCTTTGTGGCCCTTGGAGATCGAACTCGGCAGCAAAAGCTTTACGTGTATGTTGTGGAAGATGAAACGTCCGATGGTCCGTACGGCCCGATCCGTCGTCTCATCAACATAGTATGGGGCCCAGTCTCTTTACATTATGCTTTGGTCAGCTTGTTTGGGTGGATCTTATGGGCAGCGGGTATTATCTGTTCGCTACTTTCGGGCACATTTTATGGGATAATATACTTGCTTCTCATGCCGGTATCAGGACACTTCATCGGCCGACTGTTTGGAACCGCGCCTCGCAGCCTTAAACCTGGCAGACACAACGGAAACATATCGAAGAGGCTCATTGTGTCTGCCAATAGTCTCAATGGTCAAGACTGGAACACTTTCATTGGATCGAGAAACTCTGTCAATGCTCTTTTGAATAGGCCACTTCAGCGTAAGGTATTCCCCAGACGGCCAAACCTCTTTCGCTGGATGCTTCGATTCACAGTCATGGCCCAATGGTCTATAATTATCATCGCATCTACACTCAAAGGCTGGGATGCCGCCGTCGTCACGTTTTGGACTGCATTTTGCTCACTATCAGTGACGTACCTCTACTCATCCGAGGATGCGGCCTCAGACTGGCTCAAACATCAGTGCCGAGTGAAGTTGAAGTGCGTTCGGGCGTATCTGGGAACAAGGAGGTCCTTGTTGGGAGCGCTTGTGCATCTCAATCCAGACTAAGAGTCTACCGACTGGATGAATCCTATACAGGCGAGAAGCAGCTTACGTGAAAAATGGGAGAGATCTCTCCTCCCGTATATCCGCTCAGGTAGTGTCCGCCTGGAAGACGAGAAAGAATATTGGGTGACATTCATCAAGGAGGGAGCGGAGGTGGGAAAGAATATTGCTGATGCAATTGCAAAGTTGCAGGAGCATCCTTTGTCACGAGAGAAGTGCTGATGACAACATAATGGTTCATATTTGACACAAAAACTTTACAGCGAGATCCTCAAGCAACTGTATAGCTTGGCGATGATAACCGGAACTTGAAACAAGAATGAATTTTCTGTACTGTAGTAAGAGGGTATCTAATAAGAGGCAGTCTAGATAGGCTGCATTAGGGATAGTAATGTCAAGAAATTCGATGACTTCGGGAAACCTGACTGAACCACCGACTGGCTTTTTCCTGCTCATCGCACAGCTCATGCGTGTGAAAGCTTTCTATGCTCTCGCTTTCATGGCCAATATCATGTACCATTCCCTTCACCAGAAGGGTCATCGCAAATGTTTCATTCCCTTTGCATCCATCCTCTGCCCCATCCCTGTTGCACTGTCTCATTCTGCGTTGTTGGAACATTGGCCACTCCTGTAACACTACCATCGGCGCTCTGCGAGACATCTGCTTCTGGTATTGTAGATATGCCTAGTCCTGACGATCGCATCGTACTCGAGTCTGGTGAAACTGGCGAGACCACCGAGTAGAGCGTATTTCGAGTACCCGTATCAGTAACCGGAGAGACATATGCTGGGGGAGGCGAATTCGCCGTGGCGGTTGGGTCGTAATCGTCCGCCGGCAGTTCACTCAGCTGCGTTGGGGGATCAGGGTCCAGCTCCGCAACATGTCGATGGACGCCGGTGGCACCGCTGGCCGCAACGGCTGCTGCTGGGTCGAGCTCGGATATCGGTCGTGGATCGAGTTCGGACATTGGCCTCGACTCTCCGCTCAGTTCCGATTTGTATGCATACACCTCGCTTTGCTCTGGTCGTGACTTGGTACTGCCCAGAGCAGCGGCACCTAACGCTCCTCCAGCAGCTGCGGCTCCCATCTCCGGTCCAACGTTTGCATCCGATGACATTGCTGCGGCATCTGCTAACTTCTTTTGACGATATTTCATGAAGAACTTGTACCCGATGAACATCAGAAGAAGAACGGCAAGAATGATACCAATCGCAAGTCCAGCTTTAGCGCCATCATCCATACCGCTTCCACTGTCAGGTGTCGATGTAGTTGTCACAGTCGCCGTAGTGATGCCTCCAGACCCAGTGCTCGTGGTAGTAACCACGGTTGAAGATGATGTTGTTGATGTAGATGTAGCGGCAGTTGGAACGGCTCCAGTCACGTAACAATTCCGGATCTGATTAAAGATGGAACTATACTGCGTACAGCTGGCTTCAAGCTTGGTGATGTCGTCGAGATCGTCGCTGTACCAAGAAGACATTCGACTCCTGAATGAGGCATAGGTGACGGAGAGTTCTAAGCCTGAGAGTGTAGACGTATAATCGCAAGCCGTAGCTCCCCATGACATTGACGTTGTTGGCGCATTATCCAGGACGTCGGCCAGGTCCTCAGCGCATTCTGAATTTTGACGTCGGATCTGTTGTGAGCGAGCGTAGATGTCCGGCCGAGCGGATGCCGGTTCGGCAGCCGTAAGCAGGCCGGCCAAGAGACCGAGGGCGGAAGCGAGTTCGGAACGCATCGGGGCGGACGCTAGGAGTCTGATTATCAGATGGGTTTCCAAAATCAAGAGCCCATGCGTCCACGCGGTCTGGGGAAGTGCGGGACGGAGGGCATTTGTGTTTAGATCTAGACAAGAGAGATTCCGCCGTCGACGGATTGACCCAGAGACAACGTGATCTAGAAACGGGACCACGCGGCCATTGGAACCCCGGCAATCTGTCCAACGAATACACTACGTCAACAACACCCGTCACATTCCGTGATTTTCGCTGTCCCCTCCTGCAAAAGTCTGCACTATCGCAACTCCACCATCCATACTGCCTTGTAATCCACCGCCGGATGGGGACTGTCATCGCTCGGCCACTGCTAATTATATAGAGGTGCAGCTGCCAAGCATGAGCGGACCAACAGCGACGGTTCGTCCCAATGGGCCAAGAATGGTCCGGCCTGGGATCTCAGCCACGGTGATTGCGCTGAACAGGGCTGTGTTGTAGGTGATCAACAAGAAACCAAGACACCAAGTTACCCAACATGTGGGGAGACGTTGTTTCTCTCGGGTTCATCCAATTGGATCGGGATCGTCTTTTAGATGAAACAAGATGGGTTAATCCGCGTTCGCCCTACTACGTACTGCTTCTTGAGCGGACGAGCCTTTGGGATGTGAGCCGGCAGTGGAGTTCTTGGGGGAGATTTGATGTGGATGGTTTAGGTTGTATCCTGATTGGAGCTTCGCTACCAAGGTTTCTTTTGACTTTTTCTTGTGCACTTCGATTGCTCCGGTCGCTAGCTGGGTTGGCAGCTCTACCAGTACTGGGGCGGGGTTTCCAGCCGTAGTCGAGTAAGGTTACGAAGCTGATCCCCGTCATGGCAATAGCAACAAATCATTTTGGTCAGTTTACGCGACCTTAGTGAATCATAGGCTTGATCAGATGAAGAGCAGATTCTGTCTGGAAGAGAAATTAAGAGACACGCCACCGTGACGTACCAGGGCTATGGGAAATGGGGTGACTGAGGCTGGGCCTAGGAAAAAGCATCCAGAAACATTCTTGGCGTTGAGGTCGTCGGACTGACCAAATGAGGGGCGGATCTGGATCAACGGGAAGACATAGGGAACTCCGAGAGCAATCGAATCTAATCGGCAAGATCAAAGCTCTTGTTGATGTTGTACAGTATTCACATTATCGTGTTTCTCTTCATTCTTTCTATGTCTAACACGCACTACTGGCACTGATGTCTTCTAGAATATCTCAGCGACCGGCAAATCGATCTCTCCCGGGCTTTGAGCGCTACTAACGACAGTTTAGCAGACCGCCGTGTTTCCTAACTATGTTCGGTACATTTGGGTCAGTGGCCCACCCTCCTGGCATGGTATCGCCCTGCTCATAGGGCACTAGAATGAATCCGCGACTCATGACCGGCAGACCAGGAACCTTATGAGGCGCCTTTTTGAGGGGTCAATCTCAACCCCGAATCCCCAAAGAGAAGATTGACAGGGCACACAGGTGGGCCGTCAAGGGGCAGAGCTGTCCGCTCATGTCCGCTAAAGTGGTGGATCAAACCTAGCACAGGGGAAAGGCAATTAAGCTCAATTTAACCTCGTCGTGTCCGTGGAACGAAAACGAACAAGTGTCTTGTGACAAGTGATGGTGAGATAATAAGAGATCTAAATGGTATCAAATGCTGGTCCAAGGAAAATTGACAAAAAAAATAAAGAAGAGATCGGCAGACTCATCAAAGCCGTCTTGATATCTCGCCGGCGCATCCGTGACCGCCTCTCGAGCTGTCAACCCCGGCCGGAGTGCCGACAAGGTGGTCTCAGCCACGCACACAACTCCCGCGTCCTGCTCTCCAAGCTCCTCGGCGCGCACACCAGTGCAGCCAAGCTCAAGCCCCTCCCTACAGATTCCCCATCGTGAACCTTGTAGTCTTTTCACTCGTTGATACGATGCTGCCAAACTTCTTGCTCAGCCCTTGCGCTGTAGGTGCTCGCGCCCAGAATGGCTCTCATCTGGTCGACGCCCAGAAACATGACCTGACGCGCGACGAACCAGCGGATGCCCTCATGGCAGGGCGGACTCGTCAAGCTGCCACGGTAGGTCCAGAACTCGTTGAACTGCAGCACGCTGTTCAACGCCGGCATGTGGTCAATCTCGATCTCCTGCTGGACGCCGACGTCGTTGAAGCCGATCATGGGCGGCAGCTGGTTGAAGAAGGTGTTGTTGGCGTTGCCAGGGTCCAACCGGATCGCTAGCACGGCCTTCTCGTGGCCCTCCTCATCCACGTGGACGAGGTGCAGCTCCGCCTTGGACCTGTCACCGTTAACCGAGTGGTCGGCTGGCGAGTGAATGTGCCAGCCCTTGAGGTAGAGCTTCATGTCGTCGTAGGTGAAGGACGGATTGCCGGTGTAGACGCCCTCCGGGTGTGTGACGGTGAAGGCGGGGCCGTAGCCCCAGTTGTAAAAGTTGCCCGCCGTGTTGTTGGGGTAGTTGAACCGGAGGATGTGGTTCAGCGCCAGTCCGTTGTTGAGGCTGAGCGCAATGGGCGATTGCTGCGTACCGGTCTGGCACAAGGTGTAGTCTGAGTGCCGGCGTCAGTACATATACTCCCAGTCCAAACCATCGAGGACGATCATTTGGCGCGAATGCAACTTTAACTCACTTGGATTGAGGCGGCCCCAATTGAACGAGGCCTCATAGGCCCAGTCCGAAGCCGGCAACGGAGCCATCTCTGCACGCTTCCTGTCTGCCATGGCATAGTGGTTCTGGTGTCCCGCACATGCGAGGACATCAGACGCCATGAGCAGCGCGCCAAGGAATACTGTCGTGATCATTATGATAGCGGGATCTGAAGAAACTAGCTGCGATTTGCGATAGACCTCCGATCGTAAATCATTTACCGTGAGGGCCTCGTCAAGCTTTATACTCTATTACACGGCAACGAACTGCGGGGCGAAGCACGGAAATCCTCCTGGTCGGCCTGTATAACCTTATGGAAGGGGGATCATTTCCGCCTCCCGTATGCAGTGTAGCCGGCCTCGAGAAATCCTCCGAAGAGGGAAGGACGAGAACCTCGAGATGCATGACTGGTAGAACATTGTAGCCGCCGGAGCCAAGACCTGCTAAGCAAAAGTAAAGGTAAGGGAGCACTGCTTTATCGTCAGATTCTGAACCCTTGATGCCGCGTTTTCCATGATGCTTGGCGTGCAGGACACTCTCTGGGCGCGCCGTATTAGAGATGCGCCGGAAATGATGGGCAGAATCAACGCATGAACCCGAGTACAGGGTAAACTCTGCATCGTTATACCGCTGGCTTTGCGTGAACTCCTTCTAAAGGTACTGCTATTATCGCTGTTTTGTCCGTAAATTGCCCGTATTGTTAGCCTTTCTTTATCAATCATATCCCGCAAGCACGGGGCAGAGATGGGACGGTGGCGTAAAATTACAGGATGCGTTAGTTCTAATGGACAGGACATCCTGGGCACGGCTGGGCACGGCTGGGTGAGATACGCCCTACCGGTGGCTAAGTCCTTCCTTTCTACAGCTTTTTTACACTTGGCGGCGAGGCCGTTGTGTACCTTCGTGTGGCTTGGCTGACGCCTCATCGAACGTGTTTGTGTTTCTACCAAGACTCCGAGGCGGGGAACCTAACCGATTTGCCCTCAATTCCTTGGTCGAGCCCTGGATCACGGCATCTGGAATGGCGCTTGGTCCAAGATTCGTCCGTACTCACGGTTTGATTCTCACCCTCGACTACCTTGGCCCTAGGCAGAGACAGTACCAGTGAACAGAGCAAAAGGCGTTTGGTCCGAGCACGTGGTTAGAATGCCGATGCGGCTTCCTCCAGCGACACAAAGTCTAGACTCGGACAAGACTTAGACCGCTTATGTGAGATCTCATCCGGTCGTGAATGGAGGCTGGTTAATATCTGATCGTGAATTAATTCGTGGAAATCGTGAGTGCCAAGAACTACTGCAAGAGTGTGGGCAGCCATGCAAGACATGAGCAATCTGAGACTGGCGCTAGTTTTCAGGAGGGGCAAGCCGGAGGGAGGCTCAACATCGCTTTCAACTTCCTGCCCCCGATTGCTGAGGAAATTTTTTTGGATGACTCTCTGTTGATACGTTATTTCTTCACATGTCGACGACAATGAATCGCCGTGGTCATGTTTGCTCTGGCCGTGAAATGGGTACAAGCCATCTTGAGCGGGTGTAGCTTCACACAGTTCAACCGACAGAGAGTCCTAGTTTGGGAGCAAGGATGAATAGGGACAATAAGGATAGTCGTCGGAGTAGACTGAGCTACTCTCAACATCTAAAAGACTTTATTGTGCAAATGAAGTATTTCACGGCTAATTGACACACACGAGATCAAATGATTTGCCAGCGATGGAAAGAATGCTGTGATAGAGCCTAGTTCATAGGATTATCGGTTTCTCAAAACACCTCAAGACAAGCATCGCAAAGTCATTATGAGGCCACTCGGCAGACTCCCCAATTGAAACTGTAGTTAGGATAGTCAGACTTTGGAATCCCGGCATATGATCGTGATGTACACTAACATGTAGGCTGCGTCTGACTTACTTGGACAGTAGGACTATTAGAACCGACAGAATTGCCATAGTCTCTCGTAAAGGAGATTCATCCACAGTGGATCATGGGCAAGGAAAGAATGTTGTCAAGAACGGCTTTTGTGGAAGGTGACAGCCGTGAGACACCAGATACAGAGATAGGATACATACTAAGAAGAGTATGGATTTCTATGGGTTTCAGGCGAAAGATAAGCCTGTTAAGTAGTTGATATGAATAAGGCAAAATTCAGAGGCAACGCGGTAGGACTGAGCAAGTTGCCTAAGCCAACATCCGTCAACATGGGACATGGCGCCGTGTCGAACCGCAACCTTGTAGGCCACATGGGCTAATGTTCAGTCGAAGCTTCGGTATAAAACTTCGGGGCAAGACGATATTGAATTCTTTCGCTATCAAGGTGCTAGCCAATGGATTTTCCACACTTTCTTAATCCATCGAATTGCACATTCATCTTTCCCGTTTACATCAACATTACCCACCACGGAATATCAATACAGGGTGAGTACATACAAATCTTCGTACAATACTTGGCTCTACCTCGAGTATGCGGTGCAAGAAATGTAGATGTGGCCTGAGGAAGAGAAGCTAACAAGAAGCAGATCAGCCATACCAGGAAAATATTCATGTCACAGCGGCCAAAAGAGACTTTCGTTGAGGAAGCAAGATGGACTCACGCTGGGCTCTCACAGAAGAATGGTCCAAAGAGCAGGGCAACTTCACCATTTGGGACCAGGCATACGATGACGCTGAAGCCCAATTCATCTACATCACACCAACTACCGAAAACGACGCAAATCCCGAGAAAGACACTACGATCTCTCCCTTGGGACGCCGACAAGAGCTCGAGCCAGGCGTATCGCCAGAACAAGCAGACTTCGACGATGTCAAAAGACCTTACAGGTGCGATGAGTCGAATCTCGCACCGGTCGAAGTATGCAAGATCCTCCTATGGGAAGTTCAGCCTGCTCTGGCACGGCACACGACAAAGAAGGAGCCGCGTCGGTACTGTCTTGACCACGAGAAAGGCAAGTGCTGTATCGGCCACCGAATAGGCCCTGCGCAGAGGGTAAATATCAGACAAGGAACATTCCCACGACTGGGCGAGGCCTTGACGAAGCTTATCTACTTCTGTACGAATACGAATGGGATGTATGGGATGACCTCTGGCGAATGTAGGGTGACAGTATATGGTGTCGATGGTACTGCATGGGTTGATAATGGCTTTATCCCCGACCCAGTGAAAGTGAAGGATACCTAGTTGAGGATTTTATTCTTCGTTTCACTGTGACCCAGTTGAGGTATTAGGAGTTTGGAAGGGGGCGAGTGCGTTTTGGTGAGGATGTAGTTCTGCGATTGGCACATTAATCGACCTCGTATCTCCTTCATCAACAATGAAGTCAAGAACAGAAGACGAGGGCCAGATGGACCAATGCATCACTCCCCACGCTGGAAACAAAATAGATCCATTGGAATACTCAGTCAATTATAATCAATCATCACAAAGAACTCAGCATCCCCGTCCCATCATGACACCCAATGTACTCAAAGAACTGCTGCTCAGGTTCCAGAACCAGAACCTCATGGAATAATGCCAAGGACATCTGGTCCTCCAATCTCTTGGCATACTTCGCGAACTCGGCGAAGATGGCCAGGTGCGTTCTGTGCTCTTTACTCCAGCGCTCCAGCGAGGCGAGATTGTCAAAGTATGCCAGCCCGAAAGTTCGATCGTGCCCGCCCTTGGCCGTCACTGGGTCGACAATCTCCATGAAGCGGCAGCTGAAGCAGCCGGCCTCGTCGCCGTGGTCGCGAAGGTATTCCATCCCTCTGACCAGCGGCGGCTGCATAGCGTCGAGGTAGATCTGTCGCTCTTCGGGGAGCGATGAGGACCAGTCTTGTCCGGACCGGATGACGGTGAGGTTCTTCTTTCCTTGTACGCGGACCCTCTCCGGTAGGTGGGGTTTGCCGTTTTGTGACGTTGATCCGTTGGTCGTCTGCTTCCTTGCTTCTTCCGGGTCTCCGAGAAGTTCATCTGTCTGGGATACGGGCAGGCGATCTCGCATGCTCCCCCAGTAGACATGCTCCTTGATGGGGCCGCTAAGGCTGTCTCTCATGTGTGCTGCACCCTCCGGTACAGCGTTCGAAAACACAGTCTCAAACCGATCGGCCGTCGGGAGAAACACCTCCAAGAACCACCCATGCCGTGGCTCGTCCACGGGCCTCGCCTCGCTCCACCATGTTCGGAAACCGCTCTCGGTAGACCACTCCTCGTACGCGGTCTTGCTCGGCCAGTACGCAAACACCGCAACGTTATAGAAACCCCGATTATCTACCACGGCTGCGGCTTCGTGGAAGGCGGGGCGCGAGGCCGGTGCGACTCGATCGGAGGTCGTGAAGGAGGCTATCGTTTTCAGTGCGCCGCCGTCGTGGAGGTCTGCGGATGCGTACTGAGCGCCGATGATGGCCATGACTATGTCTTTAATGGTCTTGGGGAAGCGGGAACTGTACAGCTCGAAAGGTGGTACGAAGCCTGGTGGCGCCTTTGCGGGAACGGTGCGCTCTTTTCGGAGCCATTCTGGAATTGCGGATTCGAGTTCCATGACTGTGACTGGATGTTTGCTGAAGGATTGAGATAATAGTGTGGTAGCGGGATTCAGTCAATGGTACAGCGATTCCCTTTTCGAAAGAGCTTTTCAATACACTGGGTTACGTCTGGAGGATATAGACGACGTTCGTCCTATAATCATTGCGGACTTGAATATTCCGCAATTTCATCTTGTCGGACTGATTTCCAAACCACTTGTCAAGCTATTCTAGAAACGATTCAAACGAAGTTGTGGTGTGAACACCATAAGTGAGCATATCAGATAATGGGAACGTAATTGAGACGGAACAGACGGGCAGTGAGGTCATAGAATCCAGGGATCCGACGAGGAGAAGTGAAACCTACGCGTTTACAAAGATAGTTCGGGCGCATTACTCCCAATTCCAACCAACGGGATAATCGATAATACCAAGCTAATCATGGATGCACTAGATAGGATAGTGCTCAACCGGTGAAGCTAACCCCACCGACCACGCGGATCGCGTGCATTACTCTTGTCTGCAGGCTTGAACCCCTCTCCCTCACCGAATTACCCCGGATTTCATTGATAACGCGCTAGTGGCACAGCTCGGGAAGTGACACGACATCAGACGGAGGGACCAACGATGCGGATAGGGTATTGCTTAACCGTTGGGAAAATCTGGGGAATATGTAACTTGTAGGAGATAGAAGGGCGGCTGGGTCGGGTTAGTTTGTGATGTTCCTTTGGCAGTAAACAGACGATCTCCAAATGTGTTGGATAGGATAGTGCTGAGCCGCTCGCGATGCGGCACAGGAGAACCCCTCATCTAGACATGTTTGTTGGAGCAGGCGGAAAAGAATAGCCTCGCTTTTGAGCTACAAAAGAGAGAGAATCTGCCCGTGGATGAAGTCGAGTTCAGATGAATATCATCCAGCAATTCAACAGTCTCTCTCATTTCACCTCATAAACCCTCAATACCCAACCACTCTTACCTTAAAATCCACTCCGGATATCTCATAATAGAAATGGCTCCCAAGCTCAAGATCGCGGCCATTCAAGCCGAGCCCGCCTGGAACGACCTCGAGGGCGGTGTTACCAAGTCCATCGCTCTCATCGAGGAGGCTGCCAGCAAGGGCGCCAATGTCGTCGGCTTCCCTGAGGTCTTCATTCCTGGATACCCATGGTGAGTGAGAACGATACAAACAAATATCCTCCCCAACCTCCAATTCCATGACAGATCCCTCCATTTTCCTACCGCGTCAATGGTTTGGCTAATTTCTTACCGTCGAAAGGAGCATCTGGGCCAAGTCCCCCACCGATAATGCCGCCTTCATGGACGAGTACTTCCGCAACTCGCTCGTCAAGGACTCTGACGAGATGAAGCGCATCTGCGCCGCCGTCAAGGAGGCCGGTGTGTTTGTCGTTCTCGGCTACAGCGAGAGGTTCAAGAACACCTTGTACATTGCCCAGGTAAGACACTTGTCTCTTTTCTCTTCCCCCTCTTTTACTGTCTCATGAGTCTGTTTTCTCACACACCAAAACAGTCCTTCATCGATGAGAACGGCGTCATCGTGCACCACCGACGCAAGATCAAGCCGACCCACGTCGAGCGCGCCTACTGGGGCGACGGCCAAGGCGAGTCCCTGCAGACCGTCGCGCCTAGCACGCTCCACCCCTCGGTCAAGATCGGTGGCCTCAACTGCTGGGAGCACACGCAGACGCTCCTGCGCTACTACGAGTACGAGCAGGACGTCGACCTGCACGTCTCCAGCTGGCCCGTCCTCTGGCCTCACCCGACCGACAAGGACGGCGTCAGGCAGGCCGACTGGCCTCACCACATCACGGACGAGATGAGCATGCGCTTCTCGCAGGTGGTGGCGCTCGAGGGCGCCTGCTTCGTCATGGTTTGCACGCAGGTCGTCAGCGAGGAGTCCAAGAAGCGATGCCGGATCGACGAGTTTGGGTACGCGACAAACTCTGTTGGCGCGGGCGGCGGCTTCAGCATGATTTACTCGCCCTTTGGCGAGGAGCTGGTGAAGCGCCCGCCGCCTGGGGAGGAGTGCATCTTGTATGCTGATGTCGACCTCGCGGAGAAGGCCAAGGCGAAGCAGAACCTCGATATTGTCGGACACTACTGCCGTCCTGACCAGCTGAGTCTGCGGGTGAACAAGTACCCTGCGCGTCCCGTTCACTATGCGGCCGACCCTTGAGAGGAGGATGTGAGGATGAATCAATGATGAGATCAGAGGCTGTTTCTAGTTAGTAGTAGTGATGGATGATTGAGAATTCCCAGGAAGCGATATATCCGTTGGCGAGTTTGTCGGATGAGTGTGTCTTTTTGTTGTTGTCAAGCAGAGAGTAGAGGAAGTTGAGCGGCATATAATTAGTTGTGATTTCGCTTAGTTAGTAATTATTTTCATTCTCTCTCAAATTGATTCCCCTCTTAATTACCTAGTACTACCTCAGCTCAGAGTCTCAGCTGAAGCTCCCCCCCTCCCCGTCCATTCCCCTTTGTGTTTTAGAGTTTGGTCTAGTAGAAGCAGACGGGTGGATTGGGCGGAGCTTTTTCGATAACTGAGCGTGCGTTGATTGGGGAAGTGCGGGGTTTTCCCTCTCCCTTTTTTCTTTTCTTTTCATAACTGAAGCGCGTCGTTGGCTCCCCTCCCCTCCTCCATGATCCATCCCATCGGTAGTTGAATAATATTGAAACTGCGGTCTCTACCACATCGTCGGGACCTGTCAGAAACACACATCCACACTGACTTGCTGGATGGAAAATGCCTCTTCTGTCAACCGAGTAAAATCTAGCCGACTGGGCCCATATTTACGGTTATTTGCTTTCCTTGCTCACATACAGAGAGTATCCCCCCCTTCAGAACATGCCCGCGTGTACAGACTATACGGGCTTTTGATACACACCTGAGCCATGTCGACCTCCCTTCCCCAACGGCAGCCCGAAGGCAAAAAGAGACAGCGGGTCTCCATCGCCTGCCTCGCGTGTCGGCAGAGACGCATGCGAGTAAGTCGTTTCCCCGTTCATAACCTACCTCCCAACACTTCCCTTTCGCCATTCTTCCTTGTAGTGACACAAGAAACCCCGCCAGTGCGATGGACAGCAGCCCATCTGTGGCTCTTGTACGAGGAGAGGCACCGAGTGTGAGTTCCAGCACGCGGACAATAAACGCCGGTAAGTCGTGAACCAAGAGCCTTCCCCTCTCTCTCCCTCCCTCGCCCTTCCCCTCTCCCCTTTCCAAAGGCCCCAAGCTCCAAGCTCCAACCCCCTTCCCCGGTCTTCCCGCGAGTCCCACAAAGATGTGGATCTCATCACGACCGGTTCGTGCTTGCTGCCGCTGACAGCCACGGCCGTATGTCACCTACCCAGACCACCCAGCAAGAAATACGTAGAATCCCTGCAAGCCCGGATCAGACATCTAGAAGCCCAAGTGGTCGCCCTAGGCTCCCAGCCGGCCTCCGGCGACCTCGCCGCCGAGACCACTGAGGACCACGACCCGCAAGACGACAGCGCCGGCGACGACGACGATGACGGAGGCGGTCCCCTCTCGGACCTCACCGGCCTCGTCGGCCGCCTCAACGTGACCGAGGATGGCCAGCTGCACTACTTCGGCTCCCAGTCCTCCTACAACCTCGTCCGCGAACAACCGCGCGACTCAGCCACGGGCCCGCGCGAGCCCTCCCTCAAGATGCAGCGTCAGGGCCTTCTCGCCGCCGCGCAGCTTGGTAAGATGGTCACCGTCCCGGATGAACTGCAAGCCCACCTCCTCGAGCTCTATTGGCGCTGGCAGAACCCGTGGAACTACGTTATCCACAAGAGCGCCTTTCTGCGGAGCTACCGCGGCGAGGATGACGGGACGTATTGTTCGCCGTTGTTGCTGTGTTCCATCTTTGCTATTGCGGCGCGGTATTCTGATCGTCCTGAGCTGCGGTCCGTGCCGGATGATCCTAGTACTGCTGGGGATGCGTTTGGCGAGCACGCCAAGATTCTGCTCTTGTATGAGAGTGAGGCGCCGACAATTACGACGGTGCAGGCTGCCTGTCTTCTCGCGCTGAGGATCATGTCGGATGGCAAGGAGGCTTTGGGGTGGCTATACTCTGGTATGTTATATTGTTCCATTTTGAGATTTGTAAAGTTGACCTGCTAATGAATATAAGGAAACGCAACAAGAATGGCACATAACCTCGGGCTTCATCTTGATTGTTCCAAATGGGCCAATGCCGGTTTGCTCACCGAAGAAGAGGCCGAAGCGCGGAAAGTGACTTGGTGGGGATGTTATGTCGTCGATAAGTGAGCAGTCTGCTTTTGTTTTCGCTTCGCTTCTTCCTTTTCTCACTTACGATGTTCATCACATCTCATATGAGACTGTGACAGAGCAGCTAGCTGACATATCCCAAGGCTCTTTTCAACTGGGCTGGGCCGGCCAAGCAGCACGCCAAAGTCCACCATCTCTTGCCCAAAACCTAGCATCGATAGCAACGAAGAGTATACTCCATGGCTACCGACGTCAGACACGCTGGGCTCCGAAAAGTCTCTTGGGGTCCATTCACACATCTCATCAACAGCTTGTCATGTTTCAGAGACGTTTACCATTGCTTGCGAATCAATGGACTTAATGTATGTCGGTCCCAGCCTCACACCTACTCTGCTTTGCGAACTCTTCTCACGCATTGTCTATTTCAGATACGCCGCCAACAGCAAACTCTCGACACGAGAAATTGAGGACGTCGTCAGCAAAACTGACGTGCAGTTGCGGACGCACTACAGAGAGCTGCCGAGCTACCTTCGCTTGCCGGCCTCGCCCAAGGTTCCAATGCTTCCTCACGTTTGCCTCTTCCAGTACGTTCTGTGATAGCATTGCGATGCATCCCTTCTCTCAGAAGAAGTAAGCGAGCAGGTCAACGGGCGATGACTAACCAATGATTCTACTGCAGCATTCAATATCATGCACACTTAATCCTCTTACATAGACCGCTCGTTCATAAGCGAAAGAGACGTTCGGTCAGCGTAAACACGCCAACCGATGACGGAAGCATCGATGGCGATGGATACGACAACCAGCACATGGCAACGTGCCGCCACTCAGCGGCTGAGATTTCGAGGTTGCTGCGCATCTATAAGCAGCAATACACGCTGGTAAGTGCTTTGTCCCCTCTCGTATTCGGATTTGCCCCCTACCGAGGATTGGTTTCAATCTCATACTTTGAACAGCGGCGTATCCCCATTGCTGCAGTCCACCTGTGCTTCTCGGCCGTGGTAATCCACCTGATTGATGCCCGGCCATCGAACCCCAACCGGCAGCAGGCGATACGGCACTTACAGACGTGCGTTGATGCTCTGCGAGACTTGCGGACAGCATGGTGCGCGTGGAGCGACAGGGCCTTGCGAGCGGCGCGGCTCTTGGCGAGAGAGTGGTACCAGTGTGAAGATGTCTCACTGTTGCAGCATTGGGGTGGACTCAGCGGGGTCGAGGGCAGCATTTCTGGACCAACGGCAAACGCAGCAGCAGCAGCCGCCGCCGCTACGGGAGTTAATACCGTCGGTATCCCGAACACAAATGACCAACAGCAACAAAACCAGCACCAGCCGTATCAACAAGGTGGGACTGCGGACGCGGACAGAATGATGGGTCAAGGGCAGGCAACGGATGGCGACGTTCAGGGTGATCCTCTGGCTTTTCTTTTTGACGTGGCCACGCCTGACCAGTACACGGATAGTCTGGTGAAGGAATGGCTGGCGGAGAGTGGTTACGATGTTTTGAATACGGTCGTCGAGTGAAGTCGATGAGTAATCTTAGCGGGCGTCTTTGGTGTGTCTGAATGTCTCGGTATATCTCGCCCTTTGTGTGGAGAGCCTTCGAGGGAGATGGATGCTTTTGCTTTCTCTAGCTTGTCAGTGTGTATCAGCGTTTTGCCTATCGCTAAGAAGACGAATACTTAGCAGTGACTAGGTATACTCGGTCAAGTATGTCGCGTCAAGGGGTCAATACGGCATTTTCAAGTCGCAGCAACGCCGAGTCCAGCTGAATGACTCGTGTTATATGGGCTAGTCCAAGCCGTCTGACGCAAGAGAGGGGTCTCAGGTCCAGCGCCGGCGGCAGATGCCGATGTATAAAAGGACAGATTGAGGTGTAATGCAAAACGGCGGTTGAATTGTGCAACATTGTGCTCAAGATCGCTGGCTGGTGATTCCCCTTTGAGTCTAGCAGAATAGCTTAGCTCGGAGGGTACGGAGCGTCGTCCGCAAACTCTGGGGCCCTTGGTGTCCCTTGGTGTTCCTTGGAGGGTGGTCAATGGCATGGTTCAACCCGCACGGGACAGCCGCTGACGGGTTTGATGCCCGATTTGATGCAGAGTGACGGTGAATTCTGTCGGGGTGCGTTGGCCCTTTTTGCTGGTCTGATTGCTCCGTCTCATTTCTTCCCCCTCCTTTTGTGGTTTTTTTTTGTCTTTGGTCTCCGTATCCGTCAGACTGTGCTGTTGTTTGTGGTTCTGGTTTTTTTTCGTCTGGACCCTTTTTTGGTGATGGTGTTTTTGGCACTTTCCATCGTGTTTTCCCTCCCAGCTGCCATTGTTCCTATCTCCGCCGTAGGTATCAGGTCCTACCAAATCGGTTTCGCTTTCCCCATCTCAGATCGACCTTTCCTTCTCCCTTTTTCACTTTCCCATGCTGCCATCGGTGGAGGGGTGTACCCAGAACCCACTCAATATCAGGAGCGTGCTCCGAACCCCTCCCATTGGCTGGCATCACCCGTATAGCCAATGGGAGCACATCCTCACATGGACCCACGTGATGGGTATCTGACCTGGGCCCACCGATCGAGATTCGAGACCTTTCACTGTCCAGTCACCAGTGTGTTCCTTCCTCTTCCCGAAATCCCAACTGAGCAAGCAGGCCGGGTGGGATAATTGAGAGAGAAAGAGCGGAAGCTGCACTCGCACTGCACCTGCATACAGTTTGCGATTTACCGTCGGTCGTTCCTGCTTACTCTTTTCTTTTCTCTTGCATTTCATTTCGTATTCCTTCTATCCGAGTCTACCGGTATTTTACCCTCCAAGGAAACGGCGAGTCTGACAAATCTGGCAACACGCGCAGACTTGCATTGCAGACCCTCTCACCGGGGAAGGAGAGAGAAAGTGAAGGGAAAACGCAACAAGGGGAAAGAGTTGGTCCATGCGTTTTGGGGGTTGAGGTGAAATTCCTCAGCAAACTGCCGTTGGAACATCAAAAAGTGCCACGGCCAACCATCTCATCCGGAACAGACCAATAAATCAACCTAGGAAAAGAAACGAAGAAAACAAGCAGCGGAAAAACACAAAAGAGAAAAAAAAGGGAGGGAGGACAAGGCAAAGCGGTCAAGCTTGAATCTCATGTCGGTCCCCGCGAAGCGTCGTCGCGTCATTCTACCCGCACCGGGCGCCCAACCCTCCGGATCGTTCCCATCAACTTCATCATCACTGGTAGCAACGCCGTCTAACCAGCCCTCCGCCTCGGGACGCGGATCGATCGGAGGAATTGGGAGTAGCGAGGAACCGTTGTTAGGGAACGACACAAGTCGCGATCTTCAGTCCAGAAGTCAGAGCATCGACTCATCCTCAGCCGATGCCAAGAAGCCCAGGACCGCTTCTAAACGACAGGTTATTGCAGTTGCTTGCGACAACTGCCGCCGGAGAAAGGCAAAGGTGAGTAAACCAACCACTGACGCAAACTTTTCTCTCTCTCCCTTCACAAGAGAGAAAGAGAGGGGGTTGGCAACCATGATCCGAGACTGAGAGATTCCACAGTGCGACGGCCATCGCCCAAAATGCCAACACTGCTCCAAAAGGGGCGTCGAGTGCCATTATGAGGCCAACCAGGGCGAGACCGTGAGTCTCGCGCTCAAGCGCAAGGCAAACGACCTCGAAAGCGAAAATGTCCAGTACAGGGAGCTTTTTCGCATGGTCTGTACCAAATCCGAGGACGATGCAAAGGAGATTTTTCGTCGTATACGCCTGTCTGGTGACCCCCTCAGAGTCCTCGAGTCCATCCGCCAGGCAGAGATTCTGCTCCCCTCTCTGCCCGTCAATGACCGTGTGAGCGATTCGCGCCTAGCAAAGCTCAACGAAAGGGCAATGGAAAACAGCCTCCTCCGTGTGCCGGCAAAACCCTGGACCACAGTGGCAGACGATGGCATTGTCTCCGAGTTGATTACCGACTTTTTCAGTTGGGATAATGCCAGTTGCTTTCCCGCCGTCGAGCAGAACTTATTTCTCGAGGACATGAGGTCCGGAAATATCAAGCGCGCCAAGTGGTGTTCTCCTATCTTGGTCAACGCAATGTGTGCCGTTCGTGCTGTAAGTCCTGCCTCTCCCGCATCTTTCTCGGCACTGCCTCCAATCTCAATAATAGAGCATATCTTGACTAACACTTTTCTGTAAGCCATTCGTCGCAACCGTCAAAGAATTCCATACCTACACAGGTCAAGATCTGGCGAGGCAATTCCGGGAAGAGGTTATGCAGCTGGTGGAAAAGAGCCATGGCCGGGCGTCAATCCCTACAATCCTTGCCCTTGTCCTCGTGGACTGGTCAGCGAGTATTGCAGGTGACGAGGCCAGCGCCAAAATGTACCGCTTCATGGCCTGGGAAAGGTACAAACGCTTCAAACCGGAGAGACGCTTCGCCCAGCTCAACAAAGACGATCCTAATGATGCGATTGAAATGCTTGTCATCTCGAAAGCTGTGTGGGCTATATTCTTGATGGAGAGGTACGCACCCCCCTTCCATAACAAAATAACCCAACTGTCAGAATCCCCAATATCAAACTAACACTTTGCCTCGATAGCCGCGTATCGTATTTCTACAACTCAACCGCAGATATCCCACCCCCGTCAATACCTAGGTTATTCGACAACTGCGGACGCGACGCAATCGAGCCCCTGGGCAACGTCGACGTTCTCGGTCGATCCTATCTAGAATCTACAAACCTGATACCAATCGTCCCTGGAATTGCAACGGTCGTATCCGATCTCGCCAGGCTTCAGTATGATGTCATGTCATACCTAACGTCTGGCAGTACCATCAAGGGAAGCATCGAAGATTTGAGACGCAAGAAGCACTGGTACTGCAGATTGCAGGAATTCAGGGAAGCGTTACCCAAACGCTTTCAAATGGAATACAATTTCACTCCTGCGACTTGCTTCTTAAGGCAAGTTTAGGAATTCCGATCGACATCGGCGAGATAATGAAACGAGAAATCATGCTAACATCAATCAGGATGCATGAGAACGAGCTAGCCTATGCTGTCCTACAGTCACTCAGCCCATCAACCATCTTCGACACTCCCTTCACCCCACACTCAACAACCGTGAAGTCCCTCTGTCTCCAGCACTGCATCTCCGACACAACCCTCGCAGAGTCATACCTACAACGCTACTGCACTCACTCGTACATCACCCGCGTCATGTTCGTGGCGATGCAACACCTCATGCCCTATCTCAACGAAGGACACGCTGCCACAAATGACCTCTTCACCCGCCTCTGCATGATGGGCGGTATCTCGGCGCGCGTCGTCCGAATGTCAATGTACCTCCTCCAAGCGGTGCAGGCCATGGCCTGGGCAATGAAGCAGGACATCCCGGCCACCGCGAGGCCTTACCTCGATCCCTGGGTGAGGCTGGCAATCCAGGAGAGCGAGACAAAGGCACCGAGCTACGCTGTTCCGGACCGCGATGAGATCAAGGCCCTTCTGGCCGATGATAACCAGAGCGATGGAGGATCTGGCGAGAGCGGCGCCGAACTGTGGGCATTGGTGGAGAAGTGGGCTCTCAGCACCGGAAAGGGTCCCTCATGATATGTTCATACAGTTAATAGGGAGCCTGGCGTTTTGGAATGGTCTGCATGGCATGTGATGCAAGCGTGTTTGGTCATGACGGGGAGTGAAAGGTCTTTTTGAGCATTTACCTTGCCTGTGGCAGCCATTAGCGGAACAGAGATTTGAGCTCCGCGAGCTACCATTGTTGCTGCCAGATCATGACCAAAGGCTGATGCAACGTCGTGACAGTGAACTCTCGAAGCCATCGAGGCTCACTCCACGCCCCGAGGCTGGGCAAGTACCCGCAGGCACCAAAGGATCGAGAAGATTTACCTTACCTCCATGGGACCATAATCGACTTCTTTGAGTGGCCCGGTTGTTCCCAAGCCTTGGCTATCGAGAGTGCATCGAATTGCGCACCAATCAGGGCCAGCGATTCATCCGGCGAATTGTCAACGTTGTCTTAAGCATATGACTGGGGGTAAGAGATTGATGTCACCTTCCCACTTCGTAGCGGCAACCCCCTCCAGCTTCTCCAGATGAAGCAGATGTGGACACTTGAGTTAAGCTTGATAGATTCCACCGGAGTCCCATCCGTACTTGCAGTACCGTTCGGTCACTGTTCCGGGTCCCTTGCGTTCGTCTGTCTACATAGAGAATCCGAGTATGTCATGAAGAGCCTATTCCGCAAAGTCGCAGCACCTCGTATTCTTCAACTTCCACGAAAGCTCTAGCTTAAGCTGCCTTTACCTGTTTTAGGCCTGTCTCCTCTACTCCAAGTTGCTAGCCGTACTCTATTCCATCCCCCCGTCCCCTCACTCTCCTTCACACGGGCTTTCTCGAGGCCACCAAACGCTTGCGAGTCCGGAGATATGTCTTCCGTCGGTATTCGATGTGCACCTTGCTTGGACGGGGCTTTCGGTATATACATGTCATGATACGAGGAACGAAAAGGTATGCACATCCAGTGTCACATCCCGTCAAGTCTCCGCACATGCGCAACGACGATGCTTCTGTTCTACCCTTGCAATTGATCGGTCTTTTTCAACCAGGCGAGTTACGTCTCGAAGCAGGTACTAAAACGTTGGAATATCCCAAGCCATAGAAGTTGGCATCCAACGCTGGTCCGTCTCTCTCCCACCTTACTTACCGGAACTGACTGCATTTGCGGCTCCTCCACAGAGTTCGCTCTGGCTATCGTCAAGATGCCTTCTCTAGCCTCCGTCGTCGTCACTCTCCTCCAAGGCCTATGCGTTGCGGTTCAGGCCCAAACAACAATCACTTCTACTGGAAACCCCATCATTGCCGATGGAACCTACTACACAGCAGACCCAGCCCCCTTGGTCGTGAACAACACAGTCTACATCCTCACCGGCCGAGACACCGCCCCCGCAAGCCAAAATGCCTTCATCATGAACGAGTGGGAGATGCTCAGCAGCACCGATCCGCGCCCCTCCGGAGCCCAGTGGCAGCTACGCACCAATATTGCCCGCCCGGAATCTGTCTTCAAGTGGGCTGCGTCCGGGACTGCCTATGCGTCCCAAATTGTGCAGGGCCCGGACAAGAGATTCTACCTATACGCCCCCGTCACGCAGGCCTCGACTTCGAATTCTGATCGGTTCGCTATCGGGGTTGCCGTCTCGGCCAACCCCTGGGGTCCATTCACAGATGCTCACCCCAGTGGGCCTATCGTCTCTCAGTCCGTCCCATCGCCAGGGAACACCATTCAGAATATCGATCCGACGGTCCTCCTTGACGAAACTGGGAGGGTCTATCTCTACTGGGGCACGTTCGGTCAGCTCCGTGGCATCGAACTCGCGACAGATATGGTCACGACCATAGGACAAGCCACAGTAGTCAACAGCCTGACGGGCTTTTTCGAGGCACCGTGGCTTCTTAAGCGTAAGGGAACCTACTACATGCTCTACGCCGCCAACAACGCCGGCCCAGATTCGCCATGCACCCCGACATCCTACCACGCCTGCATCGCCTACGGAACCGCCTCATCGCCCCTGGGCCCGTGGACATTCAGAGGCGTGATGCTGGACATCGTCTCTTCAACTACATCACACCCGGGTGCCTTTGAGATGAACGGCCAGTGGTATCTAGTCTACCACACCCGAGACGCCACAGGAGGCGGCCACTTCCGCCGCAGCGTAGCCCTAGACTCCATGACCTGGGACGACAACCAGTCACCCCCGCGAATCAACAAAGTCATCCAGACCCGTCGCACCCCGCCCACCGCCCCAGCAACCCGTAACATCGCAACCAAAGCCACAGCAACCTCCGCAAACCGCACCCCGATCCAGTACTGGATCAAATCCATAAACGACGCATGGATCCCCGGAAACCCCCTCCCGCCAGACTACTGGTGCTCCTACGACGGCGCCGCCTCCCCGCAGACCAACACGCTCGTGTTGACGTGGCCTTCGGCGGTGACGTTGAACGGGGCGAGGATGGTGCTTTTCGCTGACCAGCCTGCTGGGTCGAATATCGGGGTGCCGCCTCCTGCGAGTTGGCGGATCGAGTACTTGAATGCAAGCGGTGCGTGGGTCGAGGTCACGGCGACGTCTGCGTATCCTACTGCTGTTACGGATAATCCTGCGACTGTCAACTTTAACCAGGTTTCGACGAAGAGTATCCGTGCTATTTTGCTGGCTTCTGGTGGGAATGGGCAGTTTGGTGGTGTTGGTGTCAAGGAGTTTGAGGCTCTTGCTCCTACTGCGCAGTGAACATCCAGAGATTACGCGTATGAGGGTTGCATGCAGAACAATAAAGTTCCCACTCCTCATTTAACATTACATATTCTTCCATCAAGATTCTGTGTCCTTGGATTCCTCCCTAATTCCCTCACTAATTACCTCGCTCACAAGTACTCGTTTCGATTTTTCCGGGTCCTCGACGTGTCTCCTTACACATAAACATAACTCTCAACCCAGAAACCCGCTGCTCCCATCATAGCTTCGCCCGAATCTCAGGCTCCCCCAAAACCTCATGCTTGAACCGATACACAATATCACTGAACCTCCCCTCCGGAAAAACATAAAGCCACGTCATCGTCTCCCCTTCGCCGCAAAACACGCCGTGCTCCGCGTCCCCGGGGATCCACACTAGCTGGTCCTTGGACACGGCGTGCCGCACGCCGTTGATCTCGACTTGCCCGCTGCCGGAGAGCACGTAGTAGATCTCGGCCTGCTTGTGGCGGTGCAGCGCCAAGCTGCCGTTGGGCGGGCAGGTCGCCACGCCGGAGCTGAGGGAGTCGGTTACCGTGCCCGGTGCGGAGACGAGGGTGTGCCATGTTGCGTTGCCGCGGGATTGTTCGGGGAAGGATTCTGGGGGATTTGTCGTGGAGGATTTGAGGTCTACTATGAGAGGCGATTCTGGAGCTTTCGATGCCATCTTTCTTTGTGATTCCTTTATCTCTACGGCACAGAAACTCGGGGGGTCGTCGTCTACAAGGCGCGCATTTACTATTGTGATTTTGGTGATGAAGAATTGTGTTGGTGGGGGTTTATATCGTTCGTCATCTACCCCTCCTATTCCGACTCCGGTGAACTAAGAACAAGACGCCGTCTTATCCAATTTTTTACGTGACGATGGTGTCCGTTGTTCGTACTATATTGGTTGGTGATGTGGAGACCCACACCACCAGTCCGGCAAGAAATGCCTTGTTTGGCATGTCGAGCCTCGGGGTCTCAAATCTTTGTCCGGATAAGATATCTGTAACCAACTACTTCCGTTGCACCGAATTCTTCATCCATCCGCGCTGATATGATACTTTTTCAGGTATGTTGCTTGTAGACAACGCAAAGTAACGTCGGTGAAGGGCCTCTCATGATACACTCACCAGGGAACTCCTCTTAGTAGATTTTCTGTAGAAAAGTATACTGATCTTGGCGTGTGGGCATAGCTAGAAGCCTTCGATCTTGGTTTTTTTACTGATACTGTCCTAATCTCGCTCCATTAACAGTGAGGCTTCTACTAGAATTATCTTCACTCCAGGTTCATAAATAACACCAAAGGGGGCCGGTGCATCACCCGAAGAGTTTTGCAGCATTATCCCTTCTCACAGCTTCGACCTTGCTGGTGTCGTTGAAAGCCTCCTCAATATCTTGATCAAACTTGATTCTCCCAGCCTCAGCCATGGCCCAAGGCGTGAAAGGCGTATCCGTTCCCCACAACAGCTTCTCATAGCTCACCCACCGAAGCAGAGGAGGAATCGCCCAGGTGACTGGCCAAGGTCCAGCAAGGTCAAAGTAGAAGTTTTTCGCTAGTGTAGCTTTCATAAATGACTCCGTGAGATTGACGTCCGGCGTGCTATAACTGACGATCCGATCAAGAGTGGGAACGAGACCGCCGCCGGCATGGGGCATAATCCACTTGATGTGGGGGAACCGCGTCGGGATCTTGGAGTAGAATAAGTCTGCAAATGTGCGTGCTGTGTCAAAGGGGAAGTCTATGGTCGGCGCTCGTCCTTGCCGCCCTGCCATCGGCCTGTTCAGGGTAAGCCATTCCGGCGGTGTGATACCGGGGTCTTCACCATCGATCGAGAATCTCAAATGATTATGCTCTGTGCAAGGCGCGGTAGGGTGCTCGAAGATTGTGGCGTTCACCTCGTTCAGTGCCTTGTAGACTGGATCGAGGCCCGGGTCGCCGAGGTACATCCCGTAAAAGTTGGACATGAGCACGATGCCGTCAGGTTTCGGGTCGAGTTGGGTGAAGCAGAATTTGATTTCTTCCACGGACGCGCTCACGTCTGGGAGGGGAAGGGATGCAAAAAAGCCAAACTTGTCGGGATACTTGGCTTTTACGTCTGAAGCATACGCGTTGACTAGTCGTGCGAGTTTGATGGCTTTCTCTGTTGCGGACTTTGATGGTACGGACAAGTATACCCCCGGGCTGGAGATGGACAAGTATGATTTCTCGATATTTTGCGCTTCCATGAAGTTGAGATGTGCCTCGGGCGTCCATTTCTATCACCTAGTTTAAGCATATGCCAGAGCTTTTTCTGATCCATGGAGACTCACGGGGATCCCGGGCATGCCATCGGGCCCAGGTAAATGCCCAGCGTCTCTGAGCGCTTGCGCATAGAAGTCTGGGACGTAGTGCGCATGCACATCTATTTTTGGTTTCGAGGATTCCATTTGAGTGCCTCCGAGTGTATAACCCAGCAATTGGCTGATGATGATGAGGTAGAGTAGTGACATGCCAGCCATGGGTTGAACTTGACGTTCCCGCCTTGGGCGAGGGTGGTGCCAGTGCGAGGTCAAAGCAGTAAGCTTGATTGAACCCTTCGGCTTAGGCACTTATGCAAGCTGCAGTGATCATTAAATACATGTGAAGGACGCGAATGCACCAGCACATGTCTACGGACCCGAAGCCTTTTCACGCCGGTTCCTGCGCTCTGTCACAATGGACAGGTTAGGTTGCTTTTGTCTCGCAGCAGCGCGCATAGCGGCAGATACGAGACGCCACGCTTACAACTGTCTTGCAGTCATTCGCGCAAGTTCATTACTTAAATGCAGCCGTATTGATCGTCAATTACAGCGGTGGGGACATTGGACGGGTCCCATGGACTTTTCACAATTGGCTCTTTCTGAGATCGACGTCTAATTGCTAATCATGGCTATGTGCCGCATCTCCAGGGGTGGCATGATCGCGCACCAAACTAACAAGTCACGTTCATCTCTGAAGCAAAAAACGGTTGACGAGTTCATCGATCAGATCTCCCTCTCTATCTAATTATCATACGCTAACCACCAATGCTACATCCCTTTCCGCCGGAAGCAATTACTTCAGATCGCTAAATTCTCTTCTAGGCCACGCCCTATGAGTGGGCGATGGGAATGATCGGTCCCACGACCACTTCTTTACTAAAGTCTCCTCGAGAGATCCGTCGAGCATCTGCACAACATATTTACCCAGGATGGGCAGGAACTTCCAGCCGTGAAAAGATCCGCAGGTTGCGACGTAGAGGTTCTTGCTTGCAGAGTGTGGGGAAATGATGAAGTCTTCATCGGGCGTGACAGCCTCCCTAACACATGTGTTAGCAAGATATTGCATCGTTCATCTTGCCTCCAGTCCCCCAGGAGCCTCTATACATACCAGCAGATACGATAGTTCTCGTTCTTGAAAGCGTCGCTTCCCTTTCCAAACAAGCTTCTCCCAGCATAGTCCACGTCTTCTTTCAGAGCATCTGGTACCTCGAGTTGCGCATAGTCAACTGCCGGGGGAGGTGCAGATATCTGGCTTCCGTTTGCATGAGTCTGAGTGTTTCTGAAGATGATCTGACCCCAGAACTTCAAGGTCTTGTCTTTTGAATGGGGAACACTTCCGTTGCTTGCGCCTGTGATAAATCTTAGTAGTTGAAACACAGCAGAGTTGACTTGGAGCCTGCTCTTCCATACCTCTGGATGGCGGCACCATAGAGATGCCAACTGGCCCGTCGTAAAGGTCCTTTGCATTCTCCCCAGAGACAGGCGTGAACCCTTCGGTAACAGCTGCTGCTACGAACCTGTCACCAGCTTGAAGATCTTTTCTCTCGGGTGCGCTATCAGCAAGTAACTTGGCCGTGTAAGCACCAGTTGAAAGGATGACTCGTGAGGCGGCGATAGTTTCGCCCTTTGACGTCTTGATACCGGTTGCAGCACCATCGGTATCGAACTCAACTTTTTCAACTTCTGCTTCGACATACTTCACCCCGAGCTTCACGGCCTCTTCAATCGTTCTTTGCAACGCCTCCTTGGCCTCACCCCATCCACTATTCTTATTGACAAAAACCTCTTTCACATTAGTGAAATCAGCATCCTTGAAAATGCCGCCATACTGCTTCTTGGCCTCCTCGACAGAGAAAGAAAATAAGCCAGAGTCGACTCCGAGCTTCTTGTAATTCTCTTGCATTTGTTCTGCAAAGTTGTTTGGCGAGACCCAGTAGACGCCGCTTTCATGGTAGTATGATTTCCAGATCGGGTCCTCGGACCAGTACTTTTTGGCTTCCAGGCAGAGGCGCATGTACTCGATATCGACATAGTCGGCGCGCACGACCTTGTTCCAGTCCCACGAGGCGGCGACACGGATGGGGGCGTCGTAGGCGTTGCGGTCGACGAGGGTTATGTTGGCATCGGGATAGGCGCGGACCAAGTGCAGGGCTGTGGAAGCGCCAAAAACGCCAGCGCCTATGATGAGATATGATTCTGTTGAGGTGGCCATTTCTGCACTACGGAGGTGTGTGAGCTTGTTGAGATTGGGTCTGCGAAATTCAGACTAAAAACTATGAATTCAATAACTCCAAGTGAGTCGCAACTTGGTCCCCGTTGTCGGACACTGCCCGCACTTCATCCCCATCTTATCTTCTGACGTCATGTGATCAAGTCGGCACGCAATCGGCTTTGAGCCGAATAATCTCCACTGCAACATGGAACAGGTCACATTCATCAGTGTTGTCTCGATGATATTGGTGGAGGTGCAAGTTAATGGCAATCCTGCCTTTGGCACATCTCAGAGTCGGGCTGAACACCACGCCGGGGAAGCCAAATGAAGACAATCTATCCAGCTTTGACTCTTTCCCCGACTATGGTAACTAATCAACAGTCGGAATCCAGTGAGTAAATTGAGACTATTCTTCCATGTCGTCTGCAATCTCGTCGGCGTCGTCAGCGTTACCATTTGAACCCCAGTACACAGCCTCCAGGGTCTCAATGAGACCTACATGGTGGGACTTCCACTGTTCGCGAATGAGGCCCTTCGCTCCGGCTCCCATCTCGTTCCACCGCTGCTCATCCCACATGACATAGCCCCATCGCCTTAACTCTTCTGGCACAAACCCTCCAAAGACGTTGGAGTATCGTCCGTTCCATAACAGAACCCACGCCAGCGGTGGAGAAAGAGGCGGCACGTTGTCACCCATGAACTTCATCGAAGTCTTGGCCCTTTCAAGTTTGTCTCTGGCTGTTGGAAATTGCGGCGACGAAATCCGTCTCTCATGTTGCGCTGGCCAATCTAGCACATGCTCAAGACACTCATCAATATCTCGATCCATAGCTAGAGTGGACAACATCTTGTTCACTAGAGTCTCGTGGTCATCGATTCGTAGCAACCGCAATAAAGGTCTGAGGCCTCGCGCAGTCGTGCCGTTCATGATCTCTGCGGTACTCCATGTCAGCTATCTATGACTATATGACTATGAAGTCTATGTTGATAAAATTTTGCAGAATTTTGTAGGAGAAAGGGAAAAACTGCCTTCGAACTTACTATTGCGTAGTGCTGGAGTGACGAGATCCCAGGAATCGAACGGTGTTAGCACCGAATTCCGATCATTGAATCTTGGATTGGTATCGGCGACATCATCCTTCACCTCATCAAAAAGTCTTTCGTACTTGTATTTAATGAATAGATAGATGGACCCAAACGCCTCTACGTCCCATGGGTCAAAGTTTCCGAAGAAAATATCACAAATCTTATCACTCCGAAAGCCATAGGACCGCACGCCCTTGTTCCGACCAAATAAGTGGCAATACGTCTCGAAGCGGTAGATTGCCCTGTAGATGCGTATCTCCTCACTTGGGCTAAGACTTGCGACGTCGTCGGCTCCTGGTCTTGTCGAAATGGATGTCTCCCCCGATGTGAATTGCGATTCAGATGAGACCGCCTGTCGGAGATTTCCAAGCGCCCAATTCGCGTACAGACGAGCGATGGGTCGAGCTACAGAATGATGGAAAGCCGCCATTCAGCGAATTTGACCACCTCTGGGTCTGTCGAAATCTCCGACAGTATGTTTCCCTGAGAGTACGCTGTCATGATCATCGGACAGGAACTGTTCGCACATGTCGTCTGTTCGCTTCAGTCCGAGTATTGTTACCCGAGACCTGAGGGTGGCGAAGGCATCAACATAATACCCATCAAGTTCCTTGCTCAAACAGGTGAAAAGCAGAGTATCGCGGGCCTTTCTATACTGTGCATGCAGCACAGGAGATGCATTTATTACATTGTGAAGCGTCGGCAGATCCGGCATCCAGGATAGAAGAAGAAATCGAAGCTCAGCTGGTAAAGATTCGAGACGAGAAGCGAATTTGTAGTTTTCGTAAGCATCCTTATTTTCGAACTGAGGAGAGAGTTTGAGGGAGTTCAAACAAGGTTCAGCTATTAGGCTATTTGAAGTAGATTCATCCTCCCGGCGAGGAGTGGTCTCCTCGGGATTGAAAATAGCCTCCGGTCTTAGGTCACAAGAGGACTTCGGAGAAGTGGTACAGACTTCAGTCTCCAAAGAGGGAGAGTCGTTCAGGTGATCTGAGGCAAACAAACTGTCGAGATAAAGGGATTTATTCAGTGAGCCAGGATCAATCTCTCCTCTGAGATAAGAAGAGGACTTCCTGGGGTCGAGGTTAGTCTCGTCTCCTATGTGGGGTGAAGAGCCAAGAGGATCGGAAGCGGTCTGATCTTTGGGGCGACAAGAGAGCTTTGGAAAATCGACAGTACTCTCGATTTTGATGTCAGAAATTTCCTCCATTCCCTCGGTCAATGTGGACATTCTCTCTCTATCATCGTTCCCACTTCGAATGCGGCAGGGTTCGCTGTCGATGTCATCTTCTGTTGACATGGCTTTGCATCTTGGTAATGAAGACTATTCGTTGATCTGAGCACGTGTATAAAGGAGAAAAACGATCCTACGGTGTACTCTGGCACAGTCAAAGAGAGAGAGAGAGAGAGAGAGAGAGAGAGATCAAAATTCAGGCAATGGTAAGGTTGTGTTTGTGAAGAGGAAGAAACCGCGTCGCTGCGCCAGTCGTCAAGCTTGAGTGGGACAGTCATGTTACACATATTGTCTCTTTGTAGTTCGATGCGATAATACAAATTATGTCGTACCAAGGGAGGTAGCTTGCACTACGATCTAGTCCCAGTCACAGTCATCAGTAGATAAGTTGCTTTGCCAGAGACGTCGGCATACTACTTGACACCCGTATTAGTTCCAAACGACTTTAGGCAAGAGATCACTGACAATATATCGTTCACATTTCATAGAAATGTCCAAGGGGCCTTGGCATTCGATACCATGCGTTTAGGAGTTTATGTAGGCAATGGCGGATGTGAACTCTGCACCTGTGCATCGTATCAATCTAGGGGGGCCCGACTGTATGAATGAATAAGCGCATTTTCATGTAGTTGGTCTCATGCTGGTGACATGATAGTGTGTGCTATTGACGCGTGTGTAGGTAGAAGGCAGTTCCAAAGCCTCTCTATTTTTCTTACGTCAATGCCCTATCACTTACGTGGACTTGACAGGGAAGCTTCACTGCCAACACTTCCCTCTGACTTTCTTTCACTTCTCTAACAAATCAAAAAGGAAATCTCTCAAGCAACATCTTTATTGTTCATAAGTGGAATCGGTTTGAATGACCCGTCAACTTCATAGCAGCAGTTGTTTCTCGACCCGTGACAATCACCAATACCACACGTTACGCCATAAACTCGACCCAATGATATCTGCTGCCTGTTCTCCAAGCGCATAAGTAGCTACCTGTAGGTTTGCAGAAATAGGAACGGGGAACACGGACGTATCGACGACCCGGAGTCCTGATACCCCCATCACTCGTAGGTCACTGTCTACTACAGTGCCCATGGCGGCTGTGCCGGCAGGATGATAACATCCACTACAGGATGCCTTGCGTCAGTAAGAGGCCGGGAGATGATGTAGAGGTGTGTAGAAGAAAGGAATTATGCGAAGGAGTGACCTACCCAGTGTGACCGCGTACCAGGGCGTCTACCTCTTCATCGGTGGAATCCGCCGTGAGTGGATGATCCGTCCCATCGCCGTCAATAATCTCTCGACCCATAATGGTCATGTTGGATGACATGAGCCTGACAGCCTCCCGTATCGTCTCTCGTGCGGCAAATCGGTCAAAGTTGGAACCCAGAAAATTTGGGTCGATGACAGGATCGTCCTTGATATCGGCAGACTGGATCGAGACTGACCCGCGACCAGTGGTAATAAGAACGACGGAGACGAGCATGATGGCAGATCCGTCGGCTGAGATCCCGCTATACAGGAGTTGATGTGAGGAAACGGCACGGTCTCGATTCAGAAGTGGGTGCAGCATCGGATTGGGGGAGATCCCGCCTTCGTCCAGGGCAATGGCATCTGCTAGGCCTTTCCTGGGAAGCTTGGTGGCGGTGATGAAATCGCCGAAGCCGCCAAGATCGTACTGCGGCTGCTCGAACAAGGGATTGCCTGATCCCTTGGCCCAACCAGCGGAAGGATCGGCAAAGTGCCAGAATGTGGGGAGGAGGATATGATCGTGCAGGTTCTGGCCGACGGCTGGCTGGTCCAGAATGACGTTGATGCCGTGCTCTCGGAGCATGTCTGCCGGTCCGATACCGGAAAGCATCAGTATTTTTGGCGTGTTGTAGGCGCCTGCTGAGAGGATCGTCTCACGCGCAAAGATCTTTGTGCCGTTCTCGAGTTGAATGCCGCGGGAGACAAGGGGACCTCTAGGGGACCGATCCACAAGGACACGAGCGACGAGGCTATCAGTTAAGACGGTGATGCCGTCGAGGGAGTACACCAGGGACGCCAGCTGACGCTTGCCATGGTGTCTATTTTCTTGGATGTTGCCTACGCCGAGATTGTCGCCGCCGTTAGAGTCAAGAGAAGGCAATGGATTGACGCCGAGTTCTCTCCACGAGTCCATCAGCGGCTGGCGCAGTGGAAAGATACGACCCATTTCCACTGGTGTTTCGATCTTGACTGGTCCTTGATGCCCGTGAACCGACGGGTTTGTAGTTTGGTCCCAAAGTGTCTCCGTCTTCCTCATGTATGGCAGCTGGCCCTCATACGTCCACCTCTGGTCGTCTACCATTTCGCCCCAAAGGTCATAATCGACTCTGTGACCGCGAACCCAAGCACCTTTTTCGTATTTCGTAAGCGGGGATTCTGAAGGCAAAAGAAAATCGACAGAAGTCGGCTATATGCCCGACATGTTGCTGGCCACTTACCTCCGTTAATGGCAGTGCCACCGCCCAACCCCTTGCCAGCGAGGGCAGACATAGTCCGGTTGTCAACATTTACCTGTGGCACTGAAGTAAACGACCATGTGTGATTACGGGTCACTTCGGGGTCCGTTTCGATTGCCTTCAAGTCTACAAGCTCATGAGTGTTGGGGCCAGCCTCAACTAGGAGTATTTTGAGGGTTGGGTCTTGCTCAAGGAGTCGGTTTGAGACGACGGACCCCGCAATTCCAGCTCCCACCACAATGCAGTCCCAAATGACCATTCTGATGGAATTCGAATGTTTCGTGCTTGAAAGAGAGGGAATCGAACAGAGTGGGCGGAAACGAAGAATCGCTTCAAGTTCCCCAAGGAGACGAGCTGTTATTAAGTACTTACTCCCAGAAAAGCCCGGCAGAACTGGGCTTCATTTTCACATGAGGGGGGTAGTGTTAATGAAGAGCAAGGGATGAAGAAAGACATGATTCTCAATTGTGTCTCTGACAGTGGAAAACAGCTTTATGGAGGGAATTCGGGAAGATGCCATGAAATTTCACGCGAATTGGCCACGGCAGTGGGCGTTGTGAGCATCTAGGGGTGTTTTTGGAATGTTGGCAGGTACGCTGTGTAACGGTTACACAGAGCCGATATGTTGAAATCTCAAGACAACCCGTGGTACGAACACGTAGATTCTCGCCGATCTTATTTTTCCACTCGATGATTGATAGATATGATAGCTGTCAAGCTATGACCGAAGTACCGCTTGAAGGTTCTCGGCATGATGCATTGTAGTGTTGTAGCGGTGTTGCTGTCGCTAGAGGGTGATATGATCAAATTGAGCAACTTGTCGCTTACAGGTGGCCATGCCGCTGTTCATAGACATCTTATCCTTCATGCTTGCCGCTGCTTTGAAATGCTTATGCACCTGGGCAGCAAAAGTCGAAAAAGATCTAAACCTATTGACTCTCAATCGCTTGTGAGTCGAAAGGCCACGGAACGATAAACACCGAGGTCTTGATTCTACAATCAGGGCAAAGCCCAGTTATACTTGGAGATAGTATAGCATCCAATAATGATTGTCACAATGGAGCGGTAATCCATCCGTTCTTCGTGAGATCATCAGTGAAGTCACAGGAATCCATCAACAGTGACGGCTATAACGCAAGAGAATACATTAGAGATTTGTTCAGGCGCTGTATAAAATGCATTGAACGTAATAGGGGATGAACGATATCAACCATCAATGGAGGAAAGTAACAGCGTCTTGCCAAGTGTCCATGAAGTTTAGGTAAACAACAAATAGATCAATACGACGATAAAGCTTTTGAGTTTCCCGGGAAAAAGGGGAAGCCTACTACTAAATTCTGCAACTATACTCCCCCTGAGTGAGTGGCAGTCACTAGACGTCTGCCCCTGACTTTGAATGTGCTTCTCCTGAGCTACGGGAGTATCATCGAACTAGGCTAGTTGCCTTGATGGGCAAAGAGCCTGCCTCTTGAGAGTCTCTGGCAATGATTATATATGTTGAGTCCTCAAGTCAGCTTGGCTGGTAATCATTCGCAACAATGAAAACGCTCATAACCTATATAACAGGCTTTCGACCGTTCCCGACTCGCTTTTGATGGGAGCTCTACACTAGATTCCCTACAATCCTCGCTACATGTGCCGGGTTGAGTTCTCACTGTTGCAGGTCAGAGTAATGCGAAAGCACCATAATCAGCCCATTTACCACTCATACGAAGCGAAATAAGTAGAATTCCTGGCAGGACGAAAGCAAGTGATCACGAGAGGGGAGTTAAATGGCTTGGCCGTGAGTCGCTCTGAGTTATCTACCTTTATTCAAATCTCGGAACGACACAGATGACTTATTATCTAAGATACATATTGATTGGATCCGCCTTGATGTACTCATGCCTTTAATAACCGAAGTCAGTTGGGCGGTTCGGAGCAAGTCACCCCCAGCAGGCCACGTGGCTCATGGACTAGCTCCGCAGACTCACAACATTATTTCGACATCATGAGACCATTTCAGCTTATTCACTTGCCCAAATCCCGCTTTCCATTTAAGACCTTTTTGACCCCGGCGTTGGCAAAATCATGTTTGAATTCATTCTATAATTTGAGGAGACGCAGCGATGCGCCCGACCCACGACTGAGTCGGGCCGCGTATGGGGGACGAACTACATAGGGTGTTTATATTCCTTCTGCATATTGTTGTCAGCGAGTACATGCTCTAAACCGCTGGAATTTCCTTGGCCAGGTGTCATGCAGCCATGCATGCGCACCAATTCAGTCTAGCTGCGGCACAGCTGTCGCCCGGCCAGGGTGAGACCGCGAGAGGCCGGCTCGTACCGAAAGCACATTTGTTTTCTTGCTACATGTAGCTGGATAGAGGAATGCCAAGATCGTGGGCTCACATATTTTGATCATATTTAGAGTAATTATTTAAAGCGCTTGTCACCCCGAATCTTTTTCACGTTATTCCTGCATGACTCATACCCCCACCAAAGACGAAATTGACACACTCCTCAACGCAGCATCGCTTCAATCCAGATTCTAAGATACAGTAATTTTGTTTTGAGTAGGTAGCTCAATAATGGACTATCAACCCTATATAACAGGATCCGTATTACGGACCGTCCTATCCGGCCTTGTTGTTCTCCCCGCCTTGGCATTTTCCGTACTTGTCCTGCGTAAGCCCGGTGCCAAGCACGATCACACACGCCGATGGGTTGACTTTACCAAGATTGCCCTGGGACTTTGGAGCATGTGAGGAATTTCTATCATCAGTGCTTACAATATTCACCGCACCTCCCCAGAAAGCTTCAACGGTATCTGTTCCAACATATTTCCGGTCATGAGACTAACACCGCCGACGCTATATAGATCTGAACTTCTCACTTTAATCTACTGGATTGTGATCACAGTCTCTTACGCTTGGCGGAAAAACGGCTATTTCTCCTTTCCGAATGAACTTGTCTATGTCTATTTCGTCGGTGGGCTGGTTGGATACCTAGGCCATGTCGCCCTTCTTCTCGCCTTCTTTTCTCTAGCTCACGCCTTAACCCAGCTCCGCAGCGGGGCCGAGAACGACGATTCCAAAGCCTATCGCATCGGAAGAAAGGTGGTGCTCGGCCTGTCGGCTCTAGTAACTCTGGTAGCTGTGGCAATTTTTGCCTGCGAGGTCGCTGAGACGGTTTTGTTGGATATCCTCCCTCGCAGAGACCGCTATGTACCAGGTGATTGGGACAATGCGATCAGGCTGGGATTTGCCGCCCGAAATATGGGTGTCATCAACATTGGCTTTCTCCTTGTTGCGGCCCTCGGTTTGGTTGGTTATGCCGTTGTATCCTTCAAGGCGGCCAGGGGCAATCCTACCCAAACGGTAGGCAGTCTTTCCTTGAACTGAGAGACAAATCTGAACCCATCTGAAAATTTTGCTAACCCAAATTCACTTGGCAGGCATCTACTCTTCTGCTCATTGCAGTCTCTCTCTGGCTCATCACCAGACTCTATAGCTTCATCTCCTCTATCATGGTGGTGACGAATCATTTTTGGGGCTACGATTCAACATACATTGGAGCCGCAGTCGCCGATGTGATCCTCTCCGTTTGGCCATCGTTTGCGGCTCTCATGATTCTCTACATTTTAGCATCTGACAACACGTACAGTCTCTCGAGGCTTCACTCCGAGGAAGAAGATGATGAGCAAAGGATTTTGGATGAGCGTACACAAAGTAATTAAGGACAGCGTACCATGTGGCGCAGCAAATCAGCAAAACTTTATGCCCCGGTCGTATGACTTCATCTATACGTATCTCTTTCTTCTGATGGCTCTCTTTTGTGGAGGTAAAACCACCTAGGCCTAGAGAATGATGAGGTTGTTATCAACGTACCAGCGACAACGTAGAGAATCAAACACTTATCACTCTTAAGACTCTTAAGAGTCGACCACCGTTATGCAAAGTTTGAGAGCGCCAATTTTGCTCTCTATCCCGGGTTTGATGAAAGTATGAACCGTCGCGGATAAATGTTGGAACATCAGAGGAGAGTCAGTGTGCCGACGGAAAAGGTCTACAAGACTCACTTCAGTAGCATCTGTTAGGTCTCTATATCACCAGTGAAAATCAAGAAAAGTCTAGTAGATAAGCGAGAGCACAAGGTAGCAGATATCCACGTTGCGGGATCGGCATCTTATGATGTTTGAACGGTTCGCCATTGTGCGAATAGTGGTGCATTGCTGAAGCTTTTCCAGTCGTGGCATTTGAGATGCATAGCTGTTAAGGCTCTACTTCCAATAAGCTCAGCTTAGCATCAAAACGTGCGGCCAGTCTAAGTTCTCTACTAACTCCCATCAAGCTTTGCCAATTTCCACATCCCAGCCCGTAACAGCACAAGGGCCGCTGTAAGAGACAAGCTTCGGGGAGTTATTACAGCAAGACGCGGACTCCAGCTGAAACTTGCCGCCTTGGCGACGGGAATTCTTTGCCCAGACGCGTCGTCATCGGGTTCGCTGTCCACAACCCTGTCAACCAAGTCTTTCCATTCTTTGTACGCTATCGACTGTTCAGGACTCTCCTTGCCTGTCATTTGTCCATTCGCTATCGTCTCATTGCTTCACTGGTTTCCATGTCTCTCATTGCGTTCGTCCCTTAGTATCGGCCTCAAGAAAGGACGCTTGAGAAGATGCCACGTCTATCAGACGAGGTAGAGGAAGAGCACCTCCTGGGCGCCGAATATTCGGAGCACGAAGGGGTGCTACCAATGGACCCTTCCGAACCGCCCCCTCGTGCCGGCTTCCGAGCTTTTCAGAGACCTCCGCCGCCAAAATGGAGGCGGCCCTCCTCCGGTGATGGTGGTCTCGGCGGTGGTCTCGGCGGTGGTCTCGGCGGGATGGTCTACAAAGCCGGCTCGCGTCTCAATGCCGCCTCGGCTCCGTTCCGTGCCCGGTCGCCGCGTACCATCGTCTTTATGCTGGCTCTCCTCAAGTTTGCCATTACCATCAAGGTGATGATGCTCATGCTTCCCATGATGAGGCTCATCGAGGATGACATTTGCCATAAGTACTACAAGACTAGCCCCGCAGAAATGATCCCGGAGATGAAGTGCAAGGTCGACGAGGTGCAAAAGCAGCTTGCTTGGTTGAGCGGGTGGCAGTCTCTTATTGGTGCCGTCGTCAACTTCCTCGTCGCTTTTCCTTACGGCGTCTTGTCAGACAGGTAACTCACGACCCTCCTTCTCCGTGAAAGCAAAATTGAATTCATATTACCTTACTACAAGTCCATTTACCTGATCGCTAACACGAATTCTGTACGTTCAGCATCGGGCGGAAGGCAGGCCTCGTCTTCGCCTACATTGGCACTATCGCCGCCTTCAGCTGGTCCCCTTTCATTCTGGCCAACTTCCCCGAGCTGAGCATCTACTACCTCTTCTTCGGCTCCTGCTTCTTCTTTTTCGGCGGCGGCATCGTCGTTGTCTTCAATAACGTCTACGCCATGGCCGCCGATATCAGCACCGAAAAGGACCGCGCCTCGAACTTTGTCATCCTGTCCGTCGGCGCCGTGGTCGGTGGTGTCAGCGGCCACGTCTCCGCCGGCTTCCTCATGGAAAAATTCGGCCCCTGGGTGCCGATCCGTATGGTGTTCATACTCACCCCGTTCGTCTTCCTCATCATCATGCTTCTGCCCGAGACTCTCCGCGTCAAGCTCGACAACGGGAACGAACCGCCGAAACCGCAGCTGCCGCTGGGCGACGCCATCAAGGAAGGCTTCCTCAAAGGGCTGGTCCAACTCAAGGACTCTCTCGCGATCCTTAGAAACCGCAATATCCTCCTCTGCCTTGTGCCCTCAATCGTCGGCAACCCCATCATGACGGCGAACTCCTCTACACTACCGCAGTACGTGAGCAAGAACTTTGGCTGGACGCTCGCCCAAACCAGCTTCCTCCTCTCTCCGCTGGGCTTCCTACACCTCGGCACCCTCGTTCTCCTGCCATGGGTCTCGAAAATCGTCGTCGACCCCCGCGGCCGCTTCCGCCGCACCGGCTTCGGCAAGGACGCCCTCCTCGCCAAGGCATCCTACATCATGATCGCCGCTGGCGCCCTTCTCGAGGCCTTTAGCTGGGAGATCGTTGTCTTCCTCCTAGGCCTCGTCTTCCAGACCTTTGGTTCGGCCCACAACCCGCTCGCGCGCGCCATGATCACCGAGTTTGTCGATCCGGAGCACACGTCCCGGCTGTACGCGCTCACGAGCATGGTCGATACTCTCGGGTCTCCGCTCGGCGGACCGGTACTGGCGTGGGCCTTCTCGGTCGGACTTGAGAAGAAGGGGCTGTGGAAGGGGTTGCCGTGGTTCTACGTTGCGCTCTTGGCATCCTTGACGTGGGGGGCGCTGATGCTTGTAGAAGAGCCGAGGAAGAAGGGACCCATTCACTTAGAGACGGAGAGCAACCTAGAAGCACTAGACTATGAGTCAGGGGCGGAGGATTAACCCCGGGTGAGGCTCTTCTATCATTCGATATCGCCTGGTTTGCTAGTGGTTTCATTGCATTGTTTTCTTCTGGGATAGATAAAGCGGTATGGGAACTGGGTTAGATGGACTAACAAGCATAGACTGGACATTTCATGTAAAATTACCACGACTCGACGGTATCGCAGGCTACCGTGGTCAGCGAGGGAAGGGTAAGCAGGCGTTCTGAATCAATTGAATTAAAGATGGACAATATACCGCGGACCACTTCCGGTTGCTGGGCGAACAATTGACAGCCAACTGACTGGCAGGGCCGACCATTTTCATGAAAGGGGAACCATGGCGCCGGTTATTGAAGTTGACAACGGGGATCATCCCCGACGGGGCAAGACGATTGTGGATTCCCGTCGCCTCGTTGGCATCGACAACATCAGCTGCCATTCGCCCACGTGGCTGTCGCTGGTCTTCAGGTGTCTGTCGCGCAATGGGGGAGACCCTCGGATGAGGATTGTTCTGAGTGGTACGCAAGGCTAACATGAGGCATGCGAGACTACTTATCTGGGTCATATATATCATTAATGAGGGTATTTGTTCCATTGTGTAAGATTCTCTCACGATGGACCACAAGGTCAATGCGCATGAAATTGGGCATTTTCGGGCTTGACCACGGTGCTGGGTGGGTTGCCTTGATTTTTCCTTCAGTTTGTTTCTGTTGTTCGTTGGGCATCGTCATGCCTTAGCTCCTCAAGACTGCCGATGAACATTGCCACCAAGATCGCTATGGTCTCGACGCCATTAACAACAGACTCGCTGGCCTGGCGGGTGGTGCATATCGTCATCGTCATGGGTGACAGACCAGTCAGTCGGTTCAAAACATGAACTCATGGCCTCTCCGCTTGCAAAAAGAAGAGCAGATCAGGGAGCACCAGCCACACCGAAACCACTTCCCCTCTGTGGTCTTCGTCAGTCTCCAGGTGCTTCCCAGTTCCCAAATGTCATGGTCAATGGGCGAGGATCCCTGCTGTTTTTGCGATTACTGGCCACAAAAATCAGCATCATTCCAAGCTATTAGATCGTGTTAGGTCTTATCCAGGTCTCTCGAGTTTCACAGCGGCGCCGAATCCTTCGATTCTTGGCAGGTTTCTAGCGTGTGGCTGTTCCCACCCACATCCCAAGAGAGTCTCTAGATCAACAGATTCTCCCAGCTGCGGCTACTTGGAATTTTTCCCTGAGAGATCCGTAGAAAATGGAAAAACTGCGAACATTGAGGGCCACAATTGGCCGGCAAAAGAGAATAGTAGCTCGATCCGCCGTGGCTTAGTTCGAACAAGAGCAAGAGTGTAGACTTTGAAGACTAGTTCTCTCTCCCGCCATCTCGGTCCGTGGCGCAACCCTACAAGCACCGATGATCCCAGCTCACAGCCCAATAGTTCAAACCGGATCAGTATTGACTGATTTCCCCCTTCACCAGTTCACCACACCCATTCCCAGGTGTTGCCCCATTTCGCCGCCGCCCTCTCAGTTTAGTCTTCGCCCTGCCAATGCGGTTGGGTGGTAAGACAAGAGAAAAAACCAGACCCTTGTTTTGATCCGTCCAGCGCTACGGGATTACCCACCCCGCACTCAGTGGGCGCCGCCGCTGCACTGCAGAGGCAACCCGGCCGAATAATGTTCAAGGGCGAGGGTCTGATGTCATGGGGTGCCACGCTTGCCAGCGCTATGCTATGACTCTGTTGCTGGGGACTCGGAGGGCATGGTCACCTTTGATCCTTTCTGCCACCGAACCAACACCGAGATGGGACTATGGTTGGGCATTTATCATGTCTGCCAAGGATTGCTGGGCGAACATATAATGCCCAGGCCTCGGAGAGAGCCCCCCGTTGTGAGTTTTTGTCACTGACAGATTTCCTCGTGTTTTGACTCCATCGTCAAGAACCAGAACTTTAGTAAAACCTAAACCCGCCTGTGTGTTGTTACTCGAGGCTTTGCCACAATATTTGAACCTCACGATACCCTCACGATACCAATTTTGTATTTTATTTTTTCACACTTGAACTCTATATACCGCTCGCAAACAATAATACCTCTTGTACCTATACCTTACCTACCAACAAGCAGCCGCTGCATTTCCCTCTATTACACAGAGACAATAAAACCATGGCCACTTCCGACTTAGAATCCAAAATTCGTCAAGCGGCCGTTAGAAACCGCCAGCTCCTCGCCATCCTCGCAGACACAGACAACGCCATCCCCGACCTCCGTCAACAACGACGTCTTATCACAGATCTAGACCACCAGCTCAAAGAATCAGACAGAAACATCCGTGCCCTCGATAGCCGCCGCAAAAAGGAACTCAAAGACCATGAAAAGTTCCGCGACAGCGTCATGCGCCGCTTCGTGCACAAGGCCGTCGGCAAGCGCGACAAATTCGACGAGCGCGCCGCCCGCGAGGAACGTGAATACTTTGATGTCCTCCAGGACGAACACCGCGAAAAAGAGCTCAACAAGAACGTGAAGGAGCAGTTGAGCGATGCGCGCGAGGCGAGCAAAGCGCTTGAGGTGGAAGCCAGGCGGCATGATGAGGCGCAATGCGAGCTGGACAGCCTCTACGATTCGATCTTTGCGGGCCCGACGCCGACTTATCCCGAGGAGGATATTCTCGAGCAGTCGGCGGAGCAGGCGCTGCACGAGTACCATGATACTCGTTCAAAAGTCGAAGCTGAACAGCATGCGATACGCCTTCTGACGGACGCGATGAAGAGGATGGGTGACTCGTTGCGGCACATGGACGACGCCTTGAGTCACTCGCGCATGGACATGTTTGGCGGCGGCTCGATGACGGACATGATGGAGCGGAGTGCGCTGCAGCGCGCCGAGAGCGCGGCGCAGGAAGCGAGGATGTTGGTGATGCAGGCGCAACGGATGACGCCGTATATCGGAGATCTGCCACCGATTAACATCAACCACGGCAACCTCATGGGAGATGTGCTGTTTGACAACATCTTCTCCGACATGGCGTTCCACGATGAGATCAAGAAGTCAAGAATGTCGATTGAGAAATGTGCCCAGGTTTTGAGTCGGTACCTCCACGAGACTAGGGACCGACACATGTATCTCTCGCGGGAGCAAAAGGTTCGCGGTGAGAGGTTGGAGAGCACGCGCACGGCGCTGCAGAAAGAGCGGGAGAGGTTATTCGAACAGATTGCTGGGGGCAATAGTGATATGATGTTTGGGTCTGCTTCATCGAGTGCCATGCCGGTTGGATTGAAGCATTGAATGGTACAGAAATCGGTTTTAGGGTATGATCGCACCCTGTGTCGTGCAATCCAGGGAGTTTGGATAGTGTTAGCAGCTTTAGATACCAATTTGCACATCACATGTTAAGTGTCAAGGAAATAGTTATTGTTCAATACTTCAATTGGATTTCATTTCATCATAGTATATCTGTCCGGCCGTTGATAATACACAAACACTATCTAGTAGTCCATGCGCTCGTGGCGGCCACGGCGCTCACTATATGGATTCGTTAGTGCCTGTTCGATGTGTATACGATGATGTGAAGCTATGCTTACGGGTTGTACTCGTCCATGTCACCGTATTGCTCCTGGTACAGGTGCTCGGCCTGCTTCTCAGCGTGTCTCTTGGCCTTCTCACGGTCGATGTAGTCCAGGCCCTTAGTCTCGAAGAGCTTGTCAACTTCGGCGCCAGCGATACCAGCAATCATCTCCTTGGCAAACTGGTGCTTGACGGGCTCGCCTGTGTAGGATGATGATTAGCAGAAGTTCTGGATGAGTTAAGGAAGTTATGAAGCATACCGTTCTTGCGCTGGCGGTCCTCGAAGAGCTTCATGGCCTCAAAGGCAGCACCACCGGCCACAATCTCGTGGGAGAGCTTGCCCTCGTGCTGACCCTCGTAGACGGCGTCACGGTGCTCCTTGGCTTCTCCGAATCCGAACATTTTGAATGATTTTGGTGTGGTGTTTGGTGTGGTGTTCAAACTCAATTGGTTTGGAGGGATGTAGTTAATTTGGAAGTGAAATAGTAAGTTCCTAAGGACTAGATTGAAGAGCAGCTCGAGGGGTTCTTATGCCCCTCCGGCAACCAGGTCAAGCTCTCATGTGATCGACAAAGGGCCCATCTAAGCTTGCTCTATTTCGAGAAAAATCCCTTAACCTTCCTGTGCCCCTGGATTCACACTGCCTGATGACATGATGGAGGGGTCGATCCAGCACCCCTCGACCCTCATCCGTCAACGCTGGCCACGCCTGCCTCGCCTGCCACCTTTCACGGAGGCCGCGTCCCACCGATTCATGCTCCAGCTCGCGAAGCCATTGGACACAAGTTGGGAAACCGACGGGAGGCCTTAGCTGAAGCATCAAACCCTTGACGCGGCGCGGGGTGGCAGGAGGGGTCTAGTCTAGCTCGATCCTCATCGAAACCAGTTCTGACCCAGGAAAGGCACGTCTTCAGAGGCAAGCTATTGGACGAGCTACTGTCTGGCGTCTGGCGTCTTCTTTGCCGACTTAGCCTTGCCCGACATGGGCCTGACGTAAAGCCGTGGGTGTGTTTTGGCGGGGTTGCTCGGCACATCGGCAGCGCTTTCGTTCTCGCGGGAGTCGGGGGACCTGACGAGTGACGACGGCTTTGTCCGCGTTTCCACGGCCGTGTGTCTTTTGCGGGTTATGATTCGAGGGACAGTCCGAGAAGGGGGGGTTTTAGACTCCAGAGCCCACCTCTCTCGTTCCCTTTCTCTCTCTTTCTTTCTGTCTTCTTGCATTCAAACTCTCGGGTCAAGAAAGAGTAGCCAACGGCTATGACTGAGCAACTCAACACTGGACGAACACAGCTAAACAAACGCTCTAGCCCGTAAACATCCCTTTGAAGTGTGTAGCCAATTGAGCTAGATTCAAGATTTGAGATGTTGCCCGGAATTCCACGCTTGTAGCCGATTCGGTCAAGCCCCGCCGGCCCGGGGAGTTCGGCATTGGGAGCTGCGTCACTATGTCAGCCACCCCTGCTGGGCTGAACCAGAGACGAGAAAAACAACTGGGGACGCGCTGCGGCAAGAAAGCTTGACCGTCGCGCGGCTAACCGGCAAAGAAGGTCTCCATGCGCCGCCGCCCCCCTGTGTCTCCCATTGGAGCTGCCCATATCCAGTCTTGTTACACAATGATGCCCCCGTCGGGCCTCTCTCTCTCATCAGGATCGAGCAAGTTTAAGCCAACAGAGTCTCCAGCTCTTATGCAGCTTCGGCATATACAGCCCACATAGGTAACGTTTGATCTTGAAGAAAAGACAGGTCGACCCTGCATAACTTGGAGTGAAGCTGAGGTCCGGGTCCATCTTCAATGACGTGTCAGGAAGCTCCGTGCAGCGGGTGTCTCAGAGACTCTTCAATCCGATGTACGGATATTCTACAAAGAATAGGGGGAGGGAACCTTGAGAATGAGGGGTAGCTCTCGTAAGGTGGGTGAGGGTTGTTTATTCTCCTCTGAATCGTCCAAGTTCCAAACCAATCCCCCCTCACCGCTTGAATCGACGATTCCAGGCCCTCCTTCGTGACAAAGAGCGGACGGAACCTTGACGGGTGCCATCCGGGTCCAAGAAGATAGCTTGGATGGGCTGCCGCTTGGCTGACTGACTGGTTAGTTGGCTGATTGGTTGGCTGGTTGGCTGGTGCTGGCATTGCTGTTCCAAGGTTTCGACTTGTGCCTTGGAAACTTGCATCCGCCCGGCAGCAAGCTCAGCCATGCGTGAGGCTTTCGTAGACCGCTGGTCCGCGGCCCTCATAAACCTGCTGATCTTACGAATGCTGCTCCAGAAGAAGCTTACGCATTATGGGTAAACGTGAGACTGTGGTTTCGTCACATTGCTTTTCTCCTCCAGAAAACCTCACAGCACATCTTGTGCCAGAGGCTTTGGTGAAGAATCGATTCAATGGCCGAGGCCCGCGTGGTAAGGTAGCTGCCAGATCATCGATGGCCCGGCACAAGACGATCACCTTTCTTGGCAACAGCGGGATCATGCATCGTCGGAAGCCCCCCGGCTTGGCAAGGGTCCAGACGCCAGGGGTCCTAGTGTCCACCCTTCCCACAGCTAGTGCAGATAGCTTCATGCTGGCTCTCCCACCACCTCGAACTTGTCTGCTCACCTATTGTTCTGCAACGAGGAAGGCATCTTTCTATGCAATGTAAGTGCTCTTTGAGTAGGCGTTGTCACTGAGAGGCTGTAGACCCCTATTCATCCTATAGTGCGAGCTTCCATCTTCACAAAAACGCGACGACGCTACGAATTACCTCTAGCTTTGCAAGTCGTAAATTCCTCGCTTTTAATGCCAGTCGATGCCATCGAATATGGCCTGTCTATGATTTACCACCAAACTTGACCAGATACTCCTCGTGCGCCTTCTTCTGGCTCTGCCACTGTTTCTGCAGCTTCTTGAGCTGGCTCTTGGGCACGTCACTGCCGTCCTTAAGCTTAGTTGGCAGTCCCTCGGCGTCCCACTCCGAGTACTTCTCATCTCCCTTAAACAGCTCCGTGTGGGGAAGCTTAGCCTTCTCCCACTTCTCCTTCTCCGCTTGCTCGCGCGCTCGTTTCGCCTCTTCCTTGGCACGGGCCTTGTCCGCTTCCCTGGCCAACTTCTCGTTCTTCGCCGCGATCAACTCGCTGGCAGGTACAAACTTGATCAATGACGACTTGCCATCCGGCCTGTCATCCAAGTAAACTCCGAGATTTGTAAGGTCTTCGTCACGAATCCGATCTGTAAGAGACAGGATGGCCTTCTTCGTCTCGGGAGACACTGATGACACGATACGACGAAGCTCGTCGCGCAGTCTTGAGGTGGCCCGCAGATACGGCAGTGCCAATTGTTCAGGGTCGCGAATACCCTTCTCAGCCAAAGCAGAGAAATCTGCTTCCGGGTTTTGTTGCGACAACAGGGCGGAAACGGAATCGGCCGAAGTCTTCAGCGCCTCGACGTCCGACTTCACGGTCTCGAAGACCGTCGCGTATGGTTGCACGACAGTCTTGGGGTCAAGCTTCGCGTTAGACGCAGGTGCAGCCCAGCCAAGGCCTTCGTAGGGCGCTGCGGCATTCTCGTCGAGGCCGAATGTTCCAAGGATCTTGGTGATCCAGCGGGCGACGGCAACAAGCGCGGGCACGTTAGCCTCTGCATCTTGGGAAACGACGACCTTGTTGGCCTCGCTGACAAGTTCTTGAATAACACGCATCGCTTGAGGGGTATCGAAAGAGTTGATGAGGGCGGTTTGCAGGTCAACCTTGGCTTTCTCCAGACTGCTGACAAGTCCTCCGGTGGGCTTCTCTGACAGTGACAGAGATTCGACACCATCAGTAGAAGCGCTGGCGTCCGCCACATATGCCTTGACGTTGGTGAAATAGTTCTGCCGAAGCGTTAGCTTAGAAATTATTGTTACGATACGGCTCAGAGACTCACGTTGATAGTTGCCTCCCAGCTAGACGCCTGGGCGCGCATGTCAGGGGAAATCTCAACGCCATCGTTCCACTTGCCCATCAGGAACACAATGCGCATTCCTCTGGATGTGTAAGTCGTGGCAAGAGCATCTTGAATAGTCTGGAAGTTCTTCAAGGACTTGGACATCTTTGACCCAGAGATTGACAGGTGACCCATGTGCATGAAGTTGTTGACCCACGTGTGCTCGCCCTTTGTGTTGTCCACGTAAAAGGCCTCGCTCTGGGCCAACTCGTTATCGTGGTGAGGGAAAGCCAAATCGATACCGCCGGAGTGAATGTCCATCTGGGCTCCGAGAATGTCAGAAGCCATGACGGAGCACTCAATGTGCCATCCCGGACGACCCTGGCCCCATCTGCTCTCCCAGTATGGCTCTCCCTTCTTGGACTTCTTCCATAGCGCAAAATCACCTTCATTGCGCTTTTCGCCCAGGTTCTTCGACAGAGCTCCCTCTCCATCCTCCTGTAGTGACTTGTCGTTGCGGTTGCCGGGTCGCAGACGGGCGTATGTGTTTCCGGCCTTCTCGAAAGCTGTGATATCGAAGTATACGGATCCGTCAGACTCGTATGCGAATCCCTTATCCACAATGCGCTCGACAAAGCTTGCAATCTGGGGAACGTATTCCGTAACGCGCGTAATGACGTCGGGTCGCAGGCAGTTGAGAGCGTCCATATCGTCGAAGAATTCCTTCTCCATGCTCTGGGTCAGGTCGGTAAAGATGGTCTGATCGCTCGTATCAATGGTCTCCTTGTAGAGGGAGTCGAGGTACGGCAGAAGAATCTCATCGGTACCAGGGAAGAACTTCTTGTCCTTGATCGCAAATGCAGCAGCGTCCATGTTCGCAATGTGCATCTTCGTCTTGGCCTCGTCGTCACCAGGCTTGCCATCCCCAGTCAGGGTGCCACCTGCAAGAACCTTTCCGTATGCGCTGTCTCTTCGCTCGAGGTAGTTGTTCTCGTCGAGGTCGGATGATTGGATCAGAGACAAGCTCTTCTCGGCGTATGCGCGGAAAGCTGTCAGGGTAAGCTTCGCCAGCTCTTCGTCCGAGTACTTCTTCTGCTTCTCGAGTTCGAGGAGGCGTTGTCTTCGGGCCTTGATAATAATCTATGCCACAGGGAATGGTCAACAAAGCCTGAGTTGGAAGTGGAAAGCTAGTAAATCAAACCTTGTCGTCAACATCGGTGATGTTCATGACAAACTTCACATCGGCGCCGAAGTAGTGCATCATGATGCGCCGGATGATGTCGGTCGACACATAGTTGCGGGCGTGACCCAAATGACTCTTGTCGTAGACAGTAGGACCGCAAGCATACCAAGACACCTTGCCCGGGTTGATTGGTGTAAATGGTACTGGTTGACCGGGCTTCAAGGAGTTGTGCACCTTTAAAGACTCCATGGTCGCGATGGAGGAACAGGCCCTAAAGAATCGAAATTTGGGTATCTGAGTGGAGAGAGGGATGGAAATTCTGGTGAGTCTAAAGAGGCGATTCATCCAGAATAAAAGGACAGAGGCACAGGGAGGGTAGAGTGCATGAGAGGAGGGAGTCCTGTCGAGAGGGTCGGGTCAAAGGGTTGAACTTAGAGGGTTGAGTCACTCAATTGGGAAGGGAGGGGACGGCGACTTTGCTGGAGGGAGCAATTAGCCGCCCACCTATCAAAAATGGCCGGTGTGACACCATCGTCAGCCTCGCAGTCAATTGGGGCGCTGTGTCAACATCTGAGTGGTCAAGCTCTAAATCAGCCACAACTGCCCCGCGCTTAGCCACAGTCAACTTTTTTCCAATTCAGCCTCGCGAAGTTTTTCCTCTACTGCCCTCCGACCTGCATTGCTAGGTAGCTTTCCTGCACCACTCCAATTGTCCAGAAAGGCATTCTTGGTCGATCAACCCTGGCTCATCACTAGCCAGCATGGCGACCGAAATCACAAAAATGGCGAAACCCTCGCCATTCCTTCAACCTGGCCCTAGAACGTCAGCCAATTCCATCGCAATCGTCCAGCTCTCTCGCGACAACCTCGTTCCTCTCATCCTCCAAGATTCTACCGGTGCGGTCGACGGCTATGCCGAAGGAGCAGTCCTTAACACACGATTCGGCTCATTTCCCCACTCTACCCTGATCAACGTACCATGGGGATCGCAAATTCGTGCCTCGATTGTTGACACTGGCTCCAGAGGCCGCAAGCGCAAGAGGAAGGAAGAGGAAACGGACGCGTCAACACCAGCAGCAGGAGATGAGGCCGAGGCGGAATCCAGCGCACCAGTGAAGAAGGCGGCTACCGCCGCGAGCGGCTTCGTGCACATTCTTCAGCCCACCGCCGAACTCTGGACCGCGGGCCTGCCGCATCGAACACAAGTCGTCTACACCCCCGACTACAGTTACGTCCTTCAGCGCATACGAGCGAGACCCGGTACCCATATTATCGAAGCTGGCGCAGGTAGTGGCAGTTTCACTCACGCATCGGCGCGTGCAGTTTACAGCGGATACCCCGAAGATGACTCTCAACGAAAGGGCAAGGTCTTCAGCTTCGAATTCAACAAGGACCGCTATGTGAAGATGCAAGAAGAGATCACTGCGCACGGGCTGGAAGGCATCGTGAAGCTCTCGCATCGAGACGTTTACAACGGCGGGTTCCTGGTAGACGGTAAAAGCCCCGAGGCAGAGTCGGTGTTCCTGGATCTACCCGCGCCCTGGGAGGCCCTCCCTCACCTGTCACGACGAAAGCCAGCGACAAAGGACACAGAAGGCGAGACACAAGCATGGGTTTCTCCGCTGAATCCCAAGAAGTCGGTCTACATCTGCACTTTTTCTCCCTGCATTGAGCAGGTACAAAGAACGATCAATACAATGAGACAATTGGGATGGGTGGACATTGACATGATTGAGATTTCCCACAAGAAGTTCAACGTCATCCGGGACCGTGCTGGGTACAGCCAGCCCGATCGCGGTATCGCGGCGAGTGCACGCGACGTGGGCGAGGCAGTCGGCAAGCTTCGCGAGATCGAGAGAAGAACGAGAGAGTACCACAACCCGGCAGACCCCAACTCGGCGGACGACTCCCCAGCGGGCAACGCCATGGACGTGGATCAAGCGGGAGAAACTACGAACGGCGATGAAGAAGAAGGACCGTTTGCGGGCAAGCCTTGGTTGCAGGGTCGTATCATCCACCGCGCGGAGCCGGAACTGAAGACGCATACCTCGTACCTTGTTTTCGCCGTGCTGCCGCGCGAGTGGAGCGAGGAGGATGAGGCCGCCGTGCTTGCAAAGTGGCCGTGTGGCTCAGAGACTGGTGTTATTGGAGCCAAGGATAAGGAGACGCGCAAGCAGGAGAAGCGTGACCTCCTCGCGGGCAAGGGGAAGAGAAGGAAGGGCAAGTCTGGAAAGGCTTAAGCTGCATATACGAATGTGAATTTGTCGTCGAAGATCACTGCAAATGGTCATGAGCATGGTAGATACCCTTACATCAGTGTCGGGACATTCCGAGAGTATGGTGGTAATTCATGAGTCAAGAAGAGTACATCTCCCTTTCTTGTGGCAGCTCACCGGGATTGTACACAATGAATCCCGAGCTCAGTGTCATTTTGGGAAACGATGCAATGGACAACGTGTGATGAACCTGAATTTCTTTCTCTCATTCGACTTGTTGCTCAGTCCTTGGCTACCATGGCTTCGGGCTGTCTCCCCTTACCTTCTACCAAAACTCCAGCCTTCCTCAAAATATCGACCGTGTTGTTTACAACCTCGGGTTTGACACCCTCCACACCATCAGTGAACTTGACCGTCTTCAGCCACTCCCTGGCATCCGCCTCAGAGTAATCCAGGTGGGTGCTGATGTACTTGACAGCCTCGTCCTTGTTCTCGTTAAAGTGCTTCACGCCCTTGTCAAGCTTCTCAAACAGATCCTTGATTCTCGAGTCCAGCTTCTGCCCTTCCTTGGCCAGCGCCGTCGACGCGACAATCTTCCAGCTGCTCCAGGGCGTGTAGATCTCGCCGACGCGGCGGATCTCACCCGAGTCATAGTAGCGCTTGGAGGTGAAGTGCTCCCACATGAAGAAGTCAGCAGCGCCCGAGTTGACGGCGTTGCGGAGGTTCTCAAAGTTGTTGAGAATCACCGTGTCAGAGAACGGTGCCGGAGTGGATGGGGTGAGCCAGCCGTGCTGATCGGCGAGGACGAAGCCCATGATCTGGCTGCCGGAGCCGATGCGCGAGACGCCGATTTTGCCACCCTTGAGGGAGTCTACTGAGGTGATCTCGGGGCGCTTGGCACCGGTTGAAATGGCCCAGCCTTTTGGTTCTTAGGTCAGTAGTTTTCTGAGAACTTGGCCTTGTGAACCTACAGAGGGGCGTGTCAACGTAGGTGCCGACGAGACGGTAGCCGCCATCCCCGGGGGCGTCTTCCTTGCCGAGGCCGGCGATCCAGCCTTCTGTCAGACCGATACCAATGTCAATCTCGCCGCCGCGAATGGCCGTGATCATGTGTCCCGTTCCGGAGGGGAAGGGAACCAAAGTGGCATCGAGGCCGAAGTGCTCCTTGGCAAAGTAGAGGGGCGTAGAGAAGTGCTCCGGCACGTAGCCAATTCTGAGAGGTGAAGCCATGTTTGATTGTTCAACTGAGAAAAGGGTTGATAGAGTGAGTCAAAGGCCAGTTCTGTGATGAGTTATAGAATTGGAAGAGTAGAGCGGAAGCGGGACTTTCGAGAGTTGCGAATCTCGGGCCGGGACGAGTGAAGCGGCCGATGACTGTACACCTCAGTGACTGAGTGAGTGCGGGGTCCTTTCCACTGCTTTCCAGGCTCTGCGTGTCAGCGCCGTGGTCCGTCCACCGGTGCAGAACTAAGCGGGGCCGCGGTGGGACGCCCGGCCCTCCCGCCGGGGCGGCCTCTGTCTTTTCAGTCTTCAATTATTTTCTTTCTTAATCATCACATTATTTTCGAACGAGAGAAAGCCATTTCAAAGTTATTAGCTACAGTCATTACGAGAAATATCATAGGTACAGCTAGCAGGACTCAACCGCACGACGTTGGTGCTCTGGAGCTTACGATGTGAAGGTTTTCAGTTGAGATTAAAGGTTGCAATGATGAACTTAGAACTACCAGTCTTGGCACCCAACAAGTAGTAACGGCACTCAAATATTTCTACCAGCTAGAGATCACATAGTTTGCGAGTTGGATGTATGCGCATAATCAAGCCAACGCCTGCTTCCCAACACATTTTCATCCTGAATGCTTCACAAGGTAAGCCTCAAACTTATCAAGTTCTGAATCATATCTGCCACTATAAGCTTCTGGTCTGCGGCTGAACTCTCCCTTTTCAAAGATAATAGTAGATCAGGTCACTGGGACTACTAGGAATACACTGATCTTAGCCATCGTAGTCCCAGTCTCGCTTCGAGAGGCGATTGAGGTTGATATGCACATCATTGTGATGATGAACTGACTCTTGGGTCAGCCGTCAGACAAGCCTTGTCGGATCTTACCATAGTCACCACACGTGGATTGTCCCATTGCCGTCGGAACTTTGGTGGCTGATAGCCTTTTTTGGGAGGCTACTCAAAGATCTTCATTCTGACATACTCAAGGGATTTTTCGACCCTGTGTGCTCAGATTTTGGCAATCCAAGAAGCAGGATGACGCAAGTATGGGAAAGATTCAGTAACTTGTCGCTAATGAAGTTTCAATGTTGTATTTCCTGAGAAGTCTGGAGTAAGACCACTCCCACCACCCACACATCACTCCTTATCCATTGAAGTAACACATATTATAATACTTCATAGGGATATGAGTGGCCTCTTTACGACCGGTAGAAAGGCGAAACGATATCTCTCATAAACCCCGTCAAGGGTTGTAAAAGGTGAAAGAAGAAAGCTTTGTTGAATCTAGCTATTCCCCTATCTCGTCTTTAGATGTGTCCTTGTCATATTTAGGAGAAATCGCAAATGTTGTCTCAACGTTACTTTGCACCCATTTCCAAGACAAAGAAGCAGTCATGATGTGCAGACAAAGTTCAACTGTAGCTGATTTAATGTTCATGATTGGCATACGAAAAAAGCCACGCCTCCCGGTCATGATGGTCTGTTCACGTACCTTAGTCTACGGTCACTCCTCTACGTCCACTACCAACAATCTCCACTTGCCACGCTCTATATTAACGTAAGTCTCAAACTAGGTATACCTTAGTAAAACGAAACGGGAAACATAAACGCTAGTCACGTGTCTGCCGCAGCAGCACCAAGACCGAGTCAAGTTTGTGATTGCAACCTTTGGAAGATAAAACCTTTCCCACTTCACACCGATTCGGCAGCAGCTGATTTATCCCATCGCCGTAACCCCAAACGCCCGAATGGAATTGCAAGATGATGATCCTCCCGAGCGACAGGATGAGACTGTCGACCTAGGACAGTACCTCTCAGATGCCTATGGACCATGTCTATGTGAGCCGACTCCTTCCGCGCCAGGCTGCCATCATACGAATATCTTCGGTCCACGATCCGCCCCGGGAAGGCCTCAGCTGAAGAAGTGCCAGGAGAACAACGTCCTCATCTACTCCGGCTGCTTCAATCCGCCGCACCTGGGCCATCACAATCTCCTACGACGCGCATTCGAAGGCAGCCAAGATCTCAACGTGATCGCTGCCGTCGTGTATCCGGTCAGCACAAGAGTACTGGAACGCAAGGCCAAAAGGAGACAGCAATGGCTCATGTTCGATGTGGCCGACCGCGTACGACTTTGGCACGGTGACTCGAATGAGCCTCAGTAGTACTGGACTCACGACGGTGGCAGGCTCAAGTTCGAAGATATGTGGAGTCGCGTTCTGGGAGCAGTCAAGCGAGACGGCTTCGATCTCAAGTTTATTGAGGTAGCAGGACCTGATCACGTCGTTCCCACAAGTGTGTTTAAGCCGTTTGGGTGGGATTTCGAAGTCTACAGAACTATCTTGAGCAATGCTGGAAGAGAGTTTGATCTTCTTCAGCCTGGAGGGCAACTCGAGAGAATGCGTGGATATGGGTACTGGGAGGATGCCATCGACTATACTAAAGCTGCGAATCCAAAGAACGACTTCACAGACTCGGAGCACGAGATTGTCGAGGAGCGAACCATTGTCAGCAAGTCTCGTTTCACGCTACTTTCACCTCCATCGATCGTCGAGACAACTACACAGCCACATGAAGGTAGATAGATCGGTTTTGCAATCAAGAGTACGAAGACATACGCTAACAAACACATGTATTAGTGGATGGTCGCGTCGCAGACACGGACAACGAATCAGCCACAGTCACCAACGCTCTCTCTGAAACACACATATCAGAGAAAGAGGCTGGTTCATATGAGAAGACGGAACACGGTAGCTACATTGTTCCCGAGGGACGGAAGATCAAAGTTTGCCGACGAATCGGGGACTCGGAAACTTGGGTTCGCTTCGTTCCAGCGGAAATCGCGCCCTTGACACTCAGCTCGACCCGGATTCGGCGTATTCTGGAAGGAGGCTTTCTGAAGCAAGGGAACCTGGCGGGAACCAGTTGGACGCGAAGTATGCTGGAGGATGAAGCCCTTGATAGTGTCAAGGAAATGGTCCTGCATCCGGAGGTGCTCGCAAGCATTATGCTCCAACGACATGGAATTAAACGACTTGATGAGGCTTGACGGGGAACTAGATTGAGCTTGATCAAAAAGGCAGCGGACTTTGGCAGGCAGGATTATTGAAGTCTCTCCTAGCAAAACGTTGGTTGGACATCCGTGCCACAACCTGGCACCTGTTTTTCTTCCCAGACAGCTCTTCCCTCGAATTCATGACATTGCTATAAGAATGCTTTCATCGTGTTTCTTTTCGGGTTTCTCCATTTGTTCAGATAACGGCATGGTTCTAAGGTGATGACAGGCTATTTGCCCCCAGACGATTTGATTCATTTTCGCACTTCTGACCACTGACCAGAATTAAGTTCGCGTCTGCAGCAGATTTCTTCCCACCCGAAGTTTTATGAGGTTGCAAAAATATCGAGCAGAACTCGCTTGCATAAGGTCTGTCAATCAGTAACAGCGCCGAACACCCATAGCACTAGATCAGTCCGTTTATAAGTTGATGTGTGGTCTCTTAAATTCCTTGCCTTCAATGGCCTATCACCACCAGATAAGGAATTGAGAACCTCGATTACCAATAACATGTCCCGCAGAAACCAGGCAAAACTACTTCAGTTCAGATGTGTCTATGAACGTCACAAAATTCTATGCAGAAATGTTAGCATGCCGGCTCAATTTGCTCATGCCTTCAAAATAGGACAGTTCACATGCAACGTCATTATAAGTTGCATAGCAGTGGCCATTAATTATCAACAACAAGAACACGGGATTAAAACGACTAGGATATTCCCGTCTGGTTCGGGCTCATATAATCAGCTTCTCAGGCAAGGCTCCGAGTTGGTCAAATGGATAAACTCGTTATAGGCCATATCCTGCAGTAGCGTTATCAATAGTCACCAGCTGAAAGCCAGATGCGGAAATATTAAGAGACGGGCCCTAGTCGACGAGCTAGCAGCCCTACAGTTTTGGAGTAACGGAAACACATAAAGGGAGGACCCTGCCGATAAACACCCTTCACTCATCATGCATGGGCTTCCCTTGTGTGTGCCTCAATAGCCGCGGCTTTCGTCCCAACAATGACGGCAACCATGCCTTCCGTGCCGCCTTTGCCGGATCAGCAAGACATCGCTGTGTTCAGCTATACAAACGACAAGGTAATCCTGCCCTCGGCATCAACTCACATCAGACTTCTCGAACTCTATCCATCGACACACGGATTTGACGCCGCATCCGCATCCGCGTCCGGAGCACCCAGTAATACAGACGAAGGTGATTCTGACAACGCGTCGTCTCACTACTCGGGCCCTCTCAGATGCGCCCTCTCGACGACCCCGATCGCCACGCCGCGGCTATACAAAGCGCTGTCATATACCTGGGGTACGTCGGGAGCAACTCACAGCATTGACATCGAGGGTGCGAGCTTGCTCATCACGGCCTCGCTCGACACGGCGCTGCGACACATTCGTCGTAAAGATGAGCCCGTCACGCTCTGGATCGACCAAATCTGCATCAACCAGGATGATGGTGCGGAGAAGGGAAATCAGGTGGCCCTCATGACCCAGATCTACACCAAAGCAGAACAGGTCATCGTCTGGCTGGGTCCGGCAGAGAACAACTCCGATGCCCTTATGGAGTGTTTGCAAGAGATTGGACAAGAGGCTGCTGACCTGCACATCGAAAGCTACCTCACCAAGGAGCGACTGCCGCTCCTGCACAGGATCATGAGAAACGAGAACCCAGAAGACCCAGTGACTATGCAATATCAGCCTCTAATGGCCAAAGCTGTGGCCAAGTTCAGACCCCTGCTACACGAGATGATTGCCTGGAACGACAGAGTGTGGTTCACTCGGGTCTGGATCATCCAAGAGCAAGCTCTCGGTTCCGACCCATTCTTCCTCTGCGGGTATAAGACAGTAAGACTGGACCTGATCCCTTTCGCTACTCTCATCTGGGACGGGTGCATATCAACGCTCAGCGTGCCGACTGAAACCAGCGAGTTCAGGCAGCTTCTACTCAAGGCCCAACAACGACGTTTGAGTCCTTTAATGTCCCTTAGACGTAGGCGCCGGAACTTCGTGAAGGGCATAGGACCGGGAGATGACTTCTATTACGTCTTGAAGAAGGCGTACGTCGATGGGTCCGCACAAGTGACGAAAATTCGAGATAGAATCTACGGTTTGCTCAGTATTGCCAATGATGCGGATGAATTGGGGATTACGCCAGACTATGTCACCGAGGATAGTCGGCCCACCTTCATCGACGCAGCTCGCGCTCTCATTCGTGTCGGCCGTCTAGAGATGCTCTCCTTCTCGCAGTCTCCAAAGGACATCGAAGGGCTACCATCCTGGGTTCCGGACTGGAGGCCGACCCTAGAGCATTCTTACTTGTACGCATTCGAGGATGCAGACCAACGCATTTTGCAGGCTTCAGGCGAGACCTCGACTGAGCTTGTGCCCACGGACGACCGCGGCGTGCTCGGGATTCGTGGTATCCTCGTTGACACCATCGAAACAACAGGTGACGCGTGGAGGTGGGAACAAGGTCAAGAATGCCGCTACAAGCTTCTCCAGACGATCAAAACCTTGTGTGAGGAGGCAGCTGCAAAGGGGTTTGGCAACGACATTTACGAAAATAGTGACAGACAGGCGGAAACCATGTGGAGGGTGCCTGTGGCAGATCTGTATTGGAACGAAGGGGCTGCATACAGGTACCAACGACCCGATCCAGCCGTCAGAAGCGACTATGAGGACTGCATGCATTGCCACAAGATGCTCTCCCTGACGTTCGAGGTCTTTCCCCCAGAGGAACGCCAGCAGCTTTTGGACGAGTTCAGCAGACGGATTCCGGGGCAGTCTAACTACAGTGAGAATATGGACAAGATGACTGGGAAGCGCCCATATATGACGCGGAAGGGATACGTGGGCATGGGTCCGGGCGAGGCATGCCCGGGCGACGTGGTGGTGATACTGTTCGGCTCTCGGATCCCGTACGTCCTGAGACCGTCCGGAGACGGGACGATGTACTGTTTCGTAGGGGAGGCATATTGTGATGGAGTCATGGACGGCGAGTTGTTGACTAAGCGGGAGAAGACGACGTTTCTGATTGCTTGAGTCGGCTGGTTGTCCATTCACAAGAGGAGGAGAAGAGGGGGAGAGGACACGTCTGAGAGTTGGATGGGAGGCGAGGAAGCGCTCGAGCAGCAAAGTTTTGTTTTATCTGGGGTACTCGTCGAGTGTTTCCTCTAAAGGTGTTCTGTTCGACCGTCCGATCTCTATGTGAAAAAGTCTATGGAAAGAAAAGCCAGTTCCCCCAATGCCCGCCGTGATGTGTGATGGTATGAATGCAATCCTTGAGATACATCAATGAGAAAAATGAGAGATAATGGGAAATAGTCAGGTAGAGACTGAAAGGTATTTCAAAAAAGTGAAAAAAGAATCCAATTTGGAATTGTGCGCGCTGCTTTTTTTGCACGCTGATGAGATATGCTGCCCCAAAAATGATTAAACTCCTTTCGCTCGGCCAGAGCGGAAATATTGCCAGAAACCTCCCAGACATTCGTCTGGCGCTATGAACATTGAAGCATGAACAGTGAGCCAACCCTGGCCCAAGACTGCGCAAGTACGAATCCGTGTGCGGAAGCGCGTACTGCGATGAACCCTGCGATCGAGCCGCAGACAACCAGTTTCCCAAACAGTCTCTCTCTCTCTCTTCTCTCCTCCGCTGTGCCGTGAATTTGCTCAGTGGTCGTTGTAGTCCTCGTCTCTCATGGTGTACATGATGTCTTGGATAACGACCGCCCTGATGTGGTGGTACAGAACGAAGCAGTAAGCTCCTAGTAGACAGACACTCATTCCTGTTGCGAACCATTTCACGGCCTCGTTGCCCAGTTGGTTGGCGATGGTGATGGTGGCGAGAGTGAAACCTGTGTTGGGGAAGACCATGGCCCACCAACCCAAGTGGAAGTAAACAGGCGGCGATGAGATGACGGCGATGGTAGCGATACCGAACCACCAGGCAGCCAGGGCCCACAAGAAGATAGCGCTCATGAGAGCAATGGTCCTGATGATGCCAGCGTCGATGATGATCCCATCGCGGTCGGGGTCGAGGTTGTTGGGCAGTCCGTTGGCCATGCCGATGAGAGCGAGGGCAGTGAAGGCCGGGGGACCAACGTTCATGAACAGACCAGGGCGATGCTCGCGGTGGGGAAGGCCTGCGGACATGAGGCGGCCGACCATGTGTGCGTACATGAGGACGGCGACGGACAGACCAAGACCCTGGCAGGTGAGGCCGGCAACGACGATGGGCACCGCCGCGATCTCGGGCTGGGTGTCGGCGATGACGGAGGCAATGGTACCAGTAAGCATGATGGGGAAGATGGGAAGAATCCATGTTGGCATCATGGTCTGGAGGCCAAAGTTGTGCCTGGCAAAGACGAAGCTGTACTGGCCAATGGCCAACATAAGCGTGACGATGAGGTAACCCCAGAAGGCGACCTGAATAGCCCAGACGAGGGTCTCATCGTTCTCGGGAATGGCGTATCGGTTCGTGCTGGTGATGAGCGTGGCGATGGACAGGAAGAAAGTCGGGAAGAAGAAACCCTCACGCTCGTGGGTCAGGGACTTCTTCATGTCTCCGGGGTAGAGGAAGAATCTTGTCAACATGGCGGAGCAGACGAGGACGAAGAGGATGATGTTGATGACATAGACGACGGTGCCGATTTGCCTCAGTCCGGGGAACTGATGCGGTTGTGCGAAGATGAGGAGCGCGAGACCTCCCGTGCTCATGGTAAGGGTGTACCACGCCCAGGTGAAGTGGTGGATACGTGCCTTCCAGCCCAACCTCGGGCGATTAGGGTCGTTGATGTCAATCATTCCGAGGCCGGGAACATCGCGAAGGTGGCTGTGGGCGGCGGCGTGAGGTGTTGTTCCCTTTTCCACGACGGGCGTGATGGATGTGTTGTAGCCGTCCTTCTCCGTCTCCTTGCCCTTCTTCTCGTCGACGAAGCCGAGGTCTAGTGGTGCCAGCTTGGGTGAGTTTGGTCTGGACGTCTGCCACTCTGCCGAGTTCTTGCGTGTCGACACCTCAGACTCGGTCCACGCCGAATGTTGGGGATCTCTCCGATCCATTGTGGAAATCTTTTTTTTTTGTTTTTGTTTTTTGTTGTTTTATATGATGGTATATATGCTCGCTGGTAGTGACCGGTCGAAGCAGGAAACAGGCAAAGCACGTCGAATCTCGCAGAGAATAAGTCGTTCGCTCGCGTATGGGGTTGTTGAGTGAGTGTCGGTTTGTGGGTGAAGACCAAACAAGAGGAAACTGGGGAAAGATGGGGGGTATGAAGTTCTTGATATATGGAGGCGACGATGGTGAATGTTGTGAAGCAAGAACTAAACAGAACTAAAAAAGGGGCACTTGCTGTCGCTGAACAAGGGGATTCCAGCTCCGGTGGATTGATGCTAAGATTGGAGGTCTTGGACCGGATGATATATCTCGAGAGACTGGAGAAGATGAGAGGGTGCGTAATGAGTCCGGTTCTTCAGACCAAGCCCTGGTTCTCAGAATAGATACAGACTGACTGATAAAACAGGGTATCAGTCCGGTGGAGACAGGTACGTGCAGTCAAGTCAAGGTGAGAGGCATCAGTAGTAGCAGCAGGAAGCAGGGGGGAGTGAAGAGAGAACAAAAATACACCAAAGTGTGTGCGTATGAGACAAGACGTCCGGTAACTGGAGACTGGACGTATTTGGTTTCTGCCACCCTTGTTTGAGAAGTGGAGGTTGTATGGCAGAAGGGGAATGGATGTGTCTGCTGTCTCTGTCTCCTCCAGGTGTTTGTGAGGCTCACTGACCTTGGAACAATTGTGCGGTACGAGAGAGGGCACGTCTCAACACCAAATTTGGCTCGAAGTTAAGACGGGAGACCCGCAGGAGGGCGTGTACTGTAGGGTGTCTGTCCTATCCATGCCAAGGAACGCAATATTGGGCTGTGAGAGGAGGGTATGGACGAGCGACGAGGAAGATCCGCAGATATGAAGATCCAAAGCGGGCGGCAATACCGCATCGCGGTAACATATGGTTACGTTGGCTTTGGTGGCCAAGTGTTAAGACATCCTGCATACCAAGACCTAGCTTGATGCTGCGTGTGTGTATATGTGCAGCGTCGTGAGGGTGCAATGGGAAGTCGTGTAGTGAGGCTCTTTGCGAGAAACGTGGGCTGGCGTTTGGGTGAGTCGTGGTGGCGGCCAGCCGGCTCGCGGATTTCCAAGACGTACCCCCACGACCGACCATGCACAGGGTTACCCAGATGAGCGACGACCGTTCGCCAGAAGAAGAAGGATCTCAAGGTCAGGGGTTGGCTGTCGTGGGTCCGGCAAGACGGCGAGCAAGAAGATGGACAGGCTGGTGGTTGAAGGAGAGTTATGGTGAAGGGCGCCTACCGTCGCCTGTCTCAGACCAGGGTCACAAATACGGTAGCTGATGTACATTGATAGGAGAGAAGAACCTGCGGCCAGGGTCAAGGGGCAGGTCCATCGATGTGAAGTGATACAAGCCTCGAAGTATTTTGGGGCCCGAGGGGTACTCCTGGATCGACACGGCTTGGGCAAAGACAGCAGTTCGGTCGTAGCCGTGCCAAGAATACAATGAGAGAGAGAGGCGTGCCAGGACGGGAGATGGACTAGGAGTGCGTATGAGATGCTCACAGAGAGAATGAGAAGTAGGTTGGGTCGGCCAATCGGGGGGCCGCCAGGACACCAAGGCCGCGAATCCTCGCATGTAGGGGCCGTGTGTCACACACACCCGCGGCTGGCTTGCTTCTTTGATTCATTCTTCAAGACTTCCTTATCTGAACAATGGTGGATGGGGGCCATCTCGGCGTCGATCACCCACGTACCGCACGGGAAATGGAGGGGACCATCATAGTTGCGGCTCTCTCTCTCTCTCTCTCTCTCTCTTCTGCTGCTACTGCTGCTGCTCCTGCTGCACCTATCCGTACGGACTCGCAGACATAGAGACAGTACAGGGGTACAGGGGTGGCTGGTAGGTATTGAATCGGGAAATATTAATAGCCCATGCATACATACGCCTGTTCAAAGCTCGCCTCAGGACGGGCTGGAACATCACGTCTTTGGCAGATACCAGACGACATATTCGTAATTAGTAGGTAGCAGAATACATCATCAACTGTGGTAAGGAACAGCAAGATAGAAAGTATACGTATCCGATCTCAGATTTCGTGGCGCCCATCAGAGACATTCAGGTAGGACACGCACCTTGACGCACGTCAGAGTCCAAGGGGGCGTCTGCGCACACGCGGCGCGCTTCTTTCGTTGCGGTCCGCCCTTCCCTTTCCCTTCCCTCCCTCCCGCGCCGCCGTCGCCGCCACCACGGGAGGATGATGCTGGCAGCTGCAGAGCAACGCTTGAAGCAGCACTGCAGTATGCAGCAAGCATCTAGCACAGCTCGAGTTGGGAAGGGCAGATAAGTGTGTCCCTCACGGGGGACCCCCGGCTGCCTGAGTCGGGACATTCGTTTCACGATCTGAGCTCTGGCCGCCAAGAGATGGAAGGACCCGCCTCTTGGACCTCGAAACACGTTACTGGGTGTTGTTGAGAGAAGAGCCATGACGGGGTTCGCATGCAGAGCCTTTTTCTTTTCAAATTCCAGTGCAATGCAGATTTGTCCCTCAGCTGGCTTTACCCTGTTTGCTGGCTGACTGTTGCTGTTGCTGGCCGCCGCATGGACTTGTGAGAATGGAGACAGAAAAAGGCCAAGCCGGCCTCAACAATATTGGACTGCTGCCAGCTCGTGTCTATCGTCTTGGCCACAGTTCGCGCACTGAACAGAAGAAGCGTTCGTAATGAAGTGCTGCGCATCTTTGCCAAGGCCGGGTCTAGCTTGACATTTCGAATAATTGTCCCCGTATGTCGTGATGAGACTGAACGAATGCTCCATATGGTTCATCTGCAAACATCGCCCTGCCGCAATATGTTCAGTGTCACCACCGGTCGAGACGTTAGCGGCCTACGCCTCACTTAGATGACGGGCGCGAGTCACCCAGATCATAGATGGCCCATCGCCCAAAACGCCTCAACCTTAACCAAACACTCGAGAGTCCACCCCCACTTGCAATGGACACGAAAATGTGTCGGGACCGAAGAAGAGCCTCGACACAGAACGTCTACTGCAGCAGAAGGGCCGCCGGGGGTTGCAGTGAAGGGGATCCTCTGGCGTAGAGCCCGGATTCTTCCCTCTCCAGTGTTTAGTGTATTTTCGGCGGCAGCGCAAGTCTGACGGGATTCAGGAGACGGAACCCACCCGGGCGAAACACCGCTCTGGCCGGACATGTGAAGAAGGCGACCAGGGATCTGATTCGGGACTCAAGGGGACGAAGAGATAAGCGTCGAACAGCCAACGGTGACACTCGACGGGGATGATCAGTAACAATTCCCTTCTCTCGATCCCCATACCAAAGAGTCAAGACTCAAACTTCATCAACACGACCCCTGGAAAATTCGCCGTACCTGTCCCGCTGTCGGGCCTGCGGCTGTCCCACCCGTCCAAATTAATATAGAAGTCAAAAAAGAGGGCCGCCCGTCCCGTTGCCCTCCCAGATTGCCCCTTTCAGGCGCCCTCCCTGGCCAGAAGTCTCACACCTCATGCCCCGGGGGCCCTGGACTTTCAGGTCTTGGAGGCTTCATGGGTGGCAAGCCCTCGTCGATTCGGAGGTTGTAGAATTTTTGACAGCTTGGACGATGACGAAGATGGACAAAGAGAGAGATGACTTGTCACGGAAGATTTCTGCTGATGGTTCTCCGCCTCTTGATCGACGTCTTGGATGCCCAAAGAGCCGTGCCGTTCGAGCCTAAAGTGACAGTGATGACAATTCATTGTCCAATGCCCACCACGCCTACGGAAGTTAGTAACAACGAGCAGTGGACAGTGGTGAGCGACAAAACCACACACAGACAGCCGCCACAAAACGTGGTCCTAGATGTCTTGGCTCCTTGGCCATCCATCCATCAGACTGAGCAGAGAGAGGGTGTGCATATGTGCAACCGCAAATCATAGCTGGCTTATTTCTAGACCACAGAGTCTCTCAAAGTGCTCGGTTGAATTCCCGTTCGTTCTGTGTGCGAGGCTTGAACAGAATACCACCACACGATGCCGGATAGGATTATCTCACAAACATTGGAGCAATTCGGACGAATGCTGGCGGCCCTGCATACTGAAGCGGTAGAGAGCTGTACGAAGCACGCTATGAGAGATGCAAAACGTACAAAACCCCTAGAGCCGCCAATTTCTATTCTCGTGAACTCTTGGCTCTTGTTTCTCCTTTGGTGTCCACAATCCGATTAGAGCCCGCATCGCGTCTTATTTTTCTCATGTTTGTTCGCGAGCGAAGCCTTGGTGATGCAACTCATCTCTTAATGTTCGAACAGTGTGAGCAACTTGGCGTTCTAGCACCATTGGTTGCTCCACACCAACAGAGAAGCAGTGGCGGTGTTTCTCCATGGAGCAACTGATTGTGCACCGCAACCCAATGAAGCTCTCAAAGCAAAAAGTGTATGGAACGCCAAGATGATGCATCACGAACGGGACATCGCCAATAGAGGCAAGTCAAGAGCACATACGTGGTATCTCTCTGAGGCAAAGTCTAGTGCAACAACCCAAACACCCTGTCCATGTGATCTCATCCAGCACATTTCGACGTTCCTCGCTTGCTGACTTGGCTTTCAATAGGGCGCCGGTGGGTTTGCACATCTGCATCTGCATCAACCCGTTCCGGTAGCTTCGTCTTCTTGCTCAATCTCTTGGCCAGATTGGGTGACATGATCTACCAAAACGCCCAGCGTCAAGTAGGAAAATCTCCATCTTCTGCCTTTCTCCCTAGCCCACATCGCGCTTCAGTCGCGGCCCACAATCGGTCAACGGAGTCCAAGACGGCCTTGTCTTCCTGTCTTACAGGACGATCATATCTACACTACGACTGCGACACCGCCGCCGCATCGCCAAGGCGTACCTCGAAACGTCCGGCTCAAAGCCCGCGGTGCGACGATAAGCATTGCCCGGCTGCATTCACTGCCGTGTTCGCAGCATTGGCAATGCACCGCCGCATCATAGAAGAGGGTCCATGTCGATGATAAGAGCGACGGACTCATCAACTATTACCTTCCCGCCGTGGCAGTGGACACGACCTCTTGGCGAGAGCCTCACTTGCCAAGTTTACCACCCACTTCCCCAGCACCTCGAGAGACTTATTGGGTGGTGTGCATTTGTCAAAGGCTGGCAGAGGGAAACAAGCAGAAACACCAAGCGGTGACTATCGCATCGCAGGCCTGCCTCATTGCACCGCCCTCTCAAATTTCCATATCTCAGTGGTGAGCATCACCGCCAAGTGAATGTTGACGCGTCGGGCCTCCATCCGCACCACTTTTTCTCTTTGAAGATGAAGTTTGTCCGTCCAGTCCGGCCACCGAAAACTATTCGTTGCATCATCAACGACGATACTCTTTGAATCGTCCATCAGCCTACCATCAACATTTCTCATCATCCTGGCAACCTGGGACATTTGCTGTATCTACACCGTGACATCCCCTGTGGAGCGTTCTATTGATGGAGTCTTCTTGGCAGTATTGGAACTTGTCGGTTGTCCAAGCAAGTCCAAGAACCAAGACATGCAAAGTTGCAGATCATCCGGCGCCCGTACGTAGAAATTGAAATTGCCCAAAATTTCACATCGTTGTCTATCCATACGCTAGCTAGCCCACGGAACCTGAACCTGTCACCGCGGACTACCGGCTCCTGTTTGCACGCGCTAGACTAGGACCAAGGAGACCGTTTTAATTATTCCTTTTGTTTTCTGCTTCCTCTTCATATCGTTTCTCGACGTAAGGTACGCTACTTGGAGCATCGCCTTTCCAAGATCAAAGCAACCAAGGATCATGTCCAACCACCTCAGTCCAAGCAAAACCCGGCCAACGGAGAAACGCAGTCCCCAATTTTCTCTCTTTACAAAACTTGTTGAAAATTCAGTGAAGCATTGAAGCGCCGACCTATAAACCGAAAATTTTGTGGCGCCTCCGTAAAGCCCCGATGCGGCCGGCAAGTCTCCCATGTCCGGGTCACCGTGCTGTGTTCCTGAAGACTGGGATCAGGTTGCTGTCATTCTGGTGCAATATCTCGCAACCATGTGAAAGTGACCGGGTTTGGGCGTGTTCCATGTCGTTATCAATCGACGTCGATGCCCGACAAAACCCATAAACCCCCCTGGGCCTTGACTCAACAAACACTTTGTCTACCACCCTTCCATGTCGGGTGTACCGTGTCCTCCCTCCCTTGCTGCTCCGTGCACGGAACCCGACTGGACGGGTCTGGCCCGGCGTGGCTTCCGGCGGGCTACCTCCGGCGGCGCCCAACAAAAAAGACGGCCGGACCACCGTCGATGAGTCGTGCAGCGAAGCCAAGGTGCAGGGGCGAAGAGGGTTCGTGGCCCTGAATTTCGAAAAGCAATATAGAATAAGCTTCATTCCTTGCGGTCTGATATTTTTTAAACACGCTTCGATTAATCTATCCTAATCGCCGCCGGCTGACATGGCAATCTATCGCCATGCTACACATTCAACCACTCAAGAACGCGAGGGTACGTTGAAAACTCTGCAATGCAACCACCATCGGCAGGGCCGTATATGGAAGCTAGGGTGCTCCCGCACCTCTATGGACGAATAAGGCAAGTCATCGCCAGAGTCTTGGCTCGAAAAGAGGTCTGCCACGGTATCAGATAGATAATCGTCTGCCCACCGCAATTGAGTACATCATGTCTTAGTGTCCTTACTTTCTAAGGATACAATCCGCAAAATAGGCATCAAAATAGCGAACTTCTTGATGCGGCATTTCTATCATCAAAGGAAGGAGATGAGATAGGTGCTGTCCATGACCGGAGACATATGCAGTACCCCAATTTCCCGTTGATGGAGCCATCAACCAGCAGTTGCCAAGCCTTGAAACTGCAGACATTGGCCATTTTCGGTAAAGGGAATAGTCTATCTACGACGTCCATCTCTCTAGTGTCCCAAATTTTCACAAGTGACCACCCATAGCTTCATTGGTAAGAATTGAATGTTTCAATGCCGGGCCTATCGTGGCCGAATTTGAATCCGGATAGGTGCATGTGGCAAACAGCAAAGACAGCCAGACAAGATATTGCGTCCTTGTCTAGGCCCGCGCTGGAAGCCCTATCTCCCCATTGAATAAGAATAGAAACATCAAAAAGTTGCCCCATACAACGGGGCTGGCAGCGCCCCGTAATCCCGCGCCCTCGACAATTACGAAACGGTGACCCCTGGGACCGGCCTGTCTCAAGGAGTTGAACAACGCAGACACTAACACCCGCGCGGTATCCACAATCAAAGAGCCCCCTCGACTCGAGGTACACCTAACGCGGATACACTGCTGTCTAGAACAGTTCCACCTATTGATGTTTCCGCGAGCCTCTGAACTGTAAGAGTTTCACTTCTGGGTTATTATTGGCTCTCTACTTTCGCCTACCAGGCTGCTAGCTAGATAAGCTAATGTGAGCTGCAAAGTCAGCAGCCGCTCATTGCAGCCTATCACGAGCACCGAAAGTTCAACGACATAGATGATCGGCTTCCTATTTGTGTTGGTGTTCGCGACCTCAACGGTCGCAGCTATTTCAAGACAACCAGATATAACTTGTTCAAACTTCAAAGGCGTCATTGATATCAAGGCTCGTAGACGATCCGAGAATCTTACGAAAATTTCACGGAGCAGTCTATACTTTTTCTTCGTACTTTATTAATGCTATTTACACTCATTGATACAGATTGATACAGTCAGTTGGGGGTTCGCTCGATCTTTCTAGCAATAACCCTCTTCACGTTAAGCTCGTGCGATCTTGCATCGATTAAATTAAAGTCACAGCTGTGTGACTCAAAATGTTCATACCTTTCAGAGCCTAGAGTAATCTCTACAAATTTGCAATGCACTCTGAAAATGGGGACGCTTTTAATATCGAGAGTAGTAGCGGTCTGAGGTTTGACATTAAATTATATTATTTGGCCCCTGAAATCCCGCCGACTCCGATCTACGGAGGCTGTCTTCAACAACGGCAGTAAAAGATAGATTCCTGTCCTTCGTGGACACATACAGACGGATCCCTCAGTGCCCTCCATCGAGGACGTGTTCAGGTACTTTTCGACTGGTCCACGGGCATTGCTACGGGCATTTCCAACTTCAGCTCAGGGGGTCACTATATTGAACGATGGAACCCCCACGGCCCAGAGCCGGTTTGACAGCAGGACAGCGGTGGAAGACACAGGTTTCGTAGACTCATCCCGGTGGATCAGGGGTTGGTTTACCAAATGTTCGTGAACCTTGGTTCAATTCTCAGTAACCGCTGATCAACGTACAAACATGTACGAAGATGACCTTGATAGCTTGCAGGTTTGACTTTCATCATCGTATTGGCACAGGTACTGTGAATCGCTCGTCCTGCGTTACGATGATAGAAATGGCGGCCTTTTCCAAGTAGATAAACGCCAGTAAAGGGGGCAAGAATCACAATCCCACTCGCACCTCATTCAGTGACTCGCCAGTGGAATTTTCATGTCAACAAGTAATTTCCATTCTGTGATTACCGTACATACTATACACACAAGCGCTACGTATCCATTCTTCAGAAGACGGCTAATGTCCATAAGGCCCCCTCAAAGCGTCTTACCACAGCTCGCAAGTGGGCTTCTTGTCCTTGCACTGGAAGCTCTCCTTGAACTCCCGACTGTTGGACATTGTGCCAAGAATACGGGCCCACTTAGGCGCATGAGGATCAGTATAGATCCGGTTGATGGCCGTATCCTTCCGAGACATGCCACACCACCAGTTGGAGTACGTGACGAAGAAGAGCTGATCTTGCGTGAAGTGCTCGAGGCCCGGCAGATCCTTGTTGGGGTGCTTGTGGGCACGGCGCTTCCAGGCCTGGTATGAGGCCGAGAGTCCGCCGGCATCCGCAAGGTTCTCACCAAGGGTGAGGCGTCCGTTGACGTGGAGAGGCTTGTCATCCGGTCCTGGGACAGAGAAGTTGGAGTACTGGTCGACGAAGCATTCAGCTTTGTCCTTGAAGGCCTGTACAGTGGCGTCGGACCACCAGTCAGTGTAGTTGCCGTTCTGATCATAGTGGCGGCCAGTGGAGTCGAAGGCGTGGCTGAGCTCGTGGCCAGCGACAGAGCCAAAGGCACCGTAAGACATATAGGCAGGGACTTCGACGTCGAAGACGGGGAACTGCATAATGCCCGCCGGGAAGACGATTTCGTTGCCGGGAGGATTGTAGTAAGCATTGACGGTCGGAACCGTCATGCCCCACTGCTCCCGGTCGACGGGCTTGCCGAGGGCTGACCACTCGTAGCCAACAGCAAACTTGCGAACGGCGAGTGCGTTCTTGAAGAAAGTCTCCGGGCTGATGTCGACGGAGTTATAGTAGTCGTTGAGGCTGGGAGGATCCATGATATCGGGGCTCTTGGTCGGGTAGCCGATCTTCTGGATGATGTTCTGAACCTTCTCCATGGCCTTGGTGGTTGTCTCCTTGTCCATCCACTTAGCGGCCTTGAGCTTTTTGGTGAACTCTGTCTTGATGTCGGTGATGATGGTGTCGCCGAACTTCTTTGCCTCTGCCGAGAAGGCCTTCTCAACGAAGAAACGGCTGAGAATCCAGCCCAAGCCGTCATCGACGTGACCAACACATGTGCGCCATCTTTCAGGGGCAGACTCGGGGTCCTAGATATTCATCAGTATCATGCTGATCGAATGCACAAGATAATCTTACCTTCCCAGCAAGCTCATTCTTGAAACGCTTGTAAGGCTTGAGAGCATCGGCGTCAACGTAGGAAGAAAGGGACTGGACAGCCTTCCAGATGAAGTAGTTCTGGATAACCTCCTTATCGGTCCCGGAAAGAATTGTAGACAACTCAGTCATGTACTTGGGTGACATCACGATGATACGCTCAACGACAAAGCCCTCGGGGACGAGATCGTGGATCAGGGCCGTAAGCTCAATTTCCGGAGCAAGAGCAGATGCCTCATCGATGAGCATGGGGTTGTAGGTTTTCTGCTCGACTGTCAGTATCTTCGGATTATAGTGCTGAGATGTTCCTTCAACTCACAGTGACATCCTCGAGCTCCTCGGTGGGAGGGGAGGCGGCTGCCAGAAGCTTCTCAAGATCAACAACCTTGGCAAAGTTGTCCTTGTTTCCATCCGGGTAGATGTTACCGAGAACCTCGACTGCAACTCCGCGGTACTTCTCGACGAGCTTCTCATCTTCGTACCGCTCCTTTGAGGGAAGTCCCAGGCTATACGGAGGCGCGACAGAAACAACGACAGTATCGGGGTCTCTGTCATCTGCACCAGTACCGGATGCAATAAAAGCGTTTACTCCGTATCTAGATAGGAGCAGAATTGTGTCTTTAGTCGGGCTAGAGTCGACAGTGGTGGCCGCCTCGAGTGGGTAGCTGTTCTTGACCTCGTCCAGAATCTGGATGAGGGGTTCAACGCCTATCTCTTTGATCTTGTCCTCGTCAACACAAGCATCGTACGCAGCCTTCATCTTGTCAAAGTTCTGCTCGTCGGCGGACTTGTCCGTGGATTCGAGACGGAGGGGCGAGAAGTACGAGTGCTAGAATTCGGTCAGCAGTGGTCATGGGCCGTGGTTCGATTTTGCTGACCTGGGAGTCCTTGGGGTAGGGAGCCTCAAGGATGTGACGAAGCAGCAGCTCCGAGTTCTCGGACATGATGGTGCCAGTGAAAGCATCGCCTTGGTCGGCACGGAGGTCGTGTCGGTCCCTCCATCCTCCGCAGACAAGCTCCTCAAAATCGTTGCATGGGTCTAGCTCCTTGTAGTTCGGCGACAAGTTGTACAGAATCTCAGAGGCGGCATGGACACAGGCTGGTGTCATGCAAACGGGCGTCTTCTCTTCGTGAATGGGTTTCTGGGCTACACCAACAGACTTTATTAGCTGTCTACAAAATCGCCTGAGGAATCCTGACCTTGAGGAATGTTATAGTATAGCAAGCCGGCAGCGGTAGCCAGGACGAAGACCTTGACCACAGCCCTACCTGCAGAGCACCGTTGGGCATACGGGCATCGCTTGGGCCGGCCGTAAGACACGCCCTGCTCCGGCTCCGGGATAAGCGGCGCCTTCTCCGACATGACGGGCGATTGCGTGATGGGGGCCTCTTGATAAAGCTCTGGCGATAAGGCGATTAACGAAACCAGCCAGCTGAGAATCGAGATATGTGTGTGTGTGTGTGTGTGTGTATGTGTGTGTGTGTTGATAAGGGGAGATCCAATGACTGGATGGATGGTGGATGCAGATGGGAGGTGGATCGCGTGAGATCCGATGGAGCTCTCGGAGCTTTGGGGGGAGCTTGGAGCTCTTGGGCGATGACGCTTTGATGCGGAGAAGCAGCTGGAGTGCAGCTGGCGGGGCGACTTAGCCGAGGCTACTTCGCTTGTGGGCAAAACTGCCAGTGAACTCAAGTACCTCAGGATGGAGCTAGGATGCCTGGAACGGGACGTGCGCCGGGGAAACTCCGCTCAAACTTGGGACCCTGAGCTTTTGAGGCCACTAACTCGTCTCTCACTCACTCATGAATCTCATGATGGCTGATGAATGGTAGGCTTCTCACTGGATCACTCAGTTTGCGCAGTACAGAACCCGCGATTGAGCCGCTAACTTCCGGACATCATACATCTTGGACTCTTAGCAGTAGATCGTGCTTGAAACTCACACCTTCCGTCTCGATGCACCACCATTGCGCGTCTAGTTTCTCATCCCCTCAGAGCATGTCTGTTCCTGCAGTAGCTCTGGGTACTGTGTTTTACAGTAATCTGATCTTCATAAATGATCGAGTACCTATGATCTTTGCATCAAAGACTGGATAGACTAGGCTCCGTGGCGCTCGGTAAACTTTTCGGCCGGCCCAGTGTGGCGTTTGGTCGTGGCTTGTAGTTGTAGCCTCTGGCCTGAGTCCTGACTAGGAAAGACTAACCTTCGACGGAGGAACGCCATCTTCAAGAACTAGCTGTCTAAATTGCTTTGTTGGTTCAGACTGGGTAAAAATTCGATGTTTCTAATCACGCTATCATGGACATCCCGGACATTCCGGATCAATAATCATTCATCAAACATCGAGTCCAGCGGTTCAAGATTTCCGATAACGGCTTGAAGCATCCCGAGCACTCTGAGCTCACCCTTCGGTTTCTCGAGCATATATAACCGATGGTATCTCTGCAAGAAAGAATGACAATCAACTCATTATGCGCGTGACTACGTACGCCAAGCTCTACCCCACGCTTGAGATCACCAAATTCATACTACCCCTCACTGCCAGCCAATCCTCCGGAGATATAAGCTGCAGTCTCGTTGCTTGAATTCGGCTCATTCACCGCTGGCTCACGTTGCATTACATGAACGCTACGCTAGATAGGAAGTTCGTAGGATGTCACGTTGGCACCATGAGGTGCGGACAATGCGGGCTTTGCAAGTGAAATCGGCCCATGGTATTGGTCGTGAAAGACTCGATGGTCTTTCCTCGGTTTCTGCCTTGATTCTGCTTGCTTATGGAACTTTTGAACCTTGTAAGAGGGGCCCATGATGTGACGAGCATACGGTAATTCTCAAGACTGCATGTTTAAAAGCCAAGTAACTTGATCATTCAAGAACCTTGGATCTCCGATATTATCAAGTGAATCGAGGGAATACCGCGATAGTTCCATTATGCGACAATCTCTTCTTGCATTGGCCTTGACGGCCACAAGTGTCTACGCTTGTCAGCGTGACTGGGCCGCGCTGAACCGCCGCATCGAGAGCCACAGTCACCACGATCATGGTCACAAGAAACGAGACATGGCAGTGGAATACCCACCTTCTCTCACAGAATATGAGTCAATACTTGTGAACTCCTTTGATAGCAAATTGCTTGACGAATGGTCTCACTACTATACGTCTGGAGATCATCTTGGCGGACACAACCGAACTCTAGCTGAGTGGACGCAACAAAAGTGGATCGATGCTGGCTGGGATGCTTCCATTGAGGAATATTGGATCTGGTATACTGCTCCTCTTGAGACTACCTTGGGTTTGAATAGACCAGATGGAAGCGTCCACAATGTCAGTTTAATCGAGGACATGCTAGAGGAGGATCCTACTACTAGCTATCCCAACCGAATTCCGGCCTACCATGCGATGAGCGGAAGCGGCAACATTAGCGCCGAATATGTTTATGTCGGGTATGTTGAACTGAGAGCCACGAAATAATTTCACTAAGGGTGCTGACTCTGGGATGTAGTCGCGGACAACGCGGAGACTTCCAGGCTCTAAAAGATGCTGGAATCGAATTGAAAGGCAAGATCGCGCTGTCCATGTACGGTGCGATTTACAGAGGAACCAAAGTGAAAAATGCACAGGTATGTCTTACTCGATCTGCGGGACGGTTAGAGAAAGTTGACAATTCAGGACAACGGCATGATCGGGGCTGTTCTTTTCACCGACCCTCTTGATGACGGAGAAATTACCGTTGCAAATGGTTACCTTGCGTACCCAGGTCAGTCCATATCGTAGCCCCGTACGTTAGGTTCCACAAAGACATACTTGACTAAGACATTGGATGACTCTAGATGGTCCAGCTAGAAATCCTTCTATGATCCAAAGAGGCAGTGTCCGTTTCTCCTCGCTGTACTCAGGTGATCCATCCACAGTCGGATATGCATCAGAGAAGGATGGCCCAAGGAATGATGTCACTCCTTACAACCCAACCATTCCATCTGTGCCCATTAGCATGAAAGATGCGGTGCCATTGCTCGCCGCTCTTGATGGAAGCGGCTTGTCCGCTGAGCAGGTGAACCGCAGCAGCTGGATTGGCGCACTGCCGAACATTACTTACAGCAGCGGTCCAACACCAGGTGCCACCCTTGATATGGTCCATTTCATGAATCAGACGGTCGCTCCCTCTTGGGATGTTATTGGTATCATCAATGGAACCCATCCCGACGAAGTACTCATTATCGGAAATCACCGCGACGCTTGGGTTATTGGAGGTGCAGCTGATCCAAACTCGGGCTCTGCAGTTCTCATAGAGCTTTCCAAAGCCTTCGGCAAGCTTCTGGATAAGGGATGGAAGCCCCGTCGTACGATGTATGTATGCTGATTCTGTGCTCCTTTCTTCATGCAAGGGAGCAAAACTGATCCGACTTCTAGCATCTTGGGCTCTTGGGATGCCGAAGAGTTTGGCCTTCAAGGGTCGACGGAATGGGTCGAAAGTCATCTGCCTTGGCTCGTGACGAACGCTGTCGCCTATTTGAATCTTGATGTCGCTGTTTCGGGTCCCCGAACTGCTCTTTCTGGGTCAGGCGAGATCCAGACGGTCGCCATTGAAATGATGAAGAAGGTTCTTTTCCCCGAAGATTGGGGGGTTGGACCAACCTTGTACGACATGTGGTTTAACACTACTGAGGGTGAGATTGCTCCTCTCGGAAGTGGTAGCGATTATGCTTCCTTTTACCACAATGGCATTAGTGCTGTAAGTCTTCTGAAATACCCCTGTCGAGATAGCTGAGACTGATACACAAGTAAGATCGACATCGGATCCGATGGGGGCAAAACTGACCCGGTCTACCATTATCACGGGTAAAGCCAAGTCTTTCACGTGATTTTCATGACGCATATGACTGATGGAGAGTAGACACTACGATTCGTATACCTGGATGGCAAAGTTTGGAGACCCAGGCTTCAAGATCCATCGGGTAATGGGCCAGTGGCTCACCTTGATCGCATATCACATCGCCGATGATGTGATCATTCCCTGGGATCTGCCTAATGCCGGACGCGTGTTACGAAACTATTACGAGGATCTCAATGAGACCATCGCCGGGGACTATCCCAGCCTAAGTCTATCACCCATTGACAACGCGATTACCGAGTTCGAGACCGCAGCCGAGCGCATCGCCACAGTGGCCAAACAAGCCCTCGCTTTCAACGACACGGTCCTCATCGACGTGATCAACGGCAAGTACCGAGACTTCTCGCGTGGCTTTGCGAGCGCCGGCGGTCTTCCTGGACGCCCGACATTCCACAATGTCATAAGTGCTCCCGGTCTCGATAACGGCTACGGCGCCGACGTCTTCCCCGCCGTACAGGATAGTCTGAGCTCCGGCAATGAGACACAGGCCCAAGAATGGGTGGAGAAGAGCGCATCTGCAATCTCCCGCGCTGCAGAGATCCTAGGCATCTGAAATGTATAAATCTGTGTGTTCTGTTTTGTTTTTTCTCATAGTATTTTACATGATCTGGATTGCTTCTTAATACATCGCTCCAAAGAAATCTAAATGTCAATCTGCTTTACGGTACAGTCAGGGTATTATCGATACTTTTCGCACTCCTTTGCCAATCACATTATTACCAACGTTGTTGTATACGAATACAAGTGGCCAAATAGGCATTTACCAATCACTGAGTTTGCTGCTTCCTTTCTGCGAGTCTCCGTATAACGAGCGATCGCGATCGCTATTAGAAATTTGCAACAAACTATCGCTCGTAGTCAGTCGCCTCAGCGGGACTCTATCGGGAATCAGGGTGGCGAGCGAATCCTTCTTCGTAGAATTCGCTGTCGAACTCTCGGGGACATCATCTGTGGCAATGGTTGCGATGTCCTGGGACACAATCTTGACGTTGCCGGAAGCTCTGGTGGAAGTTCTATTCGTGGAAATATTGGTGACGTAGAGGAGCTCGGGGAAGAGTCGTCGGACGAGAGCTCGGGCTGCTGGCATGCATGCCACGATTGTTCCAACGCAAAGCTCGATGTGGGACCAGAGTGCCAGGCCAAAGAAGTCGTCTAATCACACGTCAGCAAGGGGACTTAGTAATCAAGGTAGGTTAACCTACAGGTTGGGTTCCATGATTTGTTGAACTGTGCTACACTGCGCAAGCGAACGGCACTGACAATAGTGATGCTGTAACATACAGATTAGTCGAAAGACAAAATACGAAACGTGGGTGGCTGAACTCACAAGATGCCAACGCCAAACATAGACATAATACCGGCTTTCTGCCTCTTCTGCAGGTTGAGCCTATAGATCTGCGTGGCTGGCAAAACCAGCATCCAGAGATCAAGAGCGATGTTGATGGCCGCATGAGAGAGGGCCATGGCAGACAAATCAATGCAATAACCGGGGTGTCTGCCATCCCATCCAAACCAAAAGTAGCTGAGAGGTTTGCATTGGTTCAAGTTGACAATGACAAATGTGACGCATACAATGATGTTGAAGATGTGCGTCGCCCACAAGATTCGGCGGAAAGTCTCGGTGAGTGCTCCGAAAATACGTATGTAGAGGAATAGTATCGACGCTTTGATGACTGCAAGGGTCACAGAGTAGACAATCTCAAAAGCGAAGAAGCCCTAAATTTGCGAGTCAGTTATGTTCTAGATGTCGTTGGGCTCCCGAACTTACCCTGATGAAATTTGTAATCTGATCCACCGTGAGCGTCCAAATGTCTTTTCCGAATCCCTCTTGCCGTCCAAGATGTGTCGCGACCAAGAACGCAATCATCATTGCCTTTGAATTCAAAGGTTAGCTGAGACCTCATGTCGGGGACGCTCCGCTAGACTTACGTATGCAAAGGTAATGGTTGTATCGTCCAAACCCCAAGTCGATAAACCTATCCATTTCGTCGCCAGCCGCATGGCAAAAAATAAGGTCACCATCCCGAAGAGAAACGACGGGACCCATGCGATGGAAACACCTTCATCATGATAAGCGAATCCGCAGTCTTGCCATGTTCGATTCTTCGTGACTAGCAGGCTCGTGTTAGCATCTCCCGGCATCTTACGACCAACAGCTATAATATTCTTACTCAAAGCTTGCTGCACGCTGCACTGGACCCGAACGCAATGAATTACGGCCATGTTATAGTTCATGTCTTCGCAGAGACATGTCGAATTATTGAACTGGCACGATGTGTAGTCGAGGGGTTCGAATAGGCATGGTAACTTGGGTAACTTGTCAACACCTTCGAGTGAGATTTACTTCTTGAATTACTTACTGCGCAATCTGGCACATCATCGTAAAGGCCATACACTAATGGCAGGCTCGCCAAGAAAGATAGTAAAATAAGGTATGGCTTCATCGCAGCAATCATGTGGTTTTCGCTGTGGTATCAAATTATGTGGTGATCAAATCATGACGGAAGTGAAGGCGTCCAAGGACTCGTGGGGGTGCGTTCCGGTGAACACCAAAGTCGGGAAGACCAGCAGTGCGAGATTGGACAGAAGAAGAAACGAGAGAAAATTGTGCAACCATGAGAGGGGGAAATACCTGGGAAGGGTAGCAAATATGGATGAGGGTACGGCTCGGATCAGCCGCCGGGGAGGACGGGGCGTCGTCGTGCAAGCCACGGCGGAGATGGCAAAGTAGCCTTCCGGGTGCGGACAAGTCGGCCCAGACCACTGGGGCCGTCATCTGAAAGACTGCCTGACGCTGGGAGGGGAAGGGGGGAGGGGGTGGGCGTGGTCAAGTGTCATCACTCGCACGCTTCTACGGTATCCCACGTTTTCCGTACGGCCTATGACTGCCTTAGGTGGGAAAGCCATGGGTTCCTGGTGTGACTTTACGGCTAGACCCTGAACTGAAGGACAAGGTCTCAGATGCCCGCGGACAGATGTCCTGCAGATAGGTTTCCACTTCTCTGGCTGAGGTGCGGTCAACGCCCCAGAATCTGAATCGAGGGGACGATCGGAGCCGGGCAGAGGCCTGAAGTCTGTGTGGATTGGTCGGTCGTTCGCTTAGTTAAAGTTTGAGAGCCTTCACGAGGACGACTTCCGTCTTCTGAAAATCGACAGGCCAAGCAGACATGGCAAGACCGCCGAGGGAGGCTCGCCGTCCGTCTTGTGGTGTTGGCGGAAACGAGAAGCGGTTTAACCGAATGCGGCTCAAAAATGCCTTTAAGCCTCTTTTTCTCTCTCGCTCTCCCACTTTTCCGACTACGCCCCATTCTGCGCCTCAGTAGATGCCGAAGGCACAGTCGAGCTTGACCATAGCTCAGAGACACAACTAGCTCCGATTTAGGCTGTGGCGGCTTGTCGACTCCATGTCGGATCGGCCGCTAGGCCTCGAACATCCCTTTCAAGAATGCGTTGGGGCCGGGCATTATCACGTTTCGGGGCATGGCTCGCGCTTGGCACCGCAACGCGAGCCATTCCATTCTTTTGATGTGTAAGTACACTCTTCCCCTTTGCCAGCGACTTGCCGATGATGCCAACGAAGCCTCTTGGCGCAAGGAAAAGCCGGCGTCAAGAAACGAGAGAAATTGCCGTTGAACCAAAGTTCTGGGAAAATAGATTCCACTTAGACTGACGATAACTTCAAGGGCAGACCCCATCGCGGCATCCCACTCATAGCTCAACAGGGCTGTGCAGCTTCTTGATTGTGCCCACCACCTGAGATCCAAGTGCTGTCAATCGACCGGCTGGTAGGGCCAAGCAATCACAGAAGGTGACCACGAACTTGCGTACCATGGGTTCAGGACCGAGACCTTTTCCCTGACCTCGACGGTCTCCTGATGTCGGACTTCCGACTTTGCCGAGTGTTTCCGGGACCCAATATGATGCCATGCGACCGGATATGGATTTGATCTCATCAGAGGCACGAAAATCTTCAAGGAAAGTTACGAAACTCTTCCAAGCGCGTTGTCTGTACACGGCTGCCGGGCACGCTTGAACGCACCCGGCATCCGTCAGCGATTTTTCCCCTTCTCAGTCTTGACCGAAAACGGGGGTACTCGCTTGGCAAATTCCGAGGTGAGCCATTCATTCGGCAATGACAATGTCGCATTCCAGAGGGGGGTTGAGGGGGACACGAGGAGACCGGTTTTGTGTAACTGAGCTTATTATTGACAGGCTGAAGAACTACCTCGAGGAGTACAATTCACCCATCTTCACACTTTTTAAAACAACGGCTCCCCTCGTTTTCGGCACTTTTCCGCTGGCTCTTCCTAGTCTGGACTTTGTCTGTGTATAATGAGTCTGGAACGTGGGACTGGATAATATATTATCTGATCAACCGTCCTGTGTTACGCATCCGTTAAATATGAAACGAGGCATCTACAGCATGTGGAATCTAAGACCCTAGCCGGTTCCAGCTCTTCTTGAAGTCATCCATATTATTCAAGCCTGTGTCTAGATCTCCGGGCTGCCATACCAGACCTGAATCAAGGTCTCTGTGGACGCGAGGATCACGGACAAATGGCAAGAAGGCCATAGTGTCGAAACTTTTCATTGTTCAAATTATTTTCAACTCGTGTTCTGACTTCATCCATCAAGTGGTTTATGCTACATAAAGCAACCGTCTGCTGATACTCTATGATTTTCCGGATCCCCGGAGCTAAGAGGGCAAATTAAGTTGAACATAATAGTGTTCACGATAGATAAGGGCGCGGGCTACAAGCGAAGTGTCGAAGGTTAAAACGCCAACAGCCGAGTCTGGATGACACCACCCCGTGTCCAAGATTTATCTATCCCTTGATCCGGAAACCCGTGTGGCACTACTCCTTTGGCAGCAGTTGGCCCCCCCTGGCCCTGGGCGTCTATATTTCCCCGTAAAGAAGACTTCAACTCCAAGACACGGGCCCTCCTCCGATCCACCAATGTCATCGAGGCAAAGCTCAATAAGGCTAGCCTTTCGGCTTTTGTCCCTCTGTGGGAGGTTCCGTGATCGATGATTGTATTCAGCTGAGTACTTGAATAATTAACCCAACCCTCAAAGGCTGTAGTCTCGGGATGAAGGTTTGATTCTCGTCTCCGGTTGTCCGATACGATCGTGGAGAAGATACTCGCGCCTCTTCTAGCTCCCCATGTCGCCTTCCTCGACAGATCTATGAAGTGGATCAAGCTGATAACAGAGAAGCTTGTTCCAGTTACCAATGACTAGACCAGGCACGGGTTCTAGCCCGGTCTTTCGGCCACTTCTGTTTGTGTTCAATGCGACTTAGGTCGTGGCTATTTGCCGCCTTAATCGTATCAAGTTCGTGAAGATCATATCTTGCTCGCCTCCATTACCTCAAATTATCAGGTGACGAAGGGTGTTAGTGTGATGAGTTCAATCAAGCTTTAAGCCACGAGTAGCCCGATGGTTGTTCCATCTCCAGGCTCGATCTGTAGGCTACCTTAATAGTACGGTAATTACTTTTCGACTCATCCAAGTTGATCCCCTTCCCTGGCACAGCAAAAGTTTTCACGCCCCGAAACATATATCAAGTTCGTACGATACCTCGGGTTAGGGGCAACGACGTGTTGGAGGTAATACAAGTGCCAGCTCCATGTGCCTTGGGAAGGTGATGCTACACATGCAATTATCTTGCATTTTGTCCATAGTTTTAGCCGTAGTTCACATTTCTACTATTCATGTTAAGGACACTAATATCTCAAGAAGTTAGAATGGGTACCTAGTAGGTATCTCAGGTAGATATAGCAACTCAAGGATGACTAGAGAGAGAAAGTGTGGGTGTATGTGTGTGTGTGAAGGCATCTTCGAAGTTCCCTGAATAACCTCGTGGATTAATGCAAAAGCTTCAGGAGGGCTAGGGCATGGAGCATGAAGTCATCGCCGCTTCGCGGCCGCACTGAGAGTTCATTTTTTCTACTAAGTCAGGTTACTTCATACCAACATCCGCAAGTAACCAACCCTACGAACGTACTTAGTTAAATTGATAAGTATTATATTGATCCCTAGAGGTAGTTGTGTGTCGACCGCAGCACTGCATAAATCCACAACAACCATCAACACTACCTTGCCTTGCTTCATGCTATAAACACGTCTCCCAATGTGAAAAGGATTTGGATGCAACATCAAACCAGTTTGTCTGTGATATACAATAAAACGCTTTAGCGAGAGTTTCCCAAGACATCAGCAAATGCAGAACAGAGAATAAATATAATGCGACGGAACCCTCCACATAATTGCTCCTGTCCGCCGTCACCACACCCTCATAGTGTATATCGAAGCACGTCCTAGTGATGTCGCCGAAGATGTGGTCACTATTTCGGCCTGTCTTCAATGATATAAACGTCATCAGAGCTACCTATTAACCGATGGTAAGCTCAATAAACATTTTGCAGTAGATATGCTTGCGCTGTGAAGAAAGGAAGAATCGTCGAGCCCATCCAATTTTACCTTCACTCAAGTGCCGTTGGATTGACGTAGGTGGGTGATAGGGGCTAAGAGCTGTCCAAAAAGCCCATACCACCTTCCTTGTTAGTATTTTCTTCTGTTTTTACAATATTCTGGAGGCTCAAGTGTGGAATTGAACGGCTATCTTGACA